>OU343217.1:41647889-41775251 GCA_910596185.1 Chrysanthemum makinoi
AAACCCCATGATTACAAAAAGGAAAATTGGATTTCCTTAAACAAGTTTAAGCCTCAAATGTTGTTAACACCCGAACAAGTGTTCTGGAAAAAGGATTTAGATAAGTAAAAAGCAGAGAATCTTGTTTTAACAAACCCTCCCATTAGGAAAATGCCTTCAGCGACTGTGTATCCTCCGAATACACCAATGCATTTAGTTCCTAGAACTATTGCCACTAAAAGTAAGACCTTAATCAGTCAATATGTTATTTTTCAATTGTTTGTTGATTTTGAGAAAACTTGTAAGAAAAGGATCACACCCACTGGGATAACTGAAGGGGAAAGGGGTTTTGAGAAAACTAAAGAATGCTATTTAACTGAGGTCATGCCTTTCTTTAAACAACTAAAGGATCAATTTGAGAGTCTTAAAAAGGGGATGGATTCAGATATTAAAGAAATGGAAAAGGAATTTGATGCAATAATAGTTGAGGTTAGTGACTATGAGCGAGAATTAAAATATAATGAGATTGAGAGGAAGAAGTTGCATACCTTGAATGAGAATCTTATTTCTGAATGTATTACTCAAGATGTGTTTTACATTGCTACGAATTGTTCCATTAATGCTTCTCAAGTTCATGAATTATCTGTTGCTCTGAAAGTCTCCCATGATCGTGTCATTGAGCTTGAAAAAACTAACTCTAAACTTCATGATAAAGTTGAACAGGATGATCATGATAACCTGGTGAAACAGTTTTCTAAATTGGAAGTTGAGCATCTTGATTTGCAATTAAAATATCAACATCTGAAAGAAAATGTTAAAACCTCAAATATCAAGACATCCTTGGATGCTCCTGAATTTGATGTAGTTTTTGAAATTAGCAAACGTGATGAACAGATTCGAGCTCACTGTAACACGATCAGAAAGTTGAAAGCCCAAATCTCTCAATTAAAGGGTGAAAAGAACAATGTGACTGGCTCCCAAATGCCTCCTCCTTTAGATTCTCAGTATTCTCAAACTTTTCATCTTCAAAACTTAGTTAATGTTTTACAAAAGGAAAACGAGAGTTTTCTAGAAGAAAATGAAAAAGTTAAACGACACTTTAAAGAGTTATATGATTCAATGAAAGTCACTCATGACAAAAACAACGAAAAAATAACTTCTTTACAAAAAGAAATTGAGAATCTGAGGAGTCAGGAAAAATGGAAACTGCCACTTGTCTTTAATGAGAATGTTGCATCAAAGTCATCCTCAGACTGCAAATACACTGTGACTGCTAAATACATTCCTCCTCATCTTAGGAATAATGAACCTGTGCTTCATGAATATTGTGCTCACCTTAAGGATAGTCTAGAATGTCTCCGTGAGATTGTAGAAGAGGATTTCCTTAACAAACCTCTTGATAGAGAAATTAGGTTTGCTTGCATTCAGGCCAAACGATCTCAAGAGCTGCTAAAATGTGTAATTGCAACATGTCCTAAATCCTTAGGTGCGAAAGGTAAAGCTGTGATGCCTTATTCCATGCCTAGTGCCAAGCATTCAAATCATTCTATGCCCAACTTTAAGAAAGCAAACACTAATGTGCCTTCAAGTAGTTCAGATCCCTGCACATCTAGTTCAGGAATGAAAAAAGTAGATCAACCAACTAATGTTCCCATAATTCCCTCTACAGGATTAATCAGTGACATTAAAGCAAGCGGGTCAAAGCCTCCAGGCAATACCAAGCAAGATAGGACCTCGCAAGCTAAGAATGTGCATTGGAAGAGAGTAGAAGATCACCCTAGGAATATTAAGTCTGAGTTGAATAAAACGAATCGTGTTGATTCTAGTGTTAGCTCTAAGCGTACTGTAATTAATGCGAATTCTGCTACTTTGGCAAAACATGTAATGATGATTGCGTTGTTTCTGTTACTAATCATGATTGTGGTGTGAATGTTTTGTCTAATACTGTCAAACGCCCTGTTAAAACTTTTAATGCTAAAAATCAAGCTAAGAAGGCTAAAAGGCAAAGGCGAAAGAAAGTTAGAAAATAGTGGAAACCCACAGGAAGAACATTTAGTAAGATAGGTTATCAATGGATACCTTTTGGCCGTAAGATTAATGAGCGTTGCCTTAAAGTTGTTAAATCAATGCCCACTAGAAAATGGATGCCTACTGGTAGAACTATTCCCTTAAGAAGTGAACATACTTTGAATAGGTCAAATACGGACACTAGCACTGCATCTATTTCTAATGAGTCCATTTTTTCTACCTCTGATGTGGGTGTTCCAATCACTGTTACTAACCAAGTGGAACCCATTCTTGCATGAGGATCCCAATTATCCAGTTATCCATTCTTGTCTGTGTTCAACTGCAGATCGTTCAAATCGTTCTGTGGTACCTAGACTCAGGCTGTTCCAAGAATATGACTGGAGACCGGTCGCGGCTCATGAACTTCATGAGCAAATTCATCGGTACTGTTAGATTCGGGAACGATCATTTTGGTGCAATTATGGGTTATGGATATTATGTTGTCGGTGATAGTGTTATCTCCAGGGTATATTACGTAGAAGGTCTTGGTCATAACTTATTCTCTGTCGGTCAATTCTGTGATTCTGATCTAGAAGTGGCCTTCAGAAACATACTTGTTTCGTTAGAGAACTTGATGGTAAAGAACTTTTAAGAGGAACTCGTGGTTCAAATCTATACACCATCTCTATCGAAGATATGATGAAGTCTTCTTCAATTTGCTTGTTGTCAAAGGCTTCGAAAACAAAGTCATGGTTATGGCATCGTCGTCTCAATCACTTGAACTTCGGCACCATCAATGATCTCTCCATAAAGGACTTAGTTGTAGGTTTACCTAGATTAAAGTATGAAAAGGATCATCTTTGTTCAGCATGCCAATTAGGAAAAAGCAAGAAGTATGTCCACAAACCTAAACCTACAAACTCCGTTACAGAATTTCTTCATACAATTCACATGGACTTATGTGGACCCATGAGAGTGCAGAATATCTTTGGGAAGAAATACGTGTTAGTTGTGGTTGATGATTACTCTCGATTTACCTTGGTTAAGTTCCTAAGGACAAAGGATGAAACTCCAAATATCATCATCAAACTTATCAAACAGCTGCAGGTTCGACTTAACAAAACTATCAGAATCATCCGAACAGACAATGGAACTGAGTTTGTTAATAAACAACTTAGTGAGTTTATGAAAGTGTTGGAATCAGTCATCAAAGAAGTGTTCCACGAACTCCTCAACAGAACGGTGTAGTTGAAAGACGAAATCGAACTCTTGTGGAAGCCGCAAGAACAATGCTGATTTACTCAAAGGTTCCAATGTTCCTCTGGGCTGAAGCCATTGCTACTGCATGCTACACTCAAAATCGATCCCTAATTCACACTGCTCATGGAAAAACTCCATATGAACTTGTCCACAATAGAAAACCTAATCTCTCATTCCTTCGTGTGTTTGGTGCCTTATGTTATCCAACTAATGAGGGCCAAAACTTAGGCAAACTTAAAGCTAAAGCGGACATTGGAGTATTTATAGGATATACACCAAACAAAAAGGGATACCAAATCTACAACAAAAGAACCCAAAATATCATGGAAACAATTCACGTTACGTTCGATGAGCTGACCGGTCCTGTGGCTCCAGGACAACCCAGTTCTAGACCCGCATCTTCAAGTAGTCCCATTAGTTCTACTCTTGTATACGATTCTTCACCAGCAACTCCTTATGTACCTCCTTCGGAAGATGACTTGAAGAAACTGTTTGATCTAATGTTTGATGAACACTATGAGCCAACTGCTAATGATCTATCAATTTCATCATCAGAGGCTGCTACTATCCCTATCAATGAAGTTAACCCTTTAATTTCTATGACACTAAGTCAAGAAGCGTCTGCTGCTGATCACTCTGTCTCATCAACAAATCATCAATCATCGAGTGTACATCATGGAATTGTTTATGGCACCCTTGATGGAAGAATCCCTTGCTACTCCTGAAGATGTACCATTTGAAAACATATTTGCTCCTAAATCATCATCAGAACCATCCTCATCAGGAGAAATCGACTCTCTACTTCAGTTCCTCAACAACAACCACATGAACACCTTAGAAAGTGGACACATGATTATCCATTGGACAACATCATTGGAAACCTCTCTCATCCAGTATCCACACGGAAACAACTTGCAACCGATGCCTTATGGTGCTTCTTCAACTCCGTACTCTCTAAGGTCGAACCAAAAGATGGTAAAACTGCCATGAATGAAGACAGCTGGTTCAATACCATGCAAGAAGAAATTCATGAGTTTGATTGACTTGATGTATGAGAATTAGTACCTGCTCCAGATTGTGCTATGATCATTGCTCTAAAGTGGATCTTCAAAGTGAAGCTCGATGAGCATGGCGATGTATTAATGAACAAGACTAGATTGGTTGCAAAAGGATACCGTCAGGAGGAAGGTATTGACTTTGAAGAATCATTTGCTCTTGTGTCACGCATAGAGGCAATCAGAATCTTCCTGGCTAATGCTGCAAGTAAGAATATGATTGTCTATCAGATGGATGTAAAGACGGCTTTTCTTAATGGAGATCTTAAAGAAGTCGTATACGTCAGCCAACCTGAAGGTTTTGTGAATCCAAAGCATCCGACTCATGTCTATCGCCTGATGAAGGCTCTTTACAGCTTGAAGCAAGCTCTAAGGGCATGGTATGATACGCTATCAAAGTTTCTTCTATCTTCTGGATTCAGCAAAGGAGCAGTTGATCCGTCATTGTTCACCAGGAAATCAGGCAAACAATTAATTCACGTTCAAATATATGTCGATGATATCATCTTTGCCTCGACTGACCCCAATGAATGTGATCATTTTTCAAATGAAATGGGTTCCAAATTTCAAATGTCAATGATGGGACAAATGTCATTTTTCTTGGGATTGCAAATCTCACAAAGTCCCGGAGGCATTTTTATAAATCAATCTAAATATGCTAATGAGATTTTAAAGAAATTTGGATTTTATTCTAGTGACCCTATTGACACTCCCATGATAGAGCGTACTAAACTGGATGAGGACCACTCAGGGATCATGGTAGACCAAACGAAATATCGTAGTATGATTGGATCCCTGATTTACCTCACAGCCAGTTAGACCGGATATTCATTCGTTGTATGCATGTGTGCTAGATACCAGGCTAAGCCTACCAAAAAGCACCTTGAAGCGGTTAAACGGGTCTTTCGGTACCTCCAAGGAACCATCAACATGGGACTTTGTTACCCGAAGGACACCGGTATGTCACTAACGCATATGCAAATGAGATCATGCGAGGGTGTCAAGATACTCGTCGAAAGTACGTCTGGAGGTGCTCAGTTTTTGGGTGATAAGCTTGTGAGCTGGTCTTCAAAAAGCAAATGAGTACTTCTATTTCCTCTACAGAGGCTGAATACATAGCCATGTCATTCTGTTGTGCTCAAATCCTATGGATGAGATCCCAACTATCTGACTATGGCTGTGACTTCAACAAAATCCTCATCTTGTGATAATAAAGTGTTATTGCTCTCTCATGCAACAACGTACAACACTCAAGAGCAAAGCATATCGACATTCGACATCATTTCATCAGGGAACAAGTGAAAAAGGTGTGGTGGAACTCTATTTTGTGAGGACTGAATACCAATTAGCAGACATCTTCACCAAAGCTCTTCCTAAAGAACGTTTTGAGTTTATCCTTCCACGTCTTGGTCTAAAGATTCTACAACCGGAAACACTCAAGCGTCTTCAAGAGGAAAACGAGGAGTAAAGGTCTCTATCCATCTATATCTTGTATATATTTATTCAAAAAAAAAAATAAAAAAATAAAAATACAAAATTTAAAAAACCCTCAAAAGAAAATATAAAAATATTAAATTCTATAAAATCCATAAAAATTTGAAAAATCTTGAAAAATTCCAAAAAAATATTGTTTTTTTTGTCATGTTTTTCCTTATTCGATATCATCTACGGACTTTTTGTTGACATTCAAAGAATGTCACGGGTCTTTAGATGTTCTTCGAATGTACATAGTTTTTGTTTAAAAAAATGCGGAGAAAAATGGTGGTTTATTGTCATTTCAGGCAGTAACCCGTTTTAAAAGAAAAGAACAGAGCCATGCTTTATCTTATTTTTCAAATCTCATGCTCTGATTCTTAAAAAATGTTTGTCATCAAAAAGACAAATGTTTCTCTTTCCAGATATTTTTCCATCTAATGATTTTTCTAAAAAATATTTGCCATCTAATGAAAACTAAATTGCTTTAAAATACCTTGTACTCTATTATTCGTGTAAATCATGTGTGCTTATCATCTGTCAAAATCTCTATATCTCAATCAACAACTTGTGTCATTGATTGAGGGGAGAATGATTTTATTCGAATTAAAAAGGTTATTTTGAAAGGTCATTTTTCAAACAATTGGCACGTAAATGAGCAAGGTTTATTGTTGAACAATCAAAAAGAATAATGTTTTATTCGTTGATTCAACATTTTGCTTTGTAATGTTATGTTTCAAAAGACAATCTTGCATGTTTAATCTATTGTGTTTAAAGTCTGAAAATCTGATCCTTATCAGTTAAAATGTTTTTCTTCAAAAGCAAGTCACTATTCTGCTCTCAAAATTAATTTAAATCAATTGAGATCACATCTCTCAAAGGATTTGGAAAGTGTGATCGGGGGAGAATTTGTGATTTAAATTGGATTTAAACTGATAACTTGATAATTGGTTTTATAAGTGTTTAGCAAGATTTCCTCCCCACATGTGCCAAATGATTTCAAAATTTTCCATGCACATGTTGAGGGGGAGCATCTATTTTAAACCACAAAGATTTGAAACGTGATCAATTTAATTCAATGTGCAGTTTTTTCCTAATATGTGCAAAACATTTTCAAATTTCTATGCACATATTGAGGGGGAGCAACTATTTTAAAAATCACATTCTTTATATAACTACTCTTAGATGCAAGCCAACCCCTCAAAGATGAAAATTATTTCTATAACAAAATGATGATTGATGCACATGTTGAGAGGGAGCTCTTGTTCTAAAAATATCAAAAACAATTCAGGTACAAAATGCTTTGATAATATATCACAAGTATCTGGATTGATTTTAAAATGATTTTCAATTGGTTCCAACGGCAAATGAACAATACCAAATAGACCGACCAACTTTACTTTATGTATGGTGAGGTTATGGATTGACGGATACCTTTTAAAAACCGGTCGTTGTGCTTAAAAACTCTTTTCTTTAGCACATCGACTGTGTATTAATATTTCAAAATAAAAGGTGTTTATGATTGATAATTGATTTTCATTAAAACCTTCGTTGTATTCCAAAAACAATTTCTATTAAGCAATACACGATTGTTTTTCAAATCTCTTTTCATTAATCAGTGAATCTCAATTCGCTGGTTCACTCACTCTGTGTTGTCTTCTTTGAGACATTCCGATTTGAGAACAGCTAGAGCGGCTGTGAAACACCCTGTCATGGAAATTCTTCGTAATTATACTGATCACAGCAGTACTTGTATCTTGATCAACGGGGAACCGTGGGCGTGTACCTCGATTCAGCGAAAGGGATCAATGACACTTAAACCCTTTTTTTAAACTGTTGTATGCAGCGGTAGCGTTTGCAGTGGTCAGAATGAAGCGGTCAATCCATAGCCGCATGCTCACAATACACATTCATCTCTAAAGAAATCATGATAAGTGCTTCAACGACTTTGATACTTTCACTCCATGCTTCTGCTATGCTGCTGCAAATATCATGAACCAGTAAAAGCTTCCGCTACTCTGATGAGATTATATCATGATCCAGAATGTGAGCATGTCGGTCCAAATGTCACAACATCATATAATACCAACACCACAATGGAAGAGTCAGAGATTCATGTTAGCATGATCTCATTCGGATCAAAACTCATCATCACGTGGATCAGTTAAAGACTCAAACTGAATTATCCAAACATGCGGAACATGAAGAATCAATGACTACGAGCTTTTGAGCAAAGGACTTAATCAAGAATCCTAGAACAATCTAATGCAATATCTGTTTGTATTCATTGTAAACTGAGGTGACCTCCCTTAGGGGAAGATTGTTAGGAATTAGAAAATTCAGTCATTAAAGAGTCGGTCACCTCAAGTATATTTATTCTATAGAAAGCTCATAGTCGTAGTCATAATATGTTAGTAAGTATTTTACTAAGTAACACCGTGGAGGACGGACGGGTCTTTACCCATTGTATGCCTGATCCATAGCCCGTAGGTGGCGTTTATTTGTAAGACACTATAAATACCATCTACCTCCCAGGTAAGGGTTGGAGCTTCAATACCATTTTTCTTTGTTTCACATAGTTCCCAACTCTCTTCCCTTTCTCTCTCTAGAACTTTCTCTCTCTAAACTACTTATACGCCCCATTGTGATTATGGTTTAGTATGTTTGTGAAATCCTATATCTTACACATTTATCGCTCATCGATAAAGGTTTTCCAATCGTTATTCGTAATCACACAAGTTTATAAGAAGGTACTTCTTACACGGCTTACTATTTAGCATTGTACGAGTGACCCGTTTGTTGACTCACGTTCCAAGACCATTACGAATTTAATGAGTTGACTCATCCAAAATATTCATTTTCAACAAGCTTATAGAAACAAATCATGTATTTATAAAATATGAGTTATTATAGTAGTGAATAAAGGTTTATAATAATTAAAAACCATTTTCATTGAAAATATACATCTAGATATTTCGTTATTAGTTAAAATGAGGAAATAGAATATTTAAACATACCGTGAAACAAATATTTTTTGCTTGCTTCGAGTCCAACACATATAGTTGGTTGGCTCAAAATGTTTAATAAAGCACAACTTATTTTCCATATGACTCGCATTACAAGTGTTATCCTAGTTTATAAATCGTATTTACCTTGTAACGTATACGTAATATCGATATCCAATAATAATGATTCATTAATCCAATATATATTCCATAGATAAACCAAATTCGGTATCACCCAATGTTAGCCCAATAATTCATGTATAGTGTGTCCGCTAGAATTCATGTTATCGAAATCCAATTCACAATTCTAAAACAATTTACCGAAGTTTATCAAGTCTTAATTATTTAACAAATCCTTCCGACGTTTACAAGTAATAAGTAAACTGCATAAATCTGTTAGCAAGGAATGATAAATATATCGACATCGGCTATATTAATGGTATTTATCCCTTTTATCGTTTATATGATTTACTTATTTTGATATATCATGCTCATAACAATTTCAACTTGTACACAATTAGTAAGTCTAATCCGGGTATTACCCGCAATCTATTTTACTCCTATTATATACACATACATATATATATATATATATATATATATATATATATATATATATATATATATATATATATATATATATATATATATATATATATATTAACAAGTATTAAACCAAACAATATAATTATCAATTTGACCATTCGGGTCAAACCCGTTATCTTATTCCTTTAACCGTTTCCTTAACTTCGATATCCTGCTGTAATTTTAGTCTCGACACAAGTCAAACCAATTAGAATTTCTTTAGTCCGATAGGTAAAATCTCGTATTATTAAACATATTCTTAACCTATTCATTATCAAGCACTTGGTATTAAAATCAACTAAACTAGAAATTCATGTCCATTTGTCTTAACCCGGTAGGCAACCTTACAACAAAACCATGGATATTCAACTCGACTCGTTAATGAGACTCAAACGGAAACATGAAGGCAACCAATCAAACCCGAGTACTAAACAACAATGACAACCAAATATTTAAGTAGATCCAAGGTAACACAACCTATGCTAAAACAGTTTTTAAAACAGGTTCTTGTTTTCCCTTGAAAAATTCCTCCAAATCAACTCACAATAACAAGAAAACTTGTTGGGATATGAAAGTGCTGAAGATATCAAAGTACTGAAGATATGAAAGTACTGTAAGCTGAAAAGAACTGGAAGAAGTCAAATAGTCAAAGTACTGCTAAATGACAGAGTCAAAGTACTGCAAGAGGAAGTCAAAGTACTGCTAGAACAAATAAACTGTTATATTCGTTTATGGAAAGTATTGTAGATTACTTGTCGTACAAGGTTATCAATTGTAAACCAACTAGGATATCCTTGAGCCTATAAAAGGACTCCTATTTCAGAAAAAGAGTTTTAGAGTTTACGAATTAGAGTTTAGAGAAAAGTTCGATTATCTTAGAGTTGTATTAGAGTATCTGCATAATAAGCAGATTTAGAGTTTGTTAATAAAGTTTTTTCTTAGCTTTGTTAAGTAAATTCGCGTACTTAATAAAGATTGCTCAGTGTTTCTTTGTTAATAACTTAGGATTTATCCGAGGTTATTAAACCTTAACAAGCTAGTTAAGTTAGTTTGATTAAAGTATATCGATCCAACAAGTGGTATCAGAGCTTGTGTGGAAACTCTGACTAGGAAGAAACCCTACAATATCCAAGATGTCGACTGAAGTTGTTCCACAACCCTCAATCACCTCACTCAGAATTCCAATTATCCAAAAGGGAGAATATGATCTCTGGTGCATGAAGATGAGGCAGTATATTGCCATTACAGACCATGCGCTGTGGAATGTAATTGTGAATGGGAATGAAGTTCCTCCAGAACCCATTCAAGTTGTTGGACAACCTCTAGCACCAAAGGCAGTTTTACCAGCAGCAACCCTAAGGAATCAAGAGAAGGCTCTTAACATTCTCTTGTCTGCCATTCCAGATGGTCATCTTCTTAAATTTCATGATGCTAAAGATGCTAAACAGCTTTGGGCTGCTCTCAAGACCAGATTTGGAGGGAATGAAGCCTCTAAGAAGATGCACAGAAACCTGCTGAAACAACAGTTTGAAACTTTCACAGTTGGAGAAAGAGAGAGTCTTGATGCTGCATATGATAGGTTTCAGAATCTTCTTAACATGTTGGAATTATACAAGGCAGAAGTATCAGTTGAGGATGCTAATTTGAAGTTTCTACGGAGTTTGCCATCTACATGGCATGTGATTGCTACTATGATCAGAGGACAACAGGGGTTGGATGTTATGGACTTTGATGATCTTTATCATCAACTGAAGGTGTATGAACATGAGATGAGTGGTCAACCAAATTCCAAATCTCACAGTATTGCTTTTCTATCATCTGAAAATAAGAGCAGTACTTCCAAAGTATGCTTCTCCTCAAAGTACTGTTTCTCAAAGTACTGCTGTTTACAATCCCCCATCATATACTCAGCAGGTCCCACCATCTACCACTTTGAACTCAGATGAAGTTGTGTGCTCTTTCTTTGCACAACAAGCAAGCTTACCTGTCACTTATGAAGAGGATCTAGCACAGATTGAAGAAGATGCACTTGAAGAAATTGATATCAGGTGGCAAGTTGCTATGATTACTGCAAGGATCAAAAAGTACATGAAAAGGACAGGCAAAGCTATTGATTTCAAACCCAAACAAGGAATAACTTTTGACAAATCTCAAATTGAATGCTTCAATTGTCAAAAGACTGGTCACTTTGCAAGGGAATGCAGATTTGCTAAGTATCAAGCAAACAGATCATCTGAGAAGCCAAAACTTGAGCTCAAAGAAATACCAATAACTGAGACAAAGGCCTTGGTAGCTCAAGAAAAGTTATCAGAAGTGGACTGGAGTGAAGAGTTCGATGATGAACCAGTGACTTACTGTATGATAGCAGTGGACGATGCAGTTAAAGACACAGTGGAAGCATTGGACTGGAGCACTGCTTTTGATGAAGAATCTGAACATGCTGCTTTGGAATCTGATGATGGCTTTGGAAGATTTGATTGGAGCAGAGAAAGTGAAGATGATCCTGCTCTTCTTGCTATGGTGGCTACTTCACCAACTCAGTCTCCTATCTCTGAGGTATGCTCAAACTGTTATGAGTTTTATCAAAAATTGCTTAACAGTTATGTGATTGAAAGAGATAATTGTATTAGGGCTAGGTCTGAGGTAGCAGGTTATCAAATCACTTTAGAGTCTATGGAAGCTAAAATCATAACACATGAAAATAATGAAATGGCCTGGGCTGAAAAGTATGAACAACAGGATTACCAGTTAAAACTTAGTGAATGGAAACTAAACTGTAAAATTGCTGAAATTGAGAAATTAACTAAGGAAAGAGATGATTTGTTAGCTAAGTTTTCTGCTTGGGGTGAAGAAGCTGGTTTGTCCATGTTTCTTATGTTCAAAAAAGCAGAGAAGAGCTTATCTTAAAACTGGATTAGGTTTTGGTATGGATTTTAGTAAGATAGAAGAAAACCAATCTAGTAATCAGGATGGAGGTGAGTATGAGGATATAACCACTAGTGATGAAGAACTCATTAATTATGTAGATACATCTAGTAATGATGGTTCATTAAGTGACTCACCTTCTGCATATAAGAAAGACAATGGTTATCATGCTGTTCCTCATCCTATTAATCATCAACCTGCTAGGCCTGATGTTTCTCGTTATGGTGTAGATAGTCTAGAGTTTAGGAAGAAGCTTATTGCTAAATCTAGGTCTGAGGAACCCAAAGAAACTGTTGAAAATATTCAAGCAGATCCGTTAAACCAAAGTACTTTGCTCAACAAGCGGTAGAACAAGCAGTACCTTATGCAAAACCCTTTCAAAACTATACTGCTAAACATTTTAGGGATAATTTTATCAAAACAGATTTTATCAGTCATCTAGAAGGCAAAATAATTTTGGGCATAAACATAGAAGAAATCACTTTGGTCATATGGGTCAAAAACTGTGTTTTGTGTGTTATAGTCCTACTCACTTAATCAAAGACTGTGACAAACACTCAGAATATCTAAGCAAGTTTACAAGGAATAAGTCTACAAATCAGAAACCTAGAGAGCACAAACCAGTGTGGACTAATTCAAATAGGATTAATCACAGAAACTTCACACCAGATAATAGATACCCACATCAGAGAAGATCTTCAGTATCTCACAGTACTTTCCAAAGTACTGCTCAGAGACAAGGTACTGATACAACTGCTTGGAATAGGTATTCTAGGAGATCTCATTATCAACCTAGAATGTATCACAATTCATATAGGGGATCTAGATCACAGGAACCACCTGTTAAAACTGAATGGGTAAAAAGGGGAAGTCCTGGTAAGGAATACACAGTACGTTCAACAAAAAGTGAATCAGATGTTTGTGTGACACAAGAAAATGCTAATAAACTGGTGAAAGAGCTTTATGTTGAAAAACCAGAAAGTTTTGAAAATCCACATGCTAAAACTCAAAAGATAATTTTGGATCACCATTTGAAAGATAGTGGAAATTACATACTCAAGGAATTTGAGTTTGTAACTCCACAAGGGGAACACAAGTCAGTAATGGCTTGGGTTCCTAAGAGTTTCTAACTCTTTTCTTTGTGTGCAGGGCAACCAGAAGAGGAGCTTAAAGATCATCTTATTGTGGATAGTGGTTGCTCTGGAAGTATGACAGGTGATAAAGAGATCTGTCGATTTTAGAAATATTAGTGGAGGAAAAGTTGCATTTGGGAATGATCCCAATGGAGGAAGGATTACTGGGAAAGGAACAATTAAAGCTGGAAGAATTGACTTTGAGAATGTCAGATATGTGAAGGAGCTAAAGTTTAACTTGTTGTCAGTTTCTCAAATCTGTGATAAAAAGCATCCTGTGCTATTCACTGACACAGAATGTCTTATTCTTTCATCTGACTTCAAACCTGTTAATGATGACTTGGTAGTGCTTAGAGTACCAAGGACAAATGATGTGTATAGTTTAGACATGAAGAGTCTAAATTCCTATGGAAGAGCCACATGTTTGGTGGCTAAAGCAACATCTGAAGAGGCACATCAATGGCATAGAAGATTGGGCCATGTGAATTTCAAGAACATCAACAAACTGGTCAAAGGCAATTTAGTTAGAGGTTTACCTTCAAAGACTTACAAGAATGATCAATCATGTTTGGCATGCAAGAAGGGTAAACAACACAAAGCTTCCTGCAAGAAGCTTGATGAAAGAAATATTAGGGAACCATTGGAGCTATTACACATGGATTTATTTGGACCTGTCTCTGTGGCAAGTTTAAATAAGAAGAAGTATTGTTTGGTTGTTACTGATGATTGTAGTAGATTCAGTTGGGTTTTCTTTTTGGGCTTTAAAGATGATACCTTTGATGCTATTCAGACTCTCATAATAGCACTTGAAAACCAATTAAGACTCAAGGTTAGAGGTATTAGATGTGACAATGGCACTGAATTCAAGAACAAGCTTATGGATGACTTTTGTGCTAATAAAGGCATCAAGAGGGAATTTAGTATTGCTAGAACACCACAGCAAAATGGTGTTGCAAAGAGGAAGAATAGGACCTTGATTGAAGCTGCAAGGACTATGTTAGCAGATTCCCATCTCCCTATTCAATTTTGGGTAGAAGCTGTAAGTACTGCATGCTATGTACTCAACAGGGTTTCTGTCACCAAACCACAGATGAAGACACCCTATGAATTGCTGATGGGCAATAAACCCAACATTCGTTTTATGAAGCCTTTTGGATGTCCTCTTACTATTTTGAATACCATTGATAATCTGGGGAAGTTTGATGGCAAGTCTGAAGAAGGTTATTTATTGGGATATTGCACTAACAGTAAAGGCTTTAGAGTATACAACAGAGTTACTAAGAGGATTCAAGATTGTCTTCATGTTGAGTTCTTAGAAGATCAAGACAAGGAGAAAGGAAAAGGTCTGATTGGATGTTTGATCTTGAGATTTTATCTCCTTCAATGAACTATGTACCTGTTAGAGAAGAAAATCAACATTTGCACACTGATGAAGATATTCAATATGTTGTTCATGATGTTCATATTAGACCTGATGCAGTTCCTACTAAAGTTCCTGAGAGTCCAAAACAAAGTACTGATATTCCTATGCAAAGTACTGATTCTCCAAAAACAGTACTGTTGCACCACAATCCTCATTATCTGCTGAGGATCAATCTATTCAAGAGGAACTCAATCAGATGCTTCTTCAAGATGTATTAGCACATTCTTACACTGATGAACAAAGGAGAGCTTATGAAGAGGCAAAGAAGAAGAACCAGTCTGCTGAGTACTCTTACAGTACTTTGGACATACTTCGATCAAAGTACTGCATGTTGACAATACTTTAGATGATTTGGATGAACCTACCATGCCTGGGTTAGAAGATACTGATGATGAGCTTGAAGATGAAGGTATTTTCACAAATTTCAATGAAGGTGCTGATTATACTAACTTGGATGATACATATGCAGTTCCACAGTCACCAATCTTACGAATTCATAAGACTCATCCAGCTGATCAAATCATTGGTCCTTCTACATCTGGAGTTATGACAAGACACAAAGCTAAGGGTTTCACAAAACCTCACAATGCTTTACTTAGCTTTGTGTATCAACAAAACAGGCTAAATCATAAGGACCATCAAACCTGCTTATTTACTTGTTTCATCTCTCAAGAGGAACCCAAGAATATTGCTCAAGCTTTGACTAAAGAAAGCTGGGTTGAAGCTATGCAGGAAGAACTTCTACAATTTAAACTTCAAGAGGTTTGGGTTTTATGTGATCTTCCAGATGGGAAGAGAGTTACTGGAACAAGGTGGGTTTTAGAGTTAAAAGGGATGAAAGAGGCAATGTTATCAAAAACAAGGCAAGATTAGTTGCTCAGGGTTATAGACAGGAAGAAGGAGTAGATTATGATGAGGTATTTGCTCCTGTGGCAAGGATTGAAGCAATTAGAATCTTTCTTGCTTTTGCTTCTTATATGGGTTTTCAGGTATATCAGATGGATGTCAAGAGTGCCTTTCTTTATGGTACTATTACAGAAGAGGTGTATGTGAAACAACCTCCAGGTTTTGAAGATCCTAAGCATCCAAACAAAGTCTATAAGGTGGTTAAGGCTTTATATGGTCTTCATCAGGCACCTAGAGCTTGTATGAGAGGCTCTCTACATTCTTATTACAACATGGATACAGGAGGGGAGCTATAGACAAGACTTTGTTTATCAAGAGAGACAAGAAGGATATCATGTTAGTTCAAGTTTATGTGGATGATATCATCTTTGGGGCTACCAAATAGTCTATGGTTAAGGAGTTTGAGCAGCTGATGCAGAAAGAATTTCAAATGAGTTCAATGGGAGAGTTAACATTCTTTTTAGGACTTCAGGTTAAGCAATCCAAGGAAGGCATTTTCATTAGCCAAAACAAGTATGTTGCAGATATACTTAAGAAGTTTAATTTTGATGATATGAAGGCTGTTACTACACCCATTAAATCTATCAATTCATTGGGCAAAGATGAAGATGGCCACCCTGTTGAAGTCAAGCTTTATAGATCAATGATTGGCTCTCTTATGTATCTTACTGCATCAAGGCCTGATATCATGTTTGCAGTTTGTCTATGTGCAAGATATCAAGTCTCACCAAAGATCTCTCACATGAATGCAGTAAAGAGAATTTTCTGTTATTTGAAACAACAACCTAAGTTGGGGTTGTGGTATCCTAAAGAGTCACCTTTTCACTTAGAAGCTTTTTCAGATAGTGACTATGCAGGTGATAACTATGATAGAAGATCCACAACTGGTGGATGCCAATATCTTGGAAGAAGGTTAGTCTCCTGGCAATGCAAGAAGCAGACAATTGCAGCAACATCATCTACTGAAGCTGAATATGTAGCTGCTGCAAGTTGTTGTGGTCAAGTTTTATGGATGCAGAATCAACTCTTGGATTATGGGTTCAATTTTAAGAATACTCCTATCAATATTGATAATGAGAGTACTATTTGCATTGTGAAGAATCCTGTGTATCATTCCAAGACAAAGCATATTCAGATTAGGCATCACTTTATCAGAGATTGCTATGAGCATAGGCTTATTAATGTGGTTAAAGTTCACACAGATGACAATGTAGCTGATTTACTCACTAAAGGTTTTGATGTGTCACGATTCAATCACTTGGTCGTGAGCATTGGAATGATTAACTACTAAGCTATGTTTAAGGGGAGGACTATAAGGTGTTAGGTATAGTCCTGTGTATTGCTTGAAGGGAGGATGTTTGTGTATTACTTAGTTTATATAAAGGTTTTTGGCAAAGTCTGTATTTCCTGAAAGTACTGCTTGGGAAAGTACTGCTTGGGAAAGTACTGCTTATGTGGAAAGTACTGTTTGTCGTATTAAAGTACTGTTCCAACGGTAATATTGGAGGGTAATTAAAGCCAACGGATATTTTATTTTGGGCAGTGATTTTTCAAAATCCTACCTATAAATAACAACTTTTCGATTTTCCCTCTCACATTATTCATTACCTCTTTTCCATACTTATCTTCCAATTACCATCTCTTTATTATTCGATATAATCTTTCTATTGTGATTACTTTTTCAACAATGGTGAATCGTTTAACTGTTTCGAAGCACAATATGGTGGCTAATTTGGATAAGACTGAGGCGAATGTGGCTTTCTATGATATCATTGATTATCTAGTTGGGTCGCCTATTAGTTATGCTCTTTTAGTTGAGCCAGATGTTATTGAACCATGGATTCAAGAATTTGGGGCTAATGCTAGAGAATATGGAGGAGGATGAATATTATATTAGATCCTCAGTTGCTGGAAAGACTATCAAAATTACAGAGGTCTCCATTCGTGATGATTTATTATTTGGAGATGAAGAAGGGGCTATTAGATTTGCCAAGCAACTGATTTGGGATACTTTTCGTACTTTAGGCTATGAAGGTTCTTTGGTGAACAAACTTTTAAGAAGGCATTATTCTGTCCTCAATGGAAGTTTTTGATTCATGTTTTGCTCCATTGCATAAGTTCTAAAAGCACTTCTTGGGAGCAGTTTGGGTCCAATATTGCGTCTGCAGTGGTTGGCTTAGCTACAGACAGAGTGTTTAACTTTTCACGACTTATTTTGGATGGAATGCTCTCTCATATATCATCTGGGGCAACTTGGTTGATGTATCCAAGGTTTATATAGGTTTTCTTGAACAAACAATTGGCTGATGTTCCAAAACTGCTGCTTTACTACTGTTATTGTGCAAACCTAAAATCTATACTTTCATGGCTAGGAGAAGTAACTTGTTCAGAGGTGGAGATATTCCTTTAACAACATCCATGATGGAAATTGTACAAGCTGTTCGTAATGCAGCTGCAGAGGATGAAAAGCTGAAGGTACTGGATCTGATCATGGTACTGCTTCACAAGGTACTGCATCTGCAAGTACTGCTTCTCGTGAAGGTATTGTTTCGTTACAAGGTGATGTTTCTTCAGGTCCTGAGGTTCAAGCAGAATTGAGAAACGCCTACTCCTCATCTTCTGCAAGTTCTATTCTGTTTCAGAGGGGCATTCACAACCTCTAAAGGTGATGCTCATTCTATTCCTCGTGAAAGTTTATCTATGGATAACTATGCTTTGACAGGGGCTTGCTTCGGTTGAACAAGACTGTTGAGCATCAAGCTAAAACTATTAGGAAGTTGAAGCGTAACTATTTCTGGTTGAGAAATTTTGTTAAACCCTATATTCAAGGTTTTAACTTGTGGGTTAAGGAGGAAAACAAGCGTAAAGTAAAGCTTCGAAAGGAATTAAAAAGAAAGAAGGTTCCTAAATCATCTTCTGTCAACTTGGGGAGGAATTTAGAAAAGGATAATTTGAAAGAAGATGTTATGCAGAAGAAAGAATCTGAAGAAGATGTTATGAAGAAGAAAGAAGATTTTTCTGAGGAACAAGAAGAGGAAGTACAAGTTCAAGGTACTGATGATCAAGGTACTGAACATCAAAGTACTGATTTTCATGATACATCAAGGGAAGAAGTAATAACACCAATAACTCCAAGGGTATTAAATTTTGATAAGGAAGCTGGTCCTTACATTTGTTAGAGAAGAAGAGGAGGAAGCTACTTACATACCTATTCATTCAGCTAGTGATGATGAATTAATTGCTACATTATTTGATTTGTCACAACCAAGAGGAGGAGTTACTATTAGAGAAGCACAAGAAGAAGAACAACCAAGAACTGATCAACCTGCAATTGATCCAAAAGACAAGGGAAAAGGTGTTCTGGTTGAGACTAAGAAAAAGCTCACTTTGGCAGAACTTAGAGCATTTGAAGTGGCTAGGAATGAAGCTGCTGCTAGAAAAATTCAAGAAGAATTAGATGCTAAAGACAGAGAAGAACAGCAAGCTCAAGAAGCTAAAGACAGAGAAGCAGCTCAAAAGGTGCAAGATGAGTTAGATGCTGAAACTACTGAACCTTTACAGTCTCCAACACCTGTTAGATTTATGTCAAGAAGACCTAATTTAGCTAAAGAAAGGAATGCAATGATGGCATATTTAAAAGGCAGAGGATTTAAAGGATTGCAAAAGCTAACTTATGTGGATATGAAAAGATTATATGATCTGAGAGAGAGGCTTATAAGAAAGATGTTGCAGGCATTAAAGACTTTAGAGAAGAAACTTATTGGACTGAAGCTGAAAGGAAGAAAAGCTTAAAGAGGAAAAGAAAAACTGATGTTACAGATGTTCAATTTTCAAAGAAAGAGAAGGTTGAATTAAGATCTGAGACTAGTGATGAATTGAAGAATTATCTCAGAGTGGTAGATTTTGATTATACCAAGGAAGATGATGATTTAAAGATGAACAGATCAAAGATCAGTACTTTTAAAGTTGTGAAAACCAAGAATGAAGAGTACATGGGTTTTCATAAGGAAGATAAAAGTTTTAAGGTTTTCAAAAGGTTATGGGATTTGTTGCATGTTATTGATAGAGTAGATCTATTCTACTTATATCAAGTTATAAAGGCGTATTTTGAAGATCATCCATTAGAAGGTATTGGATTGGTTTTACATGGGGATCTTGTAACTATGTGGGAAACTGATGAAGAAAGCACTGATGATATTTGGAAGGATCAAGAAAACTGGGAAATAGTTTGCTGGAGATTCTTTGAAGAATCTGGAGTTCATGTCCTGGAGCTAGAAAATGGAACAATGATTCACATGTTTGCAGAAAGAAGATATCCTCTTACAGTTGATCTAATGAGAAGAATGCTTGAACATGGTTTGGAAGTAGAAGAGGATGATGAAACTGCTTGCATGGTGATTAATTTGTTTATAGACTGGACTACCATTGCTGAAAATGATCTTTAACTGGTATGAATTTTATTTAAATAAATGCTTTTTGATATATCAGTACTTTTATTCAAAGTACTGCTGATCAGACAGTACTTTCATCAAAGTACTGTTTGATGAACTAATCCAGTTAAATGACTTTTAGAAGAAATCTTTTTGCTTAATAATAAATATTTTTGAAATAAAGGTTGAATAAATGGTTTTTGTGATGATAACATCAATAGGTTATCAATCCACCATGGTTACAAAAGGATTGACTAATCCATGAGCAAACGGCTCTGGTAAAGATATATCAAATCCGTTTTTAGTTGTCAACTTGCTAATAAGTTGGATGGTCATCAACTCACCATATCAGTAAATGTGAAGAGTTGGCTAGCCCACATGAAATGGCTTGTGGTAAAGGCAGTGGAAAAACCATTATTGGTAATTAGTTCACCATTAGATAAAAGAACTAACTAGTTCAGAAGGGTACAGCTTTTGGTAAAGACTAAACAAATCTGTTGATAGCTGGTGATTTGCTAAAAATCATATGGTTATCAATGTACCATGGTCTTACACTCTAAAACATTTGGCTACTCAAAGATAATGGCTTTGGTAAAGAGTTCTAAATCCATTGAATTTTCAATGATTCACTTTGAAAGTGATGAGAATAGTATGCAACTTAAACTGAATCACTGTACAAATTGTCATATGTTGTTGTGTTGCTGAAAAGATGGAGATTACTGGATGCTGCTGTGAAGAAAACAATTCTAAAGAGATACTTTGAAAAAGCACAGATTCTACAGAGATATAATCTAAAGACTGAAGAACAATCCGTTTTAAAGATGAAGCAAGTAACTTGAAGTCAAGCAACTTGAAGTCAAGCAAGTAGAATTCAAGTTAGGGGAGGATTGTTGGGATATGAAAGTGCTGAAGATATCAAAGTACTGAAGATATGAAAGTACTGTAAGCTGAAAAGAACTGGAAGAAGTCAAATAGTCAAAGTACTGCTAAATGACAGAGTCAAAGTACTGCAAGAGGAAGTCAAAGTACTGCTAGAACAAATAAACTGTTATATTCGTTTATGGAAAGTATTGTAGATTACTTGTCGTACTAGGTTATCAATTGTAAACCAACTAGGATATCCTTGAGCCTATAAAAGGACTCCTAGATTGGCATTAGAAGTACGATTTCAGAAAAAGAGTTTTAGAGTTTACGAATTAGAGTTTAGAGAAAAGTTCGATTATCTTAGAGTTGTATTAGAGTATCTGCATAATAAGCAGATTTAGAGTTTGTTAATAAAGTTTTTCTTCTTAGCTTTGTTAAGTAAATTCCGCGTACTTAATAAAGATTGCTCAGTGTTTCTTTGTTAATAACTTAGGATTTATCCGAGGTTATTAAACCTTAACAAGCTAGTTAAGTTAGTTTGATTAAAGTATATCGATCCAACAATACTTGACTCGACCCGTACTATTTTTGGACCTGACATTAGTCATGACTCGTGACAATTGACTCAATGGGGCGAATAAGGGTCTGCGATCGACACCTGGTTCCGTATCAAAAGCGAAATCCTGACTAATCACCACACCAATCAATTGAAACTTGTTTTCTAATCACCTCTTTACCCACAAATACCTCACTAGCCCGAAACCAAGAACAAATCCGAAACCAAGATTAGTTCGGACATAAAGGCGACTCTAAGCTGTTATTACCACACGAATCATTTGTTAAAACGTTTTAAATCTTGTTTTTAATCCGTTTTATAATTTCTTGAATTCGTTTAGTACTTTTATATCCACGAAAAAGAAATGAAAACACAATAAAACATACGTATGTATATACGCTTGATAAAGATAACAAAATAAGATATGAGTCGTGGGGTTTACCGAGAAGGAAGAGAAGAAAAACGAGGTTGTGGCGTCATTCACGAGTACCACTCGTGACCCCGATAACTGGAACCGTTTTTATTCATTAACAACAAACCTAAAGCGAAACCTAATTGATACTAGGGTTCAAGATCTAGAGCTGTGTTTGGGAGATTTATTGTACGCGCGTGCTTCCCATGGTTGGAACCCAAGCTTCTAAACGATCTATCTTTTGGTGTTAAGTTGCATTTTTGGCGGCGGTGGCTGGATTTCTGGCACGGCGGTTTATTTTGGCGGCAAGTGGTAAAATGGCCGGAGTTGGTGGAGATATGCTAGAGAGAGAGATGAGCATGAGAGAAATATGTGTTTTGTAGAGAGAGAAAAGGTGTAAAATGGGAGAAAGTGTGAGAGCAGGGTATTTATACCCCTAGGGGACCAAAGTGTAATTTGAATAAACATAAAGATGTAAATGGAACTATTAGAGGAACCTAAGTGAAACTTTTTAACACTTTCGATATATATGACTGGGGGCTCTTTTAGCCTAGCAAACGAATGATTCATGACACGGGAGTTGCGCCAATGTTCTTAAAATACTATTTCCAATAAAAACGATATAAAATACGACTTGTATTTCAAATTAAATCAAACGATTGCTCAAATCGGCGTTTCTCCAATTACGACGCATCGAGGAATTTACGAGTTGTCACATTGAACTAGAATGTAATCTAGAGCTGTTGGGAATTCTATTGAATAAGAATTCTGCTGAATGTTACTGCTGACGAAATCTGCTGAAGTGCTGGATTCTGCTGAAGAAGTAATTATGCGGAAGTAGTAAAACCGGTAGTGTTTTCTTGATATCTGAGGATATTCGGCGTATTTTTATAGTTAGTTAGGATATGCATGAGCTTTATTAGGAAGTGTTAATGTATATCTCTTTTAGTTTATGAATATCGTTTCTTGTGAACGGTTTAGGGTTCATTGTCTATAAAAGGAACACATTAGTATGTATGATATGCGAGTTGAAAACAATTTAGTTTTATTAAAAGATCCATAGAGGATTAAAGTATTCTTAGTAATTTGTGTTCTTACTTGTGTTTGATTTCCACTTTAGAATACAAGTAATAGAGACTTTCTATTAGTGTGTTTGTGATTACATAAACATTACTAACTATCCACTAGCGCTCAAAGATCTATCAAGGTCTTAGGTTCAACAAGTGGTATCAGAGCCTCGTGGCTCTCGATCTAGGGTTTATAAGGTTTTTATGTCATTAGGGTTTATGCAGCAGATTGAGAAAAGAGGCAGCCGAAAGCAACAGATCTGATTATGATTGTAGTAGATCATGGCTTGGCGTTTTTCCAAATAAATCACATGGGATGGTATGCTCTATTTTATTCATTGATCGATTATTTAATCGATTTTGGATGATGCTTGTTTTTAATTGGTCGATGTTGTCAAGATCTTGCGCCGCAATTATGTCTCATGAATTGCTTTGATGTCGGTTGGGGTCACCGACCATGTGTGATAGGTTTATTCGAGTACTGGTCTTTCATGATATTTTTTATGCTAGTCCCATTCATAAATATTGATTGACGTTTGATATGTGTCTAAATACACATATATTTTATATTGTTTAATCCCACAAAACAACCAAAAACACACAAATGACCATATAAATGTTACAAATATCATTGAAATGTGTTTTTATGTGATTCAGGTACAAAAAGATTGAAAACAAGTGAAAAGCATGCAAAGTTCAAAAAACTGTCATTTTCAGTACTGGAGTTTCACAAATAACAAAACTAGTCCCTGAAAGTTTAAAATGTATGAAAAGTCAACTTTAGTCCTTGGATAATCAAACATGTTCACAAATAATCCCTGGATGAAAGTTTTCACAAATTGGCAACTTTTACCCCTCAAGTTTCAAAATTGGCAAAATTAGTCCATGGGTATTTAAAAATGGAAAATTAACAAATAATACCCTTGTACTATTCATAAATTACAATTTGGAACCTTTTGATAACTTTTGGGAAAATTACAATTTCACCCCCTCAACTTTGGAAAATGTCATAAAAGGTCCCTCGGGTGTTTAAAATTGTAAATAATGCAAATGAGGTCCTTTGGTTTAGTAAACTTGGCATTATTGGTCCTTGTGACAACTTATGAAATGTTACAGGTTTAGTCCTTCATGATTTCAGAAATTACAACAATGGTCCTTGGGCTCTATACTACTACAAAACCAAACCGGACCCTTTGTATTAAATCCTTAAATCCAAATCCAAGCCCAACAAACAAACCCAAGCCGACAACTCTTAAATAATAAACCGGTTTGACCTTTGGTCAAAACCCATTATATCCCCTTCTCCTGAAACCAAAACCAAAACCACCATGGTTTCAACCACCACTGGCCGTGGAAACCACCTTTCCACCTCGCTACCCAGCTGTTTACCTACTCTCACCACCATGATACTTCCACCTATACCAGCCACAATTAATATGCATTCACACCTATCAACCTCTTTCACCTCACATACCCTGCTTTTGCTATCCTTCTACCAACGACCTCTAAACCCACCGAACATGTCCCCCCACCTCTACATGTGAACAAGAAGCACATTAATTGCAGCTTAAATGCCTCAATCTACTAGTATCACTTTTGGCGCCAAAAGTGAATTCAAAGGCTAGGATCATCTCTGCTCAATCAATGGACACAAATTAAAGTGGGATTTGACTGGAATGCTAGTGGGAACTCAGAATGTTATAAAAGAGAAGAGAAGGAAAAGAGAAGACAACTTTGGACTAGCCATTGTTCACGTAGTGTAACTTTAAAATGCTTTCTTTAAATTACTTGTCATTTACAGTTTTAATATTGTAATTTTCATCAAAGTAGTGTAATAGAACATCATTTGCAGTTTAATTTCAAGTAACTTTTAAATTTCGTGTTTTGCTTAATTTCCTTTAATTTTCATTTTCTTTAATTTCATGTTAACTAGTTGTTTAATGGACTTCTATAGCTCATATAAGCTCCTGACAAAAGCTTTAAAGCTTTTAGAAACCTCAAAACAGTCTTAGTCTTTAAAATTCAGAAAAACACTAAAAAAATCAAGAAAATCAATGAAAAATCAAAAATGATGAGTTGAGGAGGAAGAAGCTTGGAGCAGGATGAATTCTATATGGTCCTGGGTTGTAGTGCTTCTTTGGAAGCTTTAGGATTGTTCTTGGGTCCTGGTTCTTTGTCTCAGCTTGAATTTCATTTGTAAGCCATTTTTATCATTTTTGCAATTCTGTTTCTTGTAAGATCCTTCTCATGCTTTAATTCTTATGTTTTCATGTTTCTTTGTTGTTATTTAGTGTTATTATAGCTTAATCTTAGGTTATCATGTTTTGGATTTGATTGAGGTTTGAAATGGTATTTGGACTGTCATTATGCTTGTTTTTGAGAAACCTAGGTTTAGACTTGAGTGACTACTTGTTTATGCTTAAAAAGGTCTATTTTGACACAATATGATATCTGGATTTGATGAAATAAGTTTATGCAGTCTTTTGCTTTGAAAAACTTCATAACTTGTCTTTTTAAGGTTGTTTGGATTTGATAATGAAACTGTGTTTAAGGTTGTGTTTGTGGTTGCTCTTGTTTGATGTACTCTTCATATGGCCTAAGTAACTCAGTGGAATACTAACCAAAGGGTGTAGCATGGTAGAAAGTCAATTTGACACTTGACAATCTCATTATAAGCACTGTAAGGTTGTTAGATCCTAGAATCTTGCATACTTATTCAATTCTTGTGTATCTGTGTTTCTTTCATGTTTTTATTGCTTAATATAACATATTAAATCAGCAGTTTAAGTTTTAAATTCATATTAGTCAACCTATGCGTTATAAGTAAAAGTCAAATTTTTAGTTTTCCTGTTTTTGATTTAATTGTTTATTTTCCTGTGTCTTTGTTACTTAATTTCATAATCTGTGCTTTTTGGATGTTTTAGTTTTGTTGCTAATATTGCTTATTCTATTTTTAATAATTTTTATTTTCCATGTTTAACTGCTTATTTTATAGCTTTTTATAGCTTGTTTTTGCCCTGCACCATGGTTAGGACTGTTAAAACCATGAGCTTGCAAAAGTTTTTGGAGTTGCCCCTATCCAGTGCACTTGGCTTCTTTGTGTTGCCTGTGTGGCTTATTTGTTATGATTATTCTTATTTTCAAGTTTTTAGCTTATCTAGATAGCTTAATCAATCCACTTTTTTTTGTCCCATCTTACTCACTACATAGAAGCAAACTGTGTAGTTGGAGTTGTTTTCCTAAGCTCTCAAATAGCTCCTCATTGAGTTTGAGTTTGTGATTTTTGGCCTTATGTGAGGCTAATCTATCATACTCAGAGTTTCAGTGCTTGTTGAGCTCTCATGAGCTTATTTGATAAGTCCAATAGGAGTTTGTTGTTTGCCCACTCACAACAGTTCATTGAACTTACACCATTTCTAACAGCTCCTAAAAAGCTCATTAGTGATCTAGAGCTTGTGTGGTTTAGTTTTATGTGAAGCTCATCCACCCAACTTTAAGAACCTGTGCTTAATTTTCCCCTTTGCAGCCCGTTCAATAGGGCTGCAACTAGCTTCTTGACTTGTCCATTTTCTGAGTGCAATGAAACTCAGATTACTCAGACATGGGAGGTTTTTCATAAGCTCCTTAAAAGCTAACCTGTGGACCCCACAAGTTGAGCTTGGGCTTTTTGGAAAGCCAACCAACCTGGCTTGCTACTCCCATACTTATTTGGTATTTCTGAGCTTATTCTCATAGCTTAATATGCCTCTTAAAGTAGCAGCAGTCTGATGCACTAGCAGTACCTTGGGACTGGAAGTGCTTATTAGCTTATACCTAGCTTATGAGTGATTGTCAGTATACCAGCTTGTGCAAACTTGTCCATATAACTTATATACATATTATTTTTCTTTTACTTTCCAGTGTGGAGCTTATACCAAGCTTTTGCAAGCTTTCACTCCATCCAAGTTAAGCCCAAAAAGCTTAACTGTCTAAACCATAAGCTCACACTTGTGCACCATTTCAGTCCATTTTCTTGTTTATATTTATCCATTGGATTTATGTATATCTTATTTTACCTTTTGTTTCCACTGTATAGATTATTTCAATCTTATTATTAGCTTGAGTTCCAATAGTCAAGCCAAAAGCTTAACTGTTGGACTCATAAGCTCTCAATTTGCTTATTTCTTAGTTTGTAAGTTTTTGTTTTCATTAAACTTATTCATATTCTGTACATATTGAGTTTCAGAAAAAGAAAAACACAAAAACATCATTTTAAAAATAGTGATAGCGTTTATTTAATATAAATTAGCTTTTTAATTTTCTTTTCAACTTATTATTAAGCACTTATATGTTTTTATATTTTTCTTAAGCTTCTGTCATATTAAAGTATTTTTAGGAATTTTTCCAGATTTTTCTTTATTCATTTATTATTTATAATAAATCAATAATAGTTTTTAGTAATTAATAATAGTAATTAAATAATAATAAATAGAATAATTGTGTAAAAAATACATTTTCAGTTTCAAAATTATTTTATAATATTTTAGATTTTTCAGATTCTTTATTTTATTTATTTAAGTTAATTTTAGATTTTCTTATTATTTAATTCATTATTAAATACATTTAATTCATTTTTAATTTATATTAATTAATTAAATAGTATAAGAATTTATTTTAATTTTCCAATAATTTTCTTATCTTTTTAGAATTCCAAAAATATGATTTTCACATTTGTGGGAGTTGTATTGGATTGAATTCAGTTTTTATTTTGTTACGTTTACGTAATTGTTACGTAAACATATACGTTTTAGTTTTTTAGATTTTCTTAACTTTTATATAAATTTGTAAATTATAGTTAAATATTTTAATTATATTTAATTTGCATTTATGTCGCTAAGACATGCAAATCCCTATTATAGTTATAATCGTTTTATTTTTTATACGTTTACGTTTAATTAAAGTTAAACGTACGTTTGTATATCTTTTACGTTTTTAGGTTTCTGATTGCACGTTTTTAATGACATAGCTGTGACAGAGCTATCACTATTCACATTCCTATTGTTAGTCAATCAGATTCCTGGTTGTGTATATTCAATATCATTTCAGCACACACAGTAGTTGTATTACAGTTTTCACACCTCGTTGGGACTTAACAACCCGGGGAAACACTAAACTCTCCTGGACTTAATTGCATTAGTTTTAGACTGTTTGACTTTTATTACGGTTGACCATTCACAAGTGGTTGACTTGTGTAATAAACTTGACAGTTTGAAGCGAATCAAAATTTGGCGCCGCTGCCGGGGAGGTGTGCTGCGTATAACGTACTTGTATATATATTATACATAATATCATATTTCAATTCCTAAAACAATATAAAACACAAAAATATTTTTCTTTTCTTTCTATATATATAAAAGATAAAAATACAAAAACATTTTCCCTTTTCTGTTTATATTATAAAATCAAAAACCAAAAATATTCTCCTTACCATTACTATTCATAATTCTGTGAGTGGTGACCCCACTCCAATTTCTCATCCAGTCATTTCCCCATGAACCATTGAATTCGGGGTCGAGTCAAGCTAGCGACTCGGTTATCAAAAACAGTAGCTTCCTCATGAACAATTTAATTCGAGGTCGAGTCAAGCTAGCGACTCGGTAATCAAAAACAGTAGTTAAACATGGGTTTTCACCCGTGTGTACCA
The DNA here is from genome assembly GCA_910596185.1 of Chrysanthemum makinoi. NCBI lineage: Eukaryota > Viridiplantae > Streptophyta > Magnoliopsida > Asterales > Asteraceae > Chrysanthemum > Chrysanthemum makinoi. The sequence continues at coordinate 41,676,653 of OU343217.1, forward strand.
CCTTAGTGTGGGGGAGATGCCCCACATGTTGTATATAGATCTTAAAAAATGAATGAAAATTGTCAATATTAAAAAAAATAAATAAATAAAAAATAATTGTTGTGTTTCCACACTTGACTTAGAATTGTTATCTTTTTACGTTCAAGGATTCGGCATAATAGCCGGGGCTTTGAATATTGAGGACAATATTCAGTTCAAGTGTGGGGGGGGGGAAATTCTGGCAAATTTCATCAAAAATGTTTCATTTTAGTCCCTTTTTCCCCCAAAATGGCCAAATTAAATTTTTTTTTTAGTGGAAGTACTATGTACTAAACACAACAAATGGTAATCAGTCCACCATGTCTAACCCACATAAGGATTGGCTAATCCAGGAGCAAACGGCTCTTGGTAAAGATATCTCAAATCCGTTGACGGCTTGCAATTTGCCCAAAATTGTATGGTGTTCAGCTCACCATATCTTTAATTAGTGAAAAGTTGGCTAGCCCGCAAGTTTATGGCTTGTGGTAAAGGCAGTTGGAAAACCATAATTGGTAATCGACTCACCAAAGATAATATTGATAATTTATCTAAGAGTTGGCTAGTCTAGAAGCAAACGGCTTCTGGTAAAGACAAATCAAATCCGTTGAAAGCTGGTGATTTGCTCAAAATCATTTGGTTATCATTGTACCAAGGTTCTTACTTGAACTGAAACAATTGGCTACTCCAGAAGTAATGGCTTTTGGTAAAGAGATTCAAATCCATTAAGTTTTCTTAAAAGATTGCTAGGGACTAGCAATAGTTTAGTGTGGGTAATTTGATATGTGTCTAAATACACATATATTTTATATTGTTTAATCCCACAAAACAACCAAAAACACACAAATGACCATATAAATGTTACAAATATCATTGAAATGTGTTTTTATGTGATTCAGGTACAAAAAGATTGAAAACAAGTGAAAAGCATGCAAAGTTCACAAAACTGTCATTTTCAGTCCCTGGAGTTTCACAAATTAACAAAACTAGTCCCTGAAAGTTTAAAATGTATGAAAAGTCAACTTTAGTCCTTGGATAATCAAACATGTTCACAAATAATCCCTGGATGAAAGTTTTCACAAATTGGCAACTTTTACCCCTCAAGTTTCAAAATTGGCAAAATTAGTCCCTGGGTGTTTAAAAATGGAAAATTAACAAATAATACCCTTGTACTATTCATAAATTACAATTTGGAACCTTTTGATAACTTTTGGGAAAATTACAATTTCACCCCCTCAACTTTGGAAAATGTCATAAAAGGTCCCTCGGGTGTTTAAAATTGTAAATAATGCAAATGAGGTCCTTTGGTTTAGCAAACTTGGCATTATTGGTCCTTGTGACAACTTATGAAATGTTACAGGTTTAGTCCTTCATGATTTCAGAAATTACAACAATGGTCCTTGGGCTCTATACTACTACAAAACCAAACCGGACCCTTTGTATTAAATCCTTAAATCCAAATCCAAGCCCAACAAACAAACCCAGCCCAACTCCTTAAATAATAAAACCGGTTTGACCTTGGTCAAACCCACCCTTATATCCCCTTCTTCCTCATAACCCCGCCAAAACCAAAACCACCATGGTTTCACCACCACATGGCCACCACCTTTCCACCTCACTACCCCAGCTGTTTACCTACTCTCACCACCATCTCCTTCCACCTATACCAGCTCACAATTAATATATGATGTTTAATCCAAGATCCGGACTCAACTAGAGTATATAATAACAATGATTGAACATGCACAGCGGAATAATAAGAACACAATCAAAGTTACCAACAAGGTGTTTCTTATAAATCAAATGATCCTCTATGGATCTTTACACCCTCTCTATAGAGGTTTTTCTTACATGTTTTTCAGAAAAGATATTGTTTAAAACATAAGACCTATGTTCCTTTTATAGACAAGGAACCCTAATCCCTTTCTTGGGAAGAGAACAAGCATGCAAATAAATAAATGTAAAACCCATACATATGCCTATGCTAACATTGGGCAGTACAATATAAGCCCATGCTAACCTATAATTAATACAGCGCATGCATATCCTACTCTGCTTCACTATATCAGCAGATTCACGGCTTCACTATTTCAGCCGTATTATATCTTCAGCAGATACCAACACTGCTTCAGCAGAAACCGTACTTCACTACTTCAGCAGATTCCACTGTTTCTCGTTCAGCAGTATCACGGTTTCACAGAATTCCCAACAAATGACATAATGTACATCAAAACTTATTAGTTGCATACTATTCTCATCACATCCAGGTGTGTGAACTCCTGTGAGAGGTGAATCATTGAAAATAATGGATTTGATGTCTCTTTACCAATAGCCATCACTACTGGAGTAGCCAGATGTTTAAGTCCGAAAACTATGGTACATTGATAACCATCTGATTTATGAGCAAATCAGCAACTATATAAACGGATTTGATGTGTCTTTACCTGGAGCCGTTTGCTCAGGACTAGCCAACTCTTTGATGGAATGCGTCATCATCATGGTGAGTTGATAACCATTTATGGATTTCCGCAGCCTTTACCACAAGCCATAATCTTGTGGGCTAGCCAACTCTTGTGTCAGAAAGACATGGTGAGATGAAAACCATGAGTGGTGTAGTAATGAACCAACACCAAAACCTGCAAGCAAGAGAGAGTAGAAACTGAACACAGACAGGTTAGAGGTTTTTTTTTTTTTTTTTTTTAAGCTAAGAAGGAATAAAAATAACCAAAACAAGTAAAAGATACCATCAAGCAGCAGCAGAAACCAAATACAGTTGTAGTGTCAGTCGAAACACTAAGCCTCCCCTTAGGCGTATGAGGATCCAACAACTGCAAAAATGGTGAGAAAACAAAAACAATACAACTATAAGCCTCCCCTTAGGCTTATGCCTCCCCTCAATCAATGCACCTGACAAAGACTATTGTTCTTGGGTACCCAGAATGAACCTTTCCTTTGAGTTTTCCAAGAATAACATGTTGAGGGCTTAACAACAGTTGCCACACTAACTCCACCATGTGCCTTATTCATATGAGATACATAAGGTGTATATGACTGAAAATAAGAACTTTTAGGTCTATAGGGCATAAGCCTAGCCTTACTGTTCCACCAACCAGTAGTAACTGGTGAAGAATATCCTCCACCAGAGGGAACTGGAAAAGGCCTTTTAAGCCTGTCAGCAGAAACAGATGCATACACCTTTGGTTTACCAGAAGGAACTGGTTTACCTGCTTTCACATGAGCAACTTTGGGAACAAAAGGGGGAACACTAGCAACATTAGTCCATGTGGGTCTAGAAGTCTTATGGCCAGAGGAAACACCCATCTTTTTCTCATGATAATCACAGTCTATAATAAGATGGAGTTTACTACCACACACAAAACAAGATTTCTTCTTAAAAGGCTTATTCTTAACACAACTTTGTTTATTACATTTAAACTTATCAGAAACAGAATTAGCATCAAAATTGTGTTTGACAGAATAAGGAACTGACTTAGTTTTGAGCTCATCATCAGCTATTATGGACTTGGGTGTAGTCTTGGGTGTGTGCCTAGGTGAGTCAGACTTTACACTTGAATCACATGAGGCATAGACAGTGGACTTTAGGTCTGACGACTTGTCACTTTTAGAGCAAGAGACAGAGTCATTGTCACTTGACCTTTTGCCATATAAATGGTGTGATCCATCAAAGTCAACTGGAATGGACAGGTCAATGGGCATGAATTCACCTCTAATAGGTCCACGTACAGCATGTAAATCACCTTCTTTTACAAAATTAGCTAATCCTGCTGGTGAAGATTTACGAGTGTCATCCCTAGCTTCTATTCCTACATACTTCTTAAAGCCTAAACCTATAGGAGTATTCGGATTTTGACTAGCATAGATGTGACTAGCTAACTTATTTCCATTCAATAACCATTCCTTATGCCTAGCAATTTCCTCATCTAGTTTCTCTTTTAGCACTTTGTTTTCAGACACTACAGCAGCTTTTTCTTTCTCAGTGCGCTTTAAATCAATTATAGCAAATTCTAGATCACTTTCTAGCACCCTAATCTTTTCATCATAAGCCACTTGATTCTGTTGAAACCATACCTTTTGTCTTTCTAATGTTTTTAATGACAGTTTATAAGCTTCATTATCAACATAGCATGCATTGTACTTAGGTTTCATTTCATCATAGGCTTCCTTAAGTTCATTATATCTCTCCTTACAACCAAAAACACAAGTATGTACCTGAGAGATGCCCATGAGAGCAATTTGCGGACTGGCAAATCCTTCAGCATAACCTGTAGCATCAACTTCCTTGCTCATCTTCTTGAATTATGCCTTTCCTCCATACCTTTCTTTGAGAGCATTCCATATAAGACTTGCATCATCCATATAGCGAAAATCTGCTACATGATCAGTAGGAATAGATTTAAGCAAGATAGTACAGGCCTTTGACTCTCTTTGTACAATAATGTGTTCATCTGTAGTCGCTGGAGGATGAATAAAGATGCTTCCATCTTGATTGTTTCTAATCCTTTTTAAACTGTTGCCATTTTGGATCACCTTCCAGATATTCATATCATTATTCATGATCCAGTGTTCCATCTTCTTAGCCCAGACTTCGTACTCAACATCCATTAAATAAGGAAACATAACTTCATCCCTATTATTATCAAATTCTGCCATTCTAAAAGTACCAAGATAGAAACCAAACAGCAGTAAAGTTATGTGATAGTACGAAACCAAAATGAGTGTCAGCAGTAACAAAATGAATGTCAGTACACCTCGAAAAATATTTCAGTAGGAAACCAAGCAAGGAACCCACGTGATCAACTCTAACATAGACCAATCAAATTAGTGATATACCATAACAAGCGTGTACCTTGCCACACTAAATCTTGAGCCTTATGTGATTAATTAATGCTCACATGAAGCATCAGCAGAAACCCAAATTCTGCTGACCAATCAGAAGAAACAAGCTGCGGGACCCACGTCAGACAATCAACTCTTCAGCAGAATAAGAAAGCTACTATACATAGAAATGTATGCTTGACTTGAACACTTGACCAGTAAATGCGCCAATTAGTTAAACCAATACATCTTACATGTGATCCAACAGCCAATCAACATTACTTAGTCCTACCAAGTGACCAATTAAACTGCACGACTATTGTAACAATTATACATCGCATCACACCAGATCAACAAACTTATGAATCTGTAACTATAGACCCAACAACTGATTTTTAGCCAATCATGTGAGACTTCAAAACTCAGTTATACGGGAACAAGATTATTTTTAATGCAAACAAGTGGGACCAGTCAATGTGCCGCAACAATTGACCCAAACATTACTTGAGTTAACCAATTTTCTCGTGAGGTTTTAACGAAAACACGGCATGGGCAGAAAAATATTCCCACTTACCAAACAGGCGTGCCCCTATTTCTTTATTTGAGTATGATACTTTTGACCAATTAAACCAATAAAACCCCACGTGACAAGCTAGTATCTTTCGACCACTTCAATTCAACAATATGAGAAAAGCACAGTTGACCAATCACAAGTTCAAGATATTAATGATATAAAACTAGTATTATATTACGAGCCCCACATGACAAATTAAATAAGTAAGATCAAGTGGAAGTCCAGTATACCATGTGATATGATAGCATGTGTGAAGACACAACCAATAAAACTAGCCTCACTTAGAATAGAGTACCATTCAACATACCTCATGCGCATGCAGAGTCAAGTGAACAATGATGAGGCTCAACAACCGAAACTAGTCTTCATCAACCTGCTTCACGCCAATAAGCTGATCCGAACAACACCCCTTTATTCCTGCTGCTTCTTTTCTTATTCACAGTGTGTCTGCAGCAGTTTTCTCGTTCTTATAACTTTCTGTCAGAGGCTCAGATCAATGATCCCTTCAGTGGAAACCTTCCTTGATATACCAAGAACTTCCAGTCCAAATATTAAGCCGATCCAACGGTTAACGAAAAAGATATGACTGTTTCAAAACAGTGCTGTAGTATCCTTACGGAACTTTTTCAGCAGACTTCTACAACGTATAACTTTTGATTGAGATCTCTAATTGACAATCCCTCTGGTGAAACTTTAGATAGAAATATAAAGATGCACCAGAAAAAATTGTAGCTCGATCCAACGGTTCAAGAAAACGTTATCGCTGTTCTAAAAACAGCCCAGCAGAAAGACTACGAAAATTACTAACAACTTCGAGTTTTGAATCTTTTCTTCGAAAAACCTTGTAAACTCAAGATCGAGAGCCACCCGCTCTGAAACCAATTGTTTAATCCAAGATCCGGACTCAACTAGAGTATATAATAACAATGATTGAACATGCACAGCGGAATAATAAGAACACAATCAAAGTTACCAACAAGGTGTTTCTTATAAAACAAATGATCCTCTATGGATCTTTACACCCTCTCTATAGAGGTTTTTCTTACATGTTTTTCAGAAAAGATATTGTTTAAAACATAAGACCTATGTTCCTTTTATAGACAAGGAACCCTAATCCCTTTCTTGGGAAGAGAACAAGCATGCAAATAAATAAATGTAAAACCCATACATATGCCTATGCTAACATTGGGCAGTACAATATAAGCCCATGCTAACCTATAATTAATACAGCGCATGCATATCCTACTCTGCTTCACTATATCAGCAGATTCACGGCTTCACTATTTCAGCCGTATTATATCTTCAGCAGATACCAACACTGCTTCAGCAGAAACCGTACTTCACTAATTCAGCAGATTCCACTGTTTCTCGTTCAGCAGTATCACGGTTTCACAGAATTCCTAACATATGCATTCACACCATCGACACCTCTTTCACCTCACATACCCTGCTTTTGCTATCAACTCTACCACTTGACCTCTAAACCCACCAAACATGTCCCCTCCACCTCTACATGTGAACAAGAAGCATTAATTGCAGCAGAACTGCCTCAATCTACTAGTATCACTTTTGGCGCCAAAAGTGAATTCAAAGGCTAGGATCATCTCTGCTCAATCAATGGACACAAATTAAAGTGGGATTTGACTGGAATGCTAGTGGGAACTCAGAATGTTATAAAAGAGAAGAGAAGGAAAAGAGAAGACAACTTTGGACTAGCCATTGTTCACGTAGTGTAACTTTAAAATGCTTTCTTTAAATTACTTGTCATTTACAGTTTTAATATTGTAATTTTCATCAAAGTAGTGTAATAGAACATCATTTGCAGTTTAATTTCAAGTAACTTTTAAATTTAGGTGTTTTGCTTAATTTCCTTTAATTTTCATTTTCTTTAATTTCATGTTAACTAGTTGTTTAATGGACTTCTATAGCTCATATAAGCTCCTGACAAAGCTTTAAAGCTTTTAGAAACCTCAAAACAGTCTTAGTCTTTAAAATTCAGAAAAACACTAAAAAATCAAGAAAATCAATGAAAAATCAAAAATGATGAGTTGAGGTGGAAGAAGCTTGGAGCAGGATGAATTCTGTATGGTCCTGGGTTGTAGTGCTTCTTGGGAAGCTTTAGGATTGTTCTTGGGTCCTGGTTCTTTGTCTCAGCTTGAATTTCATTTGTAAGCCATTTTTATCATTTTTTGAAATTTACTGTTTCAGTCCTTCTCATGCTTTAATTCTTATGTTTTCATGTTTCTTTGTTGTTTGTTAATGATATTATAGCTTTATATTAGGTTGTTATGTTTTGGATTTGATTGAGGTTTGAAATGGTATTTGGACTGTCATTATGCTTGTTTTTGAGAAACCTAGGTTTAGACTTGAGTGACTACTTGTTTATGCTTAAAAAGGTCTATTTTGACACAATATGATCTCTGGATTTGATGAAATAAGTTTATGCAGTCTTTTGCTTTGAAAAACTTCATAACAGTCTATTTTAAGGTTGTTTGGATTTGATAATGAAACTGTGTTTAAGGTTGTGTTTGTGGTTGCTCTTGTTTGATGTACTCTTCATATGGCCTAAGTAACTCAGTGGAATACTAACCAAAGGGTGTAGCATGGTAGAAAGTCAATTTGACACTTGACAATCTCATTATGAGCACTGTGAGGTTGTTAGATCCTAGAATCTTGCATACTTGTTCAATTCTTGTGTATCTGTGTTTCTTTCATGTTTTTATTGCTTAATATAACATATTAAATCAGTAGTTTAAGTTTTAAATTCATATTAGTCAACTTATGTGTTATAAATAAAAGTCAAATTTTTAGTTTTCCTGTTTTTGATTTAATTGTTTATTTTCCTGTGTCTTTGTTACTTAATTTCATAATCTGTGCTTTTAGGATGTTTTAGTTTTGTTGCTAATATTGCTTATTCTATTTTTAATAATTTTTATTTTCCATGTTTAACTGCTTATTTTATAGCTTTTTATAGCTTGTTTTTGCCCTGCACCATGGTTAGGACTGTTAAAACCATGAGCTTGCAAAAGTTTTTGGAGTTGCCCCTATCCAGTGCACTTGGCTTCTTTGTGTTGCCTGTGTGGCTTATTTGTTATGATTATTCTTATTTTCAAGTTTTTAGCTTATCTAGATAGCTTAATCAATCCACCTTTTTTGTCCCATCTTACTCACTACATAGAAGCAAACTGTGTAGTTGGAGTTGTTTTCCTAAGCTCTCAAATAGCTCCTCATTGAGTTTGAGTTTGTGATTTTTGGCCTTATGTGAGGCTAATCTATCATACTCAGTGTTTCAGTGCTTGTTGAGCTCTCATGAGCTTATTTGATAAGTCCTATAGGAGTTTGTTGTTTGCCCACTCACAACAGTTCATTGAACTTACACCATTTCCAACAGCTCCTAAAAAGCTCATTAGTGATCTAGAGCTTGTGTGTTTTAGCTTTTTGTGAAGCTCACCCACCCAACTTTAAGAACCTGTGCTTAATTTTCCCTTTGCAGCCCATTCAATAGGGCTGCAACTAGCTTCTTGACTTGTCCATTTTCTGAGTGCAATGAAACTCAGATCACTCAGACATGGGAGGTTTTTCATAAGCTCCTCAAAAGCTAACCTGTGGACCCCACAGGTTGAGCTTGGGCTTTTTGGAAAGCCAACCAACCTGGCTTGCTACTCCCATACTTATTTGGTATTTCTGAGCTTATTCTCATAGCTTAATATGCCTCTTAAAGTAGCAGCAGTCTGATGCACTAGCAGTACCTTGGGACTGGAAGTGCTTATTAGCTTATACCTAGCTTATGAGTGATTGTCAGTATACCAGCTTGTGCAAACTTGTCCATATAACTTATATACATATTATTTTTCTTTTACTTTCCAGTGTGGAGCTTATACCAAGCTTTCACTCCATCCAAGTTAAGCCCAAAAAGCTTAACTGTCTAAACCATAAGCTCACACTTGTGCACCATTTCAGTCCATTTTCTTGTTTATATTTATCCATTGGATTTATGTATATCTTATTTTACCTTTTGTTTCCACTGTATATAGATTATTTCAAGCTTATTATGAGCTTGAGTTCCAACAGTCAAGCCAAAAGCTTAACTGTTGGACTCATAAGCTCTCAATTTGCTTATTTCTTAGTTTGTAAGTTTTTGTTTTCATTAAACTTGTTCATATTCTGTACATATTGAGTTTCAGAAAAAGAAAAACACAAAAACATCATTTTAAAAATAGTGATAACGTTTATTTAATATAAATTAGCTTTTTAATTTTCTTTTCAGCTTATTATTAAGCACTTATATGTTTTTATATTTTTCTTAAGCTTCTGTCATATTAAAGTATTTTTAGGAATTTTTCCAGATTTTTCTTTATTCATTTATTATTTATAATAAATCAATAATAGTTTTTAGTAATTAATAATAGTAATTAAATAATAATAAATAGAATAATTGTGTAAAAAATACATTTTCAGTTTCAAAAATTATTTTATAATATTTTAGATTTTTCAGATTCTTTATTTCATTTATTTAAGTTAGTTTTAGATTTTCTTATTATTTAATTCATTATTAAATACATTTAATTCATTTTTAATTTATATTAATTAATTAAATAGTATAAGAATTTATTTTAATTTTCCAATAATTTTCTTATCTTTTTAGAATTCCAAAAATATGATTTTCACATTTGTGGGAGTTGTATTGGATTGAATTCAGTTTTTATTTTGTTACTTTTACGTAATTGTTACGTAAACATATACGTTTTAGTTTTTAGATTTTCTTAACTTTTATATAAATTTGTAAATTATAGTTAAATATTTTAATTATATTTAATTTGCATTTAAGTCGCTAAGACATGCAAATCCCTATTATAGTTATAATCGTTTTATTTTTTATACGTTTACGTTTAATTAAAGTTAAACGTACGTTTGTATATCTTTTACGTTTTTAGGTTTCTGATTGCACGTTTTTAATGACATAGCTGTGACAGAGCTATCACTATTCACATTCCTAGTGTTAGTCAATCAGATTCCTGGTTGTGTATATTCAATATCATTTCAGCACACACAGTAGTTGTATTACAGTTTTCACACCTCGTTGCGACTTAACAACCCGGGGAAACACTAAACTCTCCTGGACTTAATTGCATTGGTTTTAGACTGTTTGACTTTTATTACGGTTGACAATTCACAAGTGGTTAACTTGTGTAATAAATTTGACAGTTTGAAGCGAATCAACGTTTTGTGTGCAAGTTTGGTACTAATTAAATGTGAATGGAACTTAATTGCTGATGATTCTTGATCACGTGGATATTGGCCCGTTGTATTGTCCATTGGCTGGTGGTCCCTACGCATATTCTTGGGCTCGTTTATTCCTAATAGTTTGGTACTGATCACGTGGTTACACGAGACTGTAGTGATTTTCGTGATATGGCTATGTCAAATAAAGTGGGTCAGTGCAGACTTTGGATAAATCTTGGGCTCAACGATTATAAGAGTTACGGAGTATATCTGGTTCCCTATTTGTGATTGGTCTCGTGAGTGGGTCCCTCATACTAGATATCAGCAGAAATGGTTCCCACTGATGAGATAGAATTTTATGTGGCGAGGTGTATAATTGTTATTGTGGTCTCGTCGTGTGATTGGTCGAAGTATGTTGAAGCTAGTTTCACGTGGGTATGTTTTACTATTATTTTTGGATCATGCTTGTTCTTCACATGAGGTAACATTAGTATTCATTTGGCCAATCATATTTGTTTATTCTTGTACTGATCACGTGGGTTATGTGGACGGTGGGAATTAATTTTGTATCTTCTCATTAAATTAATATCTGCTGATGCATTGTGTTTTTCTACTGATTGGGTACTGTTCGAATATTATGAATACTGGTAGATGATGGTTAAATGGCAGCGTGGTAACTTAATTATGGTCGGATAACATTTATATTGCTCATGATCGGTTGTTGTATATGTTAATTCCGGTCTTGACAGTTAGTCTTTTAATGTTTTACTGGTCTTGGTGAGTTGGAGTTTTATTCAACGATGAACCCTAGTAATTAACATATTTTTGGCTTGATTTGATGATCCTACTGGCTGCATATTTTGTTTCTACTGGTATTCATTCCTATTGGTTTGTTCCTGCTGGTAGCTTTGGTTACCACTGGCTAGTTATTATTTGGTTCCCACTGATCGATTGCTGCTGATTGCATATTCTGTTCTTGCTGGTCGTTCTGGAGTTCCTACTTGTTGATCAGGTGCGTGTCTTATCATATCTCAAAGTGAGCAGCAGCACTTTTGAGGTAACTTGTCGTACTTTAATGGTGTGACAAAGACTTGATAAATCTAGCGAATGGGTGAGATCTTCAGATTAAAGGGACTTAATGCGCATATTTGCTAACACTTTAAGGAGTTACATTGTAGTGCTCAGTGTTAGTGAAGGGGTGTGATGTACAGAAGGTGCTTAATGCTCACATTTGCTATCACTTTAAGGAGTCACGTTGTTGTGCTCAGTGTCTCATATTACTTGAGGGTTTATCAAGATTTGGAGTCACATGGATAGTACAAGATATAAGACGCATGCTTTGGTGTTTCTACTGGTTCTCCGTTCCTACTGGTAGACTATTAACCAAAGAACAAAGAACAATCTTGAACCAGATCCTAGAAGATAAACCAAACTAACTTATGTAGCTTAATGGTCTGATACCACTTGTTGGATCTTTTTAACAACAATTGGAAAATGTCAGAACTGCCACTACACCTTATGAAGCTCCACAACCAAAGAACAATCTTGAACCAGATCTTGCTGTGAATGTTCACTTATACAGATCCATGATTGGTTCATTGATGTATTTGACAGCTTCTAGGCCTGACATTACATTTGCTATGAGTGCTTGTTCTAGACATCAGGTCACTCCACTTACTTCCCACTTGAACGCAGTCAAAAAGATCTTCAAGTACCTAAAAGGCCAACCCAATTTAGGTCTTTGGTACCCAAAAGAGTCTCCTTTTATGTTGGAAGCATATAGTGATAGTGATTATGCTGGTGCAAATCTGGATAGGAGATCCACAACTGGAGGTTGCCAATTTCTTGGAAGAAGATTGATTTCTTGGCAATGCAAGAAACAAACTATTGTTGCTACCTCATCTACTAAAGCAGAGTATGTTGCTGATGCAAATTGTTGTGGTCAGGTACTATGGATACAAAATCAATTGCTGGATTATGGGTTTAATTTCATGAACACCACAATCTTTATTGATAATCAAAGTACCATATGCATAGTTAAAAATCCAGTTTTTCATAATAGAACTAAGCATATTGAGATCAGGCACCATTTTATAAGAGATGCATATGAAAAACATTTGATAAAGGTGCTTAAGATTCACACAGATGATAATGTGGCAGATTTTTTGACTAAAGCTTTTGATGGACCCAGGTTTCAACAAAACACCTAGTTGTCCATATTGGGATGCTTAACCCTTAACTGCAAAGTTTGAGGGGAGGCATAGGCCTCAGGGGAGGATTGTTGTTACTAAACTTGTAAATTTTGTAGATTATTGTTTATGTTTTTGTTTGCTAACACTAACCATCTAATGATCTTTAAGTCTTGTATGTTTTGGTTTGGTTTGTTTGCTGCTTTGTGTCTGTTTTGCAGAATGCCTTTATGAGCAGTTACTAATCTTAAGTTAAAGTTTACCAAGTTTGATTAAATGGGAATATGGTCATGTAAGCTCAAAGCTTGTTTCTACTGAAGAGAAGCACAAGTGATACTCATTGGTACAAGTGATCTCATTGTTTCTACTGAAGTAAAGATCAAGTGATAATCATTAAGATGTTGTTCATTAAGTCAAGAAACAATTTACAGCTTACAAGCAACTTCAAATGAAATAAAAGACCATCCCTATACAAAATCTACCAAACATATTCTAGTTCCTATCATCTATTACAAGAGCAGGAGGATATACATTTGGATTCTCTTGAATTCTTGGCTGCTGTTGCTCAACAGAATCATGATTCTTCTCCCATTGCTATTGAATCCTCAAAACAAAAGGAACCTATTCAGCTTAAAAGAAGAAGGAGAAGACAGTCTTTGAGAAAGGATTCCACTGAATCTTCTAAGGTGCCAAGTGTTGCTAATGTTACAATTGCCGGTGATCATCTTATGATTGATGCACAAATGGTTGATGTTGCTTCTGAACAAGGTCATGTATCATCTGTGTAAGAACAACCATGTCCTATGCCTTTAGCAGATCCTCATGTAATATTTGTTGCTGGGAGAACTTTTGTTCTGGATCCTAATGTTGTTGTCTCTCCTACACATGTTGAAGATCCTTCTCAACATGTTACTCCTGATGCTTCAATTGGTGTTTCTTCTGAGAATATTGACACAGTTCCAATTTTTGATATTCCTCATGAGGATTCTTCTAATGAGCCTGCTACCAATGTTCCTACTATGGATATTTCTGACAAAAGGAAATGAGTTATGGTTGATGAAGATCTTGGTCCAGATCTTGTAATTGAAAAGGAAAAGCTAGAGCAAGCCAGAATGCTAAAAGAGTATGAAGATTTAATGAAGAGTCAAGCATTGGCACAAAAGCTTGCAGATCAGTTTACTACCAATTTGCCTCCTGAAAGATAAAGAGAATTGGATGATCAATCAATTCATTTTACTGATGAGCAATGGGATTCTTACACTCTTTAAGCTGCTTCAAATCCTACTCTTACTCAAAGCATTTAAGGAGCTGATTTTGATAGTGAAAACTTTGCTGCATAAATGATGGCTATTGGACAATAAAAGAAGAAAGTTGTAGCTGCCAAGAGAAAAGCTATTGCTGCACAAAAGGCTAAAGCTAAGAGGGAGAAACCACAGACTGCAGCACAGAAGAAAACTTATATGAGAAATGTGGTGTATAATCAGAGTACTGCTCTCTATCAATCTGGTTTGACAAGGAAGCAAGTCTGTGCTTTATCTGAATCTGACTTGATCAGTATGTATCATAAGATTATGAAGCATATTACACCAGCTTCTCAATTGAAAATGATTGTTGGTGGTATGGATGCTCCAAAATCCAAAAGACCCAAGAAATTTGAGATTGTAACTTCTTTTGCTGATGATAGAGCATAGTTGAGCACTCATGATGTTTCTGCTAAGGAATCTGTTAATACAAATAAGCCGTAAAAACGTTTATTTATATTTTACGATCTTCTAATGTTTTGTCGATAACAAACGTAAAATCATTTTAACGAAACAAATAGAGTACGTAAATAGTTTGAGTTAATAGTTTTCTAACACACTTACGTTTTCACAATAAAACACTAAAACAAGCCTAAGTGATTTTATGATTTAGATACATATGTACAACAACTAGTGTTTACATATTGGGTTAAACATATACTTAAACTAAGTATACTAAAATGGGTAAAAACTAAGTATATGCTAAAAATGGTAAATACAAGTATATACTAAATTGGTAAATACTAGCAAATGGTTTTGACCCACAAACCATGGTTTTATATATACCACTTAACCAAGTTCATTGTATCTAGAAAGAAAACCATGGATCAACCCATAACCCATGACCCATGACCCATAACCAAAAATACCCATGGGAAAAGAGGAGCGTTCCACGGATCCCTGGCTTTGTGCTAGCCGGATCCCAAGTGGAAGGGATCCGTGAGATCCGGGGAACAGTAGAGAATTTTCTCTATAAATAAAGAGCCATTTCTTCCTTTCTATTGATCACTTTTACACACATACTTCCCCAAAGTATTATAACCCTCTAACCTCAGATCTAAGTGATCTATGTAGTTTGTCTTTTGTTTTTGTGTGATCTTCTAGGTTCCTCTTAAAGGAGAGATCACCACTTCTTGAAGACGTGCAAGCTCAAGGCCATGAGTTGCCATGCTTCGTCATCATCAAGACTACTAAGGTTCTCTTGTTGATAGTTCTTCCTTTCTCCATAGATGTTGGGTTGAAGGCATTAGTGAAGAATGCCGAAAGTGTCAAGATGAAAGCATTAGTGAAAGGTGCTCATCATTCGTGTCAAAGCATTAGTGAAGGATGCTAAAGGTGTCAAGACGAAGGCATTAGTGAAGGGTGCCAAGCGTTATGTCAAAGGCATTAGTGAAGGATGCCAAAGAATCAAATCAAGTAGCATTTGTGAAGAAATGCTTATGTCATATAATCGATGAGGTGCATCGTTATTGTTGGGAATTACAAGTTTGAGTTGATAAAGACAAAAAGAATGAAACAAGAGGGACTTAATATGACAAGAAGGAAACCTACTAAAAGATGGAAGGGCTTGCTTGCAATGAAAGTTTTATTATTTAGTCCTTATCCTCTAGTATATAAAGAGGACATAGGTGTAGGTTTTTAATTAAGTCTTCAATAATGTAGTCGACTAGAGGTGTGTGTTTAGCCTAGACGTTAGGGGAGAAGTAGGGGAGAACGCTAGGGTTTTAGGGTATTAGTTTTAGATTAGTGTGTCCTAGGCGTATGATCTTGTAAACGCCTAGGTTATTAGTTTAGTTAGTAGACGTGCTTCTATAAACGTCTAATATTATTAGAGTATTAGTGAATGAAAAACCTTGTTCAATAACAAAGTATTGTTTTGATTATTCCGCTGCGTATTATGTTTATTATCTTTGTTATTGATCCCTAGCTGAGCTTATAAACGATCTTATCAATTGGTATCAGAGCCTGGGGCTCTTGATATCTAGGATTACAAGGTTTTATGTGTCGAAGAATGATGAAAAAGACGAAAAATTCGGAGCTCAAAATTTTCGTATTTTTATACAGCACTGTTTTGTAACGATCATAACTTTTTCGTTAACCGTTGGATCGTAACGAAATTTTGGGTGGATGTTCTTTATATATCAATCTAACTTTCCACCGAAAGGATCTTCCATCTGAGCTTTTATGTGAAAGTACTGCTGAAAGTACTGCTATGTATTTTCAAAGTACTGCAGCTTTTATTTAAAGTACTGCTATTACGCAAAGTACTGCTTGCTCGAAGGTACTGCTACTCTTGTTAATGAAAGTACTGCAATTTATATACGAAAGTACTGTTGGAATTTTTTAAAGTACTGCAGATTCAACTCGAAAGTACTGCTTGTGTTTAAACGTACTGCTCTGCTAAATTGAAAGTACTGCTCGAATATACAAAGTACTGCTGATTGAATGAAAGTACTGCTCCTTCTCCAAAGTACTGCTCAAGGTACTGATTCTTTCTCATATGGTTTTCGATTTAAGGGGAAGTTGAGCATATTAATTGTTATGGATTTTTGGATGAAACACACACAGAATGGTTATTTGGTTCACACATACAGGAAGAAATTTATGTTCTTAAAAGGATTCAAAAAGGCTTGTATTTGATTCATTGAATAATTGATTACGAAGAGGATTATTTATCACTAATTTGAAGGTGAAGTGGAATTACTTGGTTTGTGTTCTTATCATCTAGCTTGATGAATCTAGTAATGTGTGATTTTTCTTATGATGCTCTATGCACACATTGGCTATCACTTGAAGGAGTTACATTGTAGTGCTCAGTGTCTCATACTAGTTGAGGATTCTTTTCAAGGGATTGCGGTCTACTTATATTTTGCCCGTATAAGTATGGAGTTCCGTGGATAGTACAAGATTTAAGACACAAGTTTGGGAAATTCTACTTCTTCATCAAATTCGTTATACTCGGTTTTTCTTCACAAGTGATCATTACATAAAGCCTACAGATTTGAAGAATCAAGAAGATGGTTAACATATGAGTTTTAGGGGAAGCTTATTGTTAAATGTTTAACCATCTACATGCATCACTCAAGGGGAAGTGTTTGATTTTTACTACTGTTGATCATTATTACTACTGCTAGTTGAAGTTTTCTACTGTTTTGGATCCATTTTTCTTATGATGCGTAATGGTGGGCGATTTGAAGCATCGGAAGTCTTAGATTGGAAGTATGATATTGGTTCGTGGTGGTCAAGATCATTATTTGCATACGTTCCCTATTTGGATAATAACAAAAAGGGGAAGAGATGTTTGAGTGACATGTTCAAGTCAAGGGGAAGCATGGAAGACAAGATTGTTTTATTCATGGTGAGATTTAATTATCTCAATTTCTCTACTTCGTCTAGGGAAGTTCGTTCAAGAATGGTTTTGTCATTATCAACTAGGGGAAGATTGTTGGGAATTACAAGTTTGAGTTGATAAAGACAAAAAGAATGAAACAAGAGGGACTTAATATGACAAGAAGGAAACCTACTAAAAGATGGAAGGGCTTGCTTGCAATGAAAGTTTTATTATTTAGTCCTTATCCTCTAGTATATAAAGAGGACATAGGTGTAGGTTTTTAATTAAGTCTTCAATAATGTAGTCGACTAGAGGTGTGTGTTTAGCCTAGACGTTAGGGGAGAACGTCTAGGGTTTTAGGGTATTAGTTTTAGATTAGTGTGTCCTAGGCGTATGATCTTGTAAACGCCTAGGTTATTAGTTTAGTTAGTAGACGTGCTTCTATAAACGTCTAATATTATTAGAGTATTAGTGAATGAAAAACCTTGTTCAATAACAAAGTATTGTTTTGATTATTCCGCTGCGTATTATGTTTATTATCTTTGTTATTGATCCCTAGCTGAGCTTATAAACGATCTTATCAGTTATACAAATAAGTATTTGTTTATTTAAAAGGATGGTGATATCCTTTATGGTGTTGTAACAAGGAGTAGATCTCCTTGGGATTAGGTGTTGTGTCATGAAGGGTAGTAGTTCCTCCATAGTAATGGAACTAGGTGCTTAGCCTAGTACCTAATAAAGGGTAGGCGACGTTGTGATAGGATTAGTTCTCCTAAGGTGTGAAAGAACTCGGTGGTTAGCCTAACACCGTACAAAGGGTAGGCGACGTTGTGTTAGGTGTGGTTCGCCTTGGTGTGAAAGAACTCGGTATTTAGCTTTGTACCGGAAAAAGGTTAAGCGACGTTGTGAAGGCTTCTTCGCCACAAGGAGTTGGTGTAGTGCTTACGAACTCTCGAGTAGGTGACTCTAGGAGTGAAGTAGGGCAAGGAAGGTGTCCTTGTAGCCGAACCACTATAAATAACTTGTGTCGTGGTGATGTGCTTCTTACTCTTTATATTTCTTTACACGCTTATATATCTATCTATCAACGTCCAACATAAACAACCAAGTAGATTCACATAAGTCGATCCAAATATTTAAAAGGAAGTTTTAAGTTGATAAAACTATTCAACCCCCCCCCCTTCTAGTTTTCGACAATTGGCATCATAGCTTCGTTACCAAGTTTCTTAGAGTATGTTGTACTTTAAAAACTTGATACGATCCATGTATGTTTGAAAACTACAAAGGAGGATTATTTTTGGTCATATTTTAAAAATCACTATATTGCTTATTGTTGGACAGTGATAGAATGCACTAACATTTTTTTTAAAGCATTATCCATTCTTGGATTTGGAGTTACCAAGAAGATCATAAAGAATTTATCTAAATAATTCTTTTCGCAAAAAGAATGTTTAAGTATTCTTACAACATAAATCTGGAGATTCCAAGAAGATCACAAAACATCTAAATACTTCTTTTCTTAAAAAGAATATTTGGCAAAGGTATGATCTTTAATTACTTACCTCTATTTTTATTAAAATCTTAGATGCATAATTTTTTTGGTAATTGCTCTAGTAGTTTTTCATATCATAGTCATCATCTATATAGTATTCTTCGTTTTATTTGTTTAGTCTACATTACCAACCCATAATAATGATATCTTGGTTATATGATAACCTCAATCATTATTTATCACAAAGAACTTATTGACACTTCATCTATGTCAATAAATATACATGTGAAACTTCTTATGTTATAATAAAATGAGATTTTATTATAATATTTGAAAAAGCCTCTCAAGAATTAAGACTAATTCTTAAAAAGGGAACCTCGTCTAATAGGAATAGTATTAAAACGTCAAAACCTCAGAACCACAAGCTTTAGAACCTTAACATCAAAACACTAGGCGTTTTAGAACTCCCAAGTCAAAGCTATCAAGGAATACTTGAGCTGATTTTTGCTGTCATGCCGGATCCCTTCGCTTATACTAGCCGGATCCCAAATGAGAGGGATCCGCGGGATCCGTGCAACAGAAGACAGTATATGATCAAGAATGATCATTGTGGATGTTCCACAATAATACTCACCTCAAAGACTCACGAACCAAAAACCCAGGTACTGTTCATAGGAGCAAATTGATCATTCTTCTCAAGTCTAACAATCACTTGTGTAAGTATAATCTTCACTACATTGTTAATTTAATTCCTTGATTCTTAGAATTACAATTTCTTCATCTTTAAGAGTTGGGTTTAAATGGGTTTATTATAATTTGTCACCACATTGTTTTCTAAGATAATCTAAATCAAAGAATTAACATTGTTAATACAAATTAAACACATTTCTTGAACTCAACAAAGATGATGAGAGCAAAATTGTGATCAAACCCTCTAGGTTACTATTCACCATTAACACCACATTGGGGTTGTATTGTTTAGGAACATCATGCCTAGAAACAAGCAACAAGACTACCAAGACACCGCCTACTACATACCCATGTATATTAGGAAAAATGGTCTAAGTCCGGACGATAGAAAGGCCTTTAAGTTGCTTGAAAGGAGACTATTTCATGAAGGGAGAGTTGTTGATCCATCATTTCTTGCAAATACCGACGTAAGGGAAGTTTTTGCAACTATTGGATTTGATTGTTTATTGGACATAAACGAGGAAATTTGCCCGGTCTTTGTGCTTGAATTCTACAAGACAATGGGTATAATTAGAAATGATGATGGGACCATCTCAATTGAATTCACCATAAATGAGCGAGAGTTTAGTCTTTCACTTGTAGAGTTTGGAAGAATTATAGGGGTTCCGTATCAAGGTGTTTGTCTGTACTCCAATGAATGGTCTTTGGAACAACTACACACAATGGTTGATCATCACGACATTTACTACACCTTGATCCCGGAAGCAACCACGGTGAGGGACACCGTGTTCATGCCAAGAGCCTCACCATCAAGAGTCACAAGGAAGTCAAAAGTGATCCATAGGGATCCTTTTCAAATGGAGCTTTCGGAGATGTATGCCTTGTATAGAAAATGGGAAGATGTGATTAGGGAGAATGTGGTGTGTCTAGTAGGAAACAAGGATCACCCCAACGCATGTTTGAGCTTCATGATCTATTGTCTTGTGACCGAGACTCGCTTCAACGCCGCCTACTACATGATCAAGAGAATGGCAAGTGTAAGAAGCATGGACAAGATGGTACTTCTGTATGCAATGCTTCTAACCCGTCTTGCAAAATTCATCTTTGCATTAGACCCTTCCCCACAATCCTTGGATCATAGCTTTTGCAACAAGGTTATGGTACCTTTAACCGAGGGTAGAACAACAAGGTTTATGGTAGAAGGCAAGAGGCCACATCCACCCACGGACTCCTCGGATGAAAGGAAGAGGCAAGAAGAAGGTGAAGGGAGTAGTAGCAACCCACTTGACAATATCGATCTTGATCCCTTGGACTACATTAACCAATTGCCAAACATTCCTAATGAATCACCTGAATGGCAACAAACCAAGGGAATCTTCAAATGCTTCGCCAACTTCTTGAGGAAGAAGAAGTGAAGATAGGTTGATAAAGAGTGGAGGACGGGTGAAGAAGTGGAGGAGGAAATGAAAGGTAAAGTCTTAGGACTCAAGTGAATGAAGAACATTTTCAAACAATGGTTTTGTAAACAATTTAAACTATGGTTGTAGTGTGTAGGTATTGCCATATCTTGGCGCTAAACATTCTAACTTAGGTTTTTAGAAAATGAGATTTTACGACCTCTTAGTGGTCGTCGTCACTCATTTTAGGTTTTCTAGCTCTTCTTACTTTGATATACGTTGTATTAGTAGTGTTCTTGCATTTAGTCCCTATAGAAACAACTAGGAAAAGCATCTTTTTGTAAAGTGCAAAGTTGCACATTTCCTGAAAGCTCTCTGATCTGCAGTTGGCGGATCCCAGCTTTTGAACTAGCCGGATCCCTCCCATAAGGGAACCGCGGGATCCGTATGCACCTGATGTGCAAAACAGATTTGGCTACATCATAATAGTCCACTAGATCACCTCAAACAAGTCAAACATAAGACACTAGAGCCAACTAAGTCTTCCGCTAATAGTTGAAAACCTTACTCTCATCCATGGCTTATCTAGGATACTTTTTCGATATATCTTTTTGATTTATCAACTAGTCAAAACTCACCATAATTCCGCTCCAACACTCACACATTATCTATGACATTTGATAGCACTTAGTTTGGTATACCCGTAAATTTTAGTAAATTGATCTCAATCATCTTTGACTCAAGATTAGGACCAAAAACTAGTTTTTCATTTCTTTTTATTTTTAGAAATTTTAGTAAATTTATCATAGGACATCATCGGATTTTTAGGACTTGGTATCATCATTTCTCCACATCAAATTAAATGGAATCATTGTCAAAATATAGTTAGACTACCCAAGGTCAAATTTTCTTGGCCAAAAACCATCATTAAGCACCATTACTTGTTATGGTTAAGGATTTGAGATATCCAACAGCTAAAGACTTCAAAATTAAGTCAAACCCTCGAAATCCATTAATAGCAAACCTTACAAAAGCATAATGATTTCACCTAGACCTTGTCTGATAGCCGGATCCGGTCCTTAACGGCGGATCCTACTGAGAGGATCCGCGGGATCCGTAGATGCATAATGCATAAATCAGCTTCTATATTCAAATTCAAGTCACCCTTTGGTTCTCTAACCACTCTTAGCATACATTAATTATCCTCCTAGAGCTGATCAAAACCTCAAGAGCATGCTTAGTCTTCTAAGTGGTCAAGAATTTAATTCCCAAATTCAAATTATTCTTTATAAACCAAACAATCTTAAGTTTATGGCACCATCCACAATTACCTTTAAAAAATCAGAAATTAGAAGCTCACATTAGCATTTTCATCACCATGACAAAGGCTCTTAGCAACAACTCCTCAAACATAGGATCATCCAAAAGAAAGGGTCAAATGATCCATGAAATTTCATTCACCGAAACATCTCCCATTAGAAATGATGACTCTAGAATCCCACCTCATCAAACCCATCCAAAAAAAGCCAAGAGAACTGCAAGGATTAGCATCAAACCTTTCCAACTAGAAAAAGGATCATCTAGTTCTAAACCAAACATGGCTAGTTCTGGCAAGCCATCAAAACCTTCATTCATTGAGAATGGACTACACTCCTTGAATGATCCTCTTCCTCATACAAACATATATTCATTGTTCCATTCGCCACCAAGAACCTCCCTTTCACCAACCTTTTCATTGAATCGGGAACCACCTACAACACCAACTAGCCCATCATGGGAGACAAGGAACAACCTTGATCATATGGAAGAAGTTCCATTACCACCCTCATTTTTAGAACCTCTCCCTACTTCTCAAAATGAAGACCCTCAAACACACATTGAGCCCCCTCAAAACATCCATTTCCCTTCGGGGCCAAACCAAGACAATATTTGCCCAAATTGTCTAAAAACTCAAGGACTTGTTCAAGAAGTACGAAATGAGATACATTTCATGTTCAATCATCTTCTTGCAAAGTTGGATCAATTCAACGAGTCCACTCATCCCTAGACTTAAGCACATTGTCACATTCTAAGTCTCGTAATGAGATTAGCAATAGTAGTACTTGTATGGCTAAAGTTCATTCTCTTAGTTTTTAGAGATTTGGTTGTGTATCTCTTGTTTTATTGAATGAACACTTATATGCTATGATTATTTTGTGTGTTGTGCTTGTTATATTGTACATATATCTCATTTCCTCAAATAGCATTCCTTGACATTTCTTCACTGCTGAAGAAACTGTAACAGATAGCCGGATCCCTCCTTGAAGGGAACCGTGGGATCCGTGGTACAGAAGCACAAATTTCTACTAACTTGAGTTTTATTTGCAGGAAATTTTGCACTATACTCTTGTTTTCTAACCTTTGTTTTGTAGTTATTCAAAATACACATGAAGATATTGACACCATAAAGCTAGGGGGAGCTTTGTGTCAAACAACATTGCAAAATCATTTGCAACTTAATCCTATTTTGGATTACACTTCATGACACCCCATTGCAACATTGCAATATTCAAGGGGGAGCACGCTTTCGTCACTTGGACGAACCATTTGCAAACTTAATTGCAAACACAGTTAGTTTATTTTACGTTATGTCCTTGATGCCTTTTTCAAAAGGATGGACTCGTCAAGGGGGAGTTAAGACGAGTACCATTCCCGTCACTTGCTCTCTTTACATTTTTACATTTTTTCTTTTAAAAAATTGTTTTAGTTTCTTTTAACACTTTTTGTTTCGACAAAAAAGGGGAGAAGAAAGTAAAAACTTAAAATTCAAACTTTTACGAATTTTAGATTTTTCCTTAAAATAATTTTATGTTTTGTCATCAACAAAAAGGGGGAGATTGTTAATACAAATAAGCCGTAAAAACGTTTATTTATATTTTACGATCTTCTAATGTTTTGTCGATAACAAACGTAAAATCATTTTAATGAAACAAATAGATTACGTAAATAGTTTGAGTTAATAGTTTTCTAACACACTTACGTTTTCACAATAAAACACTAAAACAAGCCTAAGTGATTTTATGATTTAGATACATATGTACAACAACTAGTGTTTACATATTGGGTTAAACATATACTTAAACTAAGTATACTAAAATGGGTAAAAACTAAGTATATGCTAAAAAGGGTAAATACAAGTATATACTAAATGGGTAAATACTAGCAAATGGTTTTGACCCACAACCCATGGTTTCATATATACTACTTAACCAAGTTCATTGTATCTAGAAAGAAAACCATGGATCAACCCATAACCCACGACCCATGACCCATAACCAAAAATACCCATGGGCAAGGAGGAGCGTTCCACGGATCCCTGGCTTTGTGCTAGCCGGATCCCAAGTGGAAGGGATCCGTGGGATCCGGGGAACAGTAGAGAATTTTCTCTATAAATAGAGAGCCATTTCTTCCTTTCTATTGATCACTTTTACACACATACTTCCCCAAAGTATTCTAACCCCCTAACCTCAGATCTAAGTGATCTATGTAGTTTGTCTTTTGTTTTTGTGTGATCTTCTAGGTTCCTCTTAAAGGAGAGATCACCACTTCTTGAAGACGTGCAAGCTCAAGTCCATGAGTTGCCATGCTTCGTCATCATCAAGACTACTAAGGTTCTCTTGTTGATAGTTCTTCCTTGCTCCATAGATGTTGGGTTGAAGGCATTAGTGAAGAATGCCGAAAGTGTCAAGATGAAAGCATTAGTGAAAGGTGCTCATCATCCGTGTCAAATCATTAGTGAAGGATTCTAAAGGTGTCAAGACGAAGGCATTAGTGAAGGGTGCCAAGCGTTGTGGTATCAAGTAGCATTTGTGAAGAAATGCCTAGGTCGTATAATCGATGAGGTGCATCGTTATACAAATAAGTATTTGTTTATTTACAAGGATGGTGATATCCTTGATGGTGTTATAACAAGGAGTAGATCTCCTTGGGATTAGGTGTTGTGTCGTGAAGGGTAGTAGTTCCTCCATAGTAATGGAACTAGGTGCTTAGCCTAGTACCTAATAAAGGGTAGGCGACGTTGTGATAGGATTAGTTCTCCTAAGGTGTGAAAGAACTCGGTGGTTAGCCTAGCACCGTATAAAGGGTAGGTGACGTTGTGTTAGGTGTGGTTCGCCTTGGTGTGAAAGAACTCGGTATTTAGCTTTGTACCGGAAAAAGGTTAAGCGACGTTGTGAAGGCTTCTCCGCCACAAGGAGTTGGTGTAGTGCTTACGAACTCTCGAGTAGGTGACTCGGGGAGTGGAGTAGGGCAAGGAAGGTGTCCTTGTAGCCGAACCACTATAAATAACTTGTGTCGTGGTGATGTGCTTCTTACTCTTTATATTTCTTTACACGCTTATATATCTATCTATCAACGTCCAACATAAACAACCAAATAGATTGACATAAGTCGATCCAAATATTTAAAAGGAAGTTTTAAATTGGTAAAACTATTCAACCCCCCCCTTCTAGTTTTCCACAAAATCTACTGAAGCTATACATTCTACTGAGAGAGTACAATTTGCTGAACCTATTGTTGTTTCTCCTGAAGCTTCACCTAGTGCTGCTGATACATCTGTGGATGCATCTGCTAAACATGAAGGAGCACATCTTTCTAATTATGATGCAGGCATGGTTAGGAGAGCTGAACAAGAAGCTGCTAGAGCTAAACAGGCCAGAGAAGAACTTGATAAATTGTATGAAGTGGGTGGTTATGTTCCAAATCCCTCTATTTCTACCTCTTCTATTCCTACTAAAGTTGCCTCTAGTGCATCTGAGAATGTACCTTATTCTTTTTCTATGGGCATTTATGTACCTGGTAGGAGGGGGAAAAGGATGTCCAAAAGGAGACACATTGCCATTAGGAGATCTGTGAGATTAGCTGGGAAGAAGGCCTCTGGAGTTCATAAATCTCACAAGGGTGGTTCTTCTAATCATTTGGACCTCAAGGCTGCTGATACAACATTTATTCAATTGGGTTCTTCTGCAACTTTTCCTCAGGGGTCTTATAGTGTGTTGACAAAATGGACATTGACTGATGGACAGTTTAACACCATATATAGGCTAGATAACTCTTCGATGCAGTTTATTTTTTTGAAGGACATACTTCATTTGGTGGATAAGCAAGATTTGATTACTCTCCATGGACTTTTCATACAGTATTATGCCACTCATACACCACAGGGTTCTGGTTTGTACTTATTGGGAGATCTTCGAGTTCTTTTTGATTCTCAGTCTCCAAATGGTAAAGGGTATTCAATTTGGAAGAATTCACATAAGTGGAAGGTTGATACTTGGAGATTTTACCCTATCCCAAATGTGCATGTTGTGGAGACAAAGTGTGGAATTTCTTTCTGTATGTTTTCTGATCAGCATTTTCCTTTGTCCATTAAACTGCTGAAACGTATGCTTAGAAGGTAATTGGAAGTTCCACCTGATCCAGTGGGGAATGATATGACCCATGCTGAACAATTGATTGGGTTGATAAAGTCCAAGCTTCTGCAACACAAAACTTCTCTTTGATTCTGGTATCTTGTATTATTTATTTCTTTGTTTAATTCTTAGTTAAAAAAAAATAAAAATAAAATAATCTTTGTATATTCTTTGTTTGTATCACTTCTTTCTTTCAGGTTTGTTGTATATGACTCTGTTGATGGTTATCAACTCACCAGATGTGACTTGTGTACATCAAAGAGTTGGCTAGTCCAAAGGGTACAGCTTTGGTAAAGACACATCAAATCTATTGATAGCTGTAATGGTTTGCTAAAAACCATAGGGTATGCAACTCACCCATGCTTAATTGCTGAGGGTTGTATGGTCATCAATTCACCATGGCTTATACCTTTTTGGTATCCAAGAATTGGCTAGCCCACAAGTATATGGCTTGTGGTAAAGGCAGTGCAATACCATGTTGGGTAATCATTTCACCAAAGGTGATTCTTTCACCTAAGAATTGACTAGTCCTGAGAAAACGGCTACAGGTAAAGACATTTCAAATCCCATTTCTAATAGTGTGTCTACAGACTTTGAAGAACCATATACACGATTTCCAAGTCCTTCAGATCTTGGTCATCACCAACCCAAAGCTGGAATCTTCACCTCACCTTCCTATGACAGTGATTTTGAACCAACTGTGAACAATCTTGACACCACAATTGATGTCAACCCCACTTCTACAAAAAGGATCAACATTGCTCATCCTCAATCAAATGTTATTGGTGATCCTCAAGCACCTGTTCGAACTAGAAGTATTGTGACAAGTTCGAAGTATGGTCAAGTTGCTTTTCTTTCCTATGTCTCAAACCAGCAAAGGGACAATCACACAGAATTTAAGCATTGTCTGCTTGCTTGCTTTCTTTCTCAAGTGGAACCAACCAGTGTTTCTCAAGCTCTTGAAGATTCAAGTTGGCTTGAAGCAATGCAAGATGAGATGCAACAATTCAAGAATCAGCAGGTTTGGATATTGGTACCACTACCTGATGGGAAGATTTCAATTGGGACAAAATGGATTTTGAAGAATAAAAGATATGCAAGGGGTATTGTGGTTAAAAACAAAGCAAGATTAGTGGCTCAGGGGTTCAGGCAAGAGGAAGGAATTGATTATGATGAATTTTTTGCACCTGTAGCTAGAGTTGAGGCCATTAGAATCTTCTTGGCCTATGCATCCTATATGGGATTCATGGTATATCAGATGGATGTGAAAGGTGCTTTTCTGTATGGTGAGATTGAAGAAGAAGTATATGTCACTCAACCCAAAGGCTTTGAAGACCCAGATCATCCAAAGCATGTATACAAGGTTGTCAAAGCTCTCTATGGACTACATCGGGCACCAAGAGCATGGTATGCTAGGCTATCTGCATTTCTGCTGAAGCATGGTTACAGAAGAGGTGCCATTGACAAAACACTCTTCCTAAAGAAGAATTTCAGAGACATCATTCTTGTGCAAGTTTATGTGGATGACATTATCTTTGGCTCCACTAAAGAAGCTTGGTGCAGGGAGTTTGAGGAGTTGATGAAGGGAGAGTTTCAGATGAGTGCTATGGGGGAGCTTACTTTCTTTTTGGGTCTACAAGTTAAGCAGAAACCTGATGGTATTTTTATCAGTCAGGATAAATATGTGAGAGACATTTTGAAGAAGTTTGATATGGAAAATGTCAGAACTGCCACTACACCTTATGAAGCTCCAAAACCAAAGAACAATCTTGAACCAGATCCTGCTGTGAATGTTCACTTATACAGATCCATGATTGGTTCATTGAAGTATTTGACAGCTTCTAGGCCTGACATTACATTTGATATGAGTGCTTGTTCTAGACATCAGGTCACTCCACTTACATCCCACTTGAATGCAGTAAAAATTATCTTCAAGTACCTAAAAGGCCAAACCAATTTAGGTCTTTGGTACCCAAAAGAGTCTCCTTTTATGTTGGAAGCATATAGTGATAGTGATTATGCTGGTGCAAATCTGGATAGGAGATCCACAACTGGAGGTTGCCAATTTCTTGGAAGAAGATTGATTTCTTGGCAATGCAAGAAACAAACTATTGTTGCTACCTCATCTACTGAAGCAGAGTATGTTGCTGCTGCAAATTGTTGTGGTCAGGTACTATGGATACAAAATTAATTGCTGGATTATGGGTTTAATTTCATGAACACCACAATCTTTATTGATAATCAAAGTACCATATGCATAGTTAAAAATCCAGTTTTTCATAATAGAATTAAGCATATTGAGATCATGCACCATTTTATAAGAGATGCATATGAAAAACATTTGATAAAGGTGCTTAAGATTTACACAGATGATAATGTGGCAGATTTATTGACTAAAGTTTTTGATGGACCCAGGTTTCAACACCTAGTTGTCCATATTGGGATGCTTAACCCTTAACTACAAAGTTTGAGGGGAGGCATAGGCCTCAGGGGAGGATTGTTGTTACTAAACTTGTAAATTTTGTAGATTATTGTTTATGTTTTTGTTTGCTAACACTAACTAGCTAATGATCTTTAAGTCTTGTATGTTTTGGTTTGGTTTGTTTGCTGCTTTGTGTCTGTTTTGCAGAATGCCTTTATGAGCAGTTACTAATCTTAAGTTGAAGTTCACCAAGTTTGATTAAATGGGAATATGGTCATGTAAGCTCAAAGCTTGTTTCTACTGAAGAGAAGCACAAGTGATACTCATTGGTACAAGTGATATCATTGTTTCTACTGAAGTAAAGATCAAGTGATAGTCATTGAGATGTTGTTCATTAAGTCAAGAAACAATTTACAGCTTACAAGAAACTTCAAATGAAATAAAAGACCATCCCTATACAAAATCTACCAAACATATTCTAGTTCCTATCATCTATTACAAGAGCAGGAGGATATACATTTGGATTCTCTTGAATTCTTCGCTGATGTTGCTCAACAGACTCATGATTCTTCTCCCATTGCTGCTGAATGCTCAAAACAAAAGGAACCTATTAAGTTTAAAAGAAAAAGGAGAAGACAGTCTTTGAGAAAGGATTCCACTGAATCTTCTAAGGTGCCAAGTGTTGCTAATGTTACAATTGATGGTGATCATCTTATGACTGATGCACAAATGGTTGATGTTGCTTCTAAACAAGGTCATGTATCATCTGTACAAGAACAACCATGTCCTATGCCTTCAGCAGATCCTCATGTAATATTTGTTGCTGGGAGAACTTTTGTTCTGGATCCTGATGCTGGTGTCTCTCCTACACATGTTGAAGATCCTTCTCAACATGTTACTCCTGATGCTTCAATTGGTGTTTCTTCTGAGAATATTGACACAGTTCCAATTGTTGATATTCCTCATGAGGATTCTTCTAATGAGCCTGCTACCAATGTTCCTAATATGGATATTTTTGACAAAGGGAAAGGAGTTATGGTTGATGAAGATCTTGGTCCAGATCATGTAACTAAAAAGGAAAGGCTAGAGCAAGCCAGAATGCCAAAAGAGTGTGAAGATTTGATGAAGAGTCAACCATTGGCACAAAAGCTTGCAGATCAGTTTACTACCAATTTGCCAATTGGATGATCAATCCATTCATTTTACTGATGAGCAATGGACTCTTCAAGCTGCTTCAAATCCTACTCTTATTCAAAGCATTTTAGGAGCTGATTTTGATAGTGAAAACTTTGTTGCACAAATGATGGCTATTGGACAACAAAAAAAGAAAGCTGCAGCTGCAAAGAGAAAAGCTATTGCTGCACAAAAGGCTAAAGCTAAGAGGGAGAAACCACAGACTGCAGCACAGAAGAAAACTTATATGAGAAATGTGGTGTATAATCAGAGTACTGCTCTCTATCAATCTGGTTTGACAAGGAAGAAAGTCTGGGCTTTAACTGAATCTGACTTGATCAGTATGTATCATAAGATTTTGAAGCATATTACACCAGCATCTCAATTGAAAAGGATTGTTGGTGGTATGGATGCTCCAAAATCCAAAAGAACCAAGACAGTTGAGATTGTGACTTCTTTTACTGATGATAGAGCACAGCTGAGCACTCATGATGTTTCTGCTAAGGAATCTATTGAAGGTATATATTCTACTAAGAGAGTACAATCTGCTGAACCTATTGTTGTTTCTCCTGAAGCTTCACCTAGTGCTGCTGATACATCTGTGGATGCATCTGCTGAACAAGAAGGAGCACATCTTTCTAATTATGATACAGACATGGTTAGGAGAGCTAAACAAGAAGCTGCTAGAGCTAAACAGGCCAGAGAAGAACTTGATATATTGTATGAGTGGGTGGTTCTGTTCCAAATCCCTCTGTTTCTACCTCTTCTATTCCTTCTAAAGATGCCTCTGGTGCATCTGAGAAGGTACCTTCTTCTTTTTTTACGGGCATTTATGTACCTGGTAGGAGGGGGAAAAGGATATCCAAAAGGAGACACATTGCCATCAGGAGATCTGTGAGATTAGCTGGGAAGAAGGCCTCTGGAGTTCATAAATCTCACAAGGGTGGTTCTTCTAAGCATTTGGACCTCAAGGCTGCTGATACAACATTTATTCAATTGGGTTCTTCTGCAACTTTTCCTGAGGGGTCTTATAGTGTGTTGACAAAATGGACATTGACTGATGGACAGTTTAACACCATATATTGGCTAGATAACTCTTCTATGCAGTTTATTTTTTTTGAAGGACGTACTTCATTTGGTGGATAAGCAAGATTTGATTACTCTCCATGGCCTTGTCACACAGTATTATGCCACTCATACACCACAGGGTTCTGGTTTGTACTTATTGGGAGATCTTCAAGTTCTTTTTGATTCTTAGTCTCCAAATGGTAAAGGGTATTCATGTGACAACTCGTATTTTCAGGTCATATTTCAAAAACATTATTCATGCTTTATCATTTATCATTTATCGTAAACTAGGTTTACGAGTATCAAATTCGCGTAACCTTAATGGTTTAGCTGTGAATTCATGAACAATCATCAAGGACATTCCATATAGACTAGGTTTAGTCTACATATCATTAGCATCATTATCATCATATTAGTTCATGCATGGTTTTGCATTTTACATTAAACGTATAATTTCATATTAAATAAACGTTATCGCGTAATTAATTATTTTGAACAATTGATCCATTACTTCCAAAAATTATCACAATATATTTTTATACTTATATTAAGTTTATAAAAATAATATTATTAGTTTACCCAGTGTTTTAAATTTATTTTTTATATAAAATGTTATATTTATATAATTACGACGTTTTTCTTAAATACTACACGATAATTATTATTTCACTCAAATTTTGCAAGAAATGTATTTTTATAATTTTTATGACCTCAATATATTTTATCTTGACCCGTTAAAAGTTATTTTTATTTAACGCTACCCTAAATATTCAAATGTGTATTCAAGTTACCACATGTCTTCCATTAACTTACACTTAATTACACTTATACATAAAAAAAAAAAAAAAAAAAAAAAAAAAAAATCTAAATGATGACTAACACCCCCTTGTCGACACAAGGGGGGGGGGTGAGTCACTTATGTTTGCATAATATCTACAAGTATAATGTATTATACTCATACACAACACATACACCTCATTCTTGCAAAGATCAAAACCAAATATCTCTCTTTCTCTTCCTCACAAAACCGGCCAACCAAAGGACCAAGAAGGATCATCAAATTTTTCAAGACAAGATTTTTACACTCTAGTATCACTCTTGATTAAGGTTGTGCAATAAAAACCTTGGGTGATTAGGAAAAATCCTTTGTTCTTATAACCTCATCAAGTTAACTAGTAAGCATCCACATTCATGATCATATTTCATATTCATTGTTATTTTCATTTCATCATATTTGAGAAAACATGCAAGTCTCATGGATGTTTATACCACTTTTTCATTGATTTTAAGAGTTATATATATTTATGTCATCCTATAATTACTCCTTGTTATATATCACTCTTGGTGATGTCTAGGAACCCATGACACCCTAAGAAGGTGTGTGGTAGGATTAGAATAGCTTTGGAGTTGTTTTGAATGGGTTAGAATAGGTTTTGCGCGAGAAAAACTCATTTCGACAAGTTTGCAAAAGGGTCTGTCCTTATTTTTGAATTCTGGAAAATTCGAAAGTAGGTAAAAACTTTTGGCCTAGATAATTAGAAAATACACTTTAAAACGAAAACGTGGCCGCTTGAACGGATTAAAACGGAGCTATAACGAAGAAGTTATGAGTTTTTCAAGTTAAGCGACGAAAACTATAAATTCTGAAAATTTCAGCATGTTATATTTATTTTGTACGAGTCAAAATTGAGGCTTAGGCGTTATAAATTGTGTCGACTTATCAAAAATATATTAGTATACTTTGATACAAAGCTAAGGACATATAAAACGTAGAAAACGGATTTGTAACGATTAAATTATACACGTTTACAAAAAGTTGTCGTAACTTTATTATATAAGAAAAACTATTAAATTTCTAATAGACAAAACTTATGTCAACAAAGTGACCATGTTGGAGGTTGTTTTTAACATTGATGTTGAACTTTTTATAAAGTGATGTCTTTTAGTAAAAGTACGTTCGCCAAGCATATTTTCCAAAATGTCCGACCGTTTGTTTAGCGGAGTTGTAATGAATTAAATACGGTTACTTAAACTTTGCCGAAAACCATCCTTAAACTATATTTTGGGACATAAGTACCATACTTAACCTATATTTTTCTTTATGTTCGAGACCTCTAGGATGAAATCTTAAACACTAAAACTTTGAGATAATAATACAAGCTTCCCAAAACCGTTGAGTACGTTTCCTAACGCTCGACGTGCACCATTTTACGACTAGCTTTTAGAGGCCGTTTAGTCACTTTCATGAAAATTTCAACGACATTATTTTACGACGAAAAGTTATAATTTCATAATAAATCACTAAATGATTATCGTCGGATATCATTTCAACGTAATTACATGTGGAGTAATTTAAAAATGGTCAAGACGTTAAAAGATTATTTTTCGACGAAAAGTATTATTTTCAAAAATTCATAAGTGGTATAGATATCATCCGAATTGCATGCATAACATTACATCATAACTTATTACGTATCATATCATTCATAATAGGTCAAGTTTCGAGATTCACGCTACATTTCGGTGTACACACTTTTGTCATCGCATCAATTCATCAAGTGAGTTTTCATAGCCCCGTTGTATACGTTTATACTTATTTTCAAACCTACGGGGGAGAATACATTGCACATCATTTTTATTACGATACCAAGTATATCAAATTCATTACATTGCTTAAGTTACCTCATGCCAATTGAATGTCCCCATTATATAACATGAACCGTTAATTTCATAGAAGCGAGGGTGAGTGGATAGATCTATCGAGGGTGACTCCTCCATCCGGTTGGTGGATTCCAACTGGTTAAACGGATGCATTTCATTTAATATCATTATTTGAGTTGTTTGGCAAACACTCTGTTGGGGCGAACATCATGATCAGTCTAGTTTCGGTGTCATGGACTTATAGCAATTGTAACATTTTTATGTGGCATGTTTGTCATATATGGTCTAAACTTGTGTGGTTGTATAAAACATTTTCATAAACCTATGATTTCTCACCAACATTATTGTTGACCGTTTTAGCAATGTATTTTCAGGTAATTAAGACATTCGCATCATGGCACGAATAAGGAACCCTCATAGAGTCGCGGCGTCGACGTGTCTCATTGTATATTATGGCATTTTCAAAACATCGTTTGGACTTGTAATAAACTTATTTTCCGCAAACTTTATCAACTTTTGGGACCTATCTTGTAACTCTGAATGTTTTAAATTAATATCAAACGATGTGTTTCTAAAACGACACTTTAGGTCGTTCAATATAACTGTGATTGTGATGCTATGACAGTCAATCCCCAGGAATTCCATTCCGCTGCAAAACAGGTAATTTGGGGGTGTGACAGATTGGCATCAGAGCTTCAGTTATAGAGAACTAGGTTGCATCATTGACCCTAGATTATAACTACATCATCATAGCATCTCATCATTTCATCATGAGTGCATGTTCACTTTACATGCGGATTCATATACATTTTATTCGAGTTATTTACTTTTATTTCACATCGGTTGTCACAGAGATGTCTTCAGATTCTGACACTATCCCTATATCATCTGACACGAACATGGAGGATGTCTCATC
This sequence comes from Chrysanthemum makinoi, assembly GCA_910596185.1. Lineage (NCBI taxonomy): Eukaryota > Viridiplantae > Streptophyta > Magnoliopsida > Asterales > Asteraceae > Chrysanthemum > Chrysanthemum makinoi. The sequence goes on from OU343217.1 coordinate 41,711,391, forward strand.
CGACACCAACATGAAAGATGCCTTATCACACACTGTAGTTGTATCTTCTATTGGCTCTACTTCAGACTTACCACTTATAGTGACTGACACCGAGACCGAACCCTTTGAGGAGGGCGAAGTCGCACCTACCCCACCTGTTAGCCCTACACATGGCCCGATTCACCCACCATCACCACTATTATCATCATCATCTTCATCATACTATCTTAGGGATCCTATACCTACATTGGACTTGCCGCTCAAAAAGCATGCACGTTTAGACATCCCTGCATCACCCTCTACAGAGCCCGAACCACCGGCTAGGTTCGAGATAGGTGAGAGCTCAAAGGCTGCTGCTGCTAGACAGCCTTCCACTGAGACATTAGGGGCACGTATAGATAGCCAACAGGTTCAGATAGATAGGATGTTAGGACAGTTGGAGGAACTGTCATTGGATCGAGTGGAGACCATTGAGGAGTAGGTTGAAGGCCTCGTGATGGGTACGGTTTCGATTGATTTGGCACACCAGGGTTTAGAGTCTAGACAGTTAGAGAACCGGGAGCATATTGTTGAGTTGAGGCAGGAGATGCCTGAGTTATATGACAGAGCCGAGATGGCACAAGACGAACTTCGCGTCAGCTCGGAGTTGGCATTAGCCCGTGAGAGCATTGTTACTGCACAGGGTCAGATTAGCGAGTTGAGGGGTTTGATTGCTAGTTTGACTACACAGATTCGAGATCTACAGGATCGAGCTGGCGGAGCACCAGGAGGTGCCTAGTGTAGACTTTTATCATGTATAGTTTTTATTTACTATTATCCTAGACACAAGGTGTGTGACATAGTTTAAAGAACTTGTTGTCTTTTGGTTGTTGTACAAACAAAATATCAAGTATTGGCTCTACTATGTAGGAATGGTTTTACTATCTATGATATCGGTCCATGAAGGCCGAAATTTTCATGTATATTATCCACGTGTGTTGTGATTATATTTGTGATATTTCGTGGTTGTTCCGTTGTGATTTCATTTATATTATGCATGTTGTGATTGTGGATATATATGTGTAATGTTTGTTTCTACTTACGAGTTCTCATAATTGTTTCATCTTATGGTTTTGAAGAGCAATGGCGCCAAAGAAATCCACACCTGAATTGACACAAGCTGCTATGCAGAAGTATGTGAACGATAGCATAGCCAATGCATTAAGGACTGAGAGAGCATCGGTGGCGGCTGCTGCTGAGGCTGCGTGTAGGACCTTAGATATATCAACCTTATCACTCTACCAAGCAAACCCAACACACGTAACCCAAGTTACGCGTATAAAATGTGAAACACAAACACAAACACAAACAAAGCTTATAAATAAGATGAGAAAGATGGTGACTTGATGTAATATTCGTGTATGTGAGAGGATAAGATAAACACAATATGTTGTATTACTTCAAAGGAAAAACACACACACACACACTTTCAAGCACACCCCTCAAATGACCATTTGAGGGGTATTTATAGTCCAAGGGACTTGATGCCCTAAAAGGCTTTCTTATGGGCTTCGTGGGCTTGGACATAGGTTGGATTGGATAAAAGCAAGCCTTACATAACTAGTACCCATTTAGCTTAGTCCAATCCACGAGCCCGTTGACTATTCTATCACGATATCTAACACACGTTATAAAGTTCCTAAATGTGAATGACCATCACTTCTAATAAAAACTATTAAGGCTAACAATCTCCCCCTAAGGGGTGGTCATTCAAAAGATGCTCCACTTGATTTGGTCTTTACTTTTCTTGAGCTCGAACTTTGTGCGTAGATATTGAATAGTCTTGATTCTTTGTTCATTCATGCTTTGTGATCAATTAATGTGGTTGTCTGCCGTTGTCAACTTCGTTGGTTAGGTGTCTCCACGTCTTTCTCCACCATGCTCACACTTCTATTTGACTTTGAGTTTCCAATGATGAAGTTCTCGAGTCTTTACACTTTGTAGATTCTTTGACATTGACGAAGAATCATCTTTAACTTTGAGTTGCCTTTGAGTTTGATGAGAACTTTCATGTGTTGTGGGTATGAGCATGTGGCGAGTCTGCACGATCAATCCGCTCCGGAGCTTCCATAAGAAGAAAACATAAAACAGTTAGTAATAAGCGGATTCCGGCACTTACAAGTTTGAATTTCGAGGGTGTTAACAGCATAGTGTGAAAACACATCTCTAATTCTCACAAGGGCCGTTCCTGAACTGGAGTCCCACAAGTGAGATAACGCGATATACCGAAGTACATCTACAGTTCAGATGAGTCGCTGAGGTACACCAAGCATCACCCCACGACTGTAGACCGTTTGAGACACACTAAGCGTACTCCACGGGGAGTTACCGAAGTGACCTGCTGTTAGGGCTGCTTGATGTTGACCCTGGCAGGAGTTTCCATTCAATCACTGAAGATCACAGAAGTGAAACTTCTCATAAATGTTCTGGCAGATTGCTAAGATCTGCGTAGGACTCTATAATATATCACTTGTGCCCTTAATGATGAAGAACAAGCGATGTCATGTCATGTGTTCCTATGAGATCTTTTGATGAATCTCGTGGCTCTAGACTCAATTAGTGCATTTTGGTTTTTCTTGAGCGGAGACTAGGGAGAGGGTCTCCTTCTTCAATACCAACGATCTCTAAGAGAAAGTCGATAGATTATGCAGGGTTCCCAGTGAGAATGAAACAAATCCTTTTAAGAGGAATTGAGTGGCTAGGAGGTTAGGTGCAGTGCGTCACTGGGTCCATGACGTCTTTTTTTTCAATACCAGTGTCATCTAGTGACAACCAGTAGCATATGTATTGAACCCGGTTTCTGCCCTAAGGTTGAATATGGAGGGCTATTTCTTTTCACCCTTTCTTCACATTTCTTTTTAATTCTTCAACCCCTTCTTTCTCCTTTCTCACATTACTCCTTTTTTCAATCATACCTAAGGACTTCTAATACTAACTATGGGTATTGTCCTTGGGTAGATCCCTCCGGCTCTGGCGGATCATAGGACGAATTTCCTATCCATAGTCACCTTATAACTCCATGACTGTCCTATTGTTGCCATAAAAACCATTTTTCTTGAAAATCTCTCAAAGTGTTTATGATAGAAAACATGTTTGGAACACTCTGAGAGTTTTATATTTTCAGAAACACTCCCCCTTCACATGTGCTTATGAGTTTTAACAAAAATATGCACATCGAGGGTAGAGTTTGCACTTTTTGAATTGATCGGCTCATGATAGACAATTCCCCACGAGACACGGTTACGTTGCCTAGTTAAAGAGTTCCATTGTCAGTTTTTAGGTGACAACTAGCTCTAATAACTAACTTGAAGTTGTAAACACTCCTTGAAAAGAAGGTTAGACCCATGTAAGTTCATGTCTATCACAAGTTTCTCGAAATGGTACATTTACTGACTTAGATTCCCGTCAATTCATTGGTTCCGTCTGAGTCGAGCTCATTATGAGATTCAAACACCGATCATTAAACATTTTTGATCACATTTTAATCACGTCTCCTCCCCCTCAAAAATAGCATATGCGTGATATTTTTGATATCAACGGATTAAACAACATTTTAGAATCTTTTTGGGGAGACAAACGGATTTGATTTAAGCATGAATATGGAACATTTTAGTTTTATACTCCCCCTTTAATAAAGCATAATCAATTAAAGGGTTTTAGAGGGAGTTATCTTGAGCACAAAATATTTTGAAAGATTTTGAAAATCTTTTTGAACAATCTTGAAAAATTCAAAAAGATTTTCAAGATGATGATGATTTCTCACCATTTTTAAATGTACAATCTTTTTGAGTACACTACATTTTTCTTTGAAAACACGAGTTTTGATCTGAAATAATCAAAAGTCATCATTTTAGTCCGGGTTTCGTACTGAAGTATACGAAAGCCATTATTTTGAAGAAATTTTGAGAAACGACATGTTTTAGAAAACAATTAAAGAACTCTCGCTCAAGCATCTGTACATACCCGTATCATTGTTGAATGACATTTCTAGAAACGTACAGAATATCGATTATACGAGAGACATGTCGTGAGAGGAATATTTTTGGATTTTAGATTTTATATTGTTTTTGTATTTTTGAAAGTTTTATATATTTTTATATTTTGCTTTTGTTGGTTTTTCAAATTTTGTATTTTGTTTTTCAAAAATATTTACAGCGAAGCTTTTTGGAAAATCATTTTCAAGAAGATTCGAGAAGACGTTCTAACTCCTCAGGGGTTAGGCTTCGCATTCCAATTCAGCGCAGCGGAAGCGTGGTGGGCCCATAACCCACAGGTCCCAGGATCGGAACCTGGCTCTGATACCAATTGTAGGACCTTAGATATATCAACCTTATCACTTTACCAAGCAAACCCAACACACGTAACACCACGTTACGCGTATAAAACGTGAAACACAAACACAAACACAAACAAAGCTTAGAAATAAGATGAGAAAGATGGTGACTTGATGTAATATTCGTGTATGTGAGAGGATAAGATAAACACAATATGTTGTATTACTTCAAAGGAAAAACACACACACACACTTTCAAGCACACCCCTCAAATGACCATTTGAGGGGTATTTATAGTCCAAGGGACTTGATGCCCTAAAAGGCTTTCTTATGGGCTTCGTGGGCTTGGACATGGGTTGGATTGGATAAAAGGCAAGCCTTACATAACTAGTACCCATTTAGCTTAGTCCAATCCACGAGCCCGTTGACTATTCTATCACGATATCTAACACACGTTATAAAGTTCCTAAATGTGAATGACCATCACTTCTAATAAAAACTATTAAGGCTAACACTGCGGCTACTGCCGAGGCCGTTAGACATGCTGCTGCTGCAGGCATTGCAGGAGGGTCCGGGGTTAGAAGTTGTACGTATAAGGATTTTAAGAGTGGAGATCCCACTAAGTTCAAGGGTACTGAAGGGGCAACTGCCATGGTTAGATGGTTCGAGAAAATGGAATCCGTGTTTCTGCTATGTAATTTCCCTGAGGATAGCAAGGTTAAGTTTGCTACGAGTACACTACTTGATGGGGCAATGTCGTGGTGGAATTCGTATGCTCAGCCAATGGGAATGGAAAATGCGTACAAGCTCACCTGGGAGCAATTCAAAAGGTTGCTAACGAGGAAGTATTGTCCGCGTACGGAGGTGAAGAAGTTGGAGACCGAATTCTATGAATTGGTAACTAGTGGGTATGATATTGATACTTACATTCGAAGGTTCCAAGAATTGGCCGCGTTATGCCCATATATGGTTTCGGATAATGAGAAGCTACTGGAGGCTTTCATTGGGGGACTTCCCCAGGTTGTTCAAGGAGACGTGATTTATTTTGATCCGCAAACGATTGAGGAATCTATTCGAGTGACTCAAAAGCTCATGGCACAAGTAGTAAAGAGAAGCAACACCGCCAACACCAACCAAAACAACAATACCAACAACCGCTCTAATTACAACAATAACCGAAACAATTACACCAACTATAACAACAATAACAACAACAAACGGAAGTGGGACAACAACAGAAATGGAAATGTTACTCAACAACCACCTAAGAGACAAGAGGTTGCAAAGGCCTATGTTGCAGGCCCAAAGGAGAAAAAGGGATACACGGGGATTTTGCCTAAGTGTGAGATGTGTTCAAGTCATCACAAGCCGGGACGTTGTCCTGATCCATGCGGGAATTGTAAGAAAGTGGGTCATCAAACTAGGGAATGCAAGATGCCAGTTACGGGGGAAAATCAGAAACCACCAGTGACATGTTTTGGTTGCGGAGAAAGGGGACACTACAAGACTGAGTGTCTGAAGGGAAGGAACCAAGGAAACAGGAATCAAGGTGGAATGGCACAAGGAAGAGCCTATGTCATGGGAGGTGGAGAAGCTAGGGGGACCCGAATGTCGTCACGGGTACGTTCCTTATCAATAATCGTTATGCATCAGTTTTATTTGATTCGGGAGCCGATAAAAGCTTTGTGTCCACTATATTTGCACCTTTACTCAATATAAAACCAACCACATTAGACACATCATACAACATTGAATTAGCTAATGGTAACTTAATTAGCACCGACACCATTGTCCGTGGTTGTACACTCAATTTTCTAAATCATCCCTTCAATATAGACCTTATGCCCGTAGAACTTGGTAGTTTCGACGTCATCATCAGTATGGATTGGTTATCCAAACATCGTGCAAGAATCATTTGTGATGAAAAAGTTATTCATCTTCCTTATAACGGCGAAACTTTGATCATTCGTGGGGAACGAAGTGGAACTAGACTCGGTATTATATCATGCATCAAAACGGAGAAGTACATAAAGAAAGGTTGTTTTGCTTTCTTAGCACATATAACCGAGAAGAAGTCGAAGGAGAAGCGACTTGAGGATGTACCGATTGCTCGAGAATTTCCTGAAGTCTTTCCTGAAGACTTGCCAGACTCCCACCGCACGTCAAGTAGAATTTCATATTGACTTAGTGCCCGGAGCTGCACCAATTGCGCGAAGCACCTACCGTTTAGCACCATCGGAGATGCAAGAGTTGTCTAACCAGTTGCAAGAACTTTTAGACAAAGGATTCATTAGGCCAAGTTCCTCGCCTTGGGGGAGCACCGGTCTTGTTTGTGAAGAAGAGATGGATCCTTCGAATGTGTATAGATTATAGAGAGCTGAACAAGTTAACGGTGAAGAATCGTTACCCACTCCCCAGAATCGACGACTTGTTCGATCAGTTGCAAGGCTCTAGTATCTACTCAAAGATTGACCTAAGGTCAGGTTATCATCAACTTAGAGTACGGGAGGAGGATATTCCGAAAACAGCGTTTAGAACACGTTATGGACATTATGAGTTTCAAATAATGCCGTTCGGATTAACTAATGCACCTGCAGTATTCATGGATCTCATGAATAGGGTATGTAAACCATATTTGGACAAGTTTGTTATAGTATTCATCGACGACATATTGATTTACTCAAAGAGCAAAGAAGAGCACGAAGGGCATTTAAGAACGATTTTAGGACTACTCAAGAATGAGAAGTTGTATGCCAAATTTTCGAAGTGTGATTTTTGGAATCGCAAAGTACAATTTCTTGGTCATGTCATTGATAGTCAAGGATTACAAGTAGACCCTGAAAAGATTGAAGCCGTAAAAGATTGGGCTACTCCAACAAATCCTACAGAAATCCGACAATTTCTAGGACTCACCGGGTATTACCAAAGATTCATCGAAGGTTTTTCAAAGATAGCTAAAGCTTTGACCAAATTGACACAGAAAAACAAGAGGTACGAATGGGGAAAGAAACAAGAAGCTGCTTTTTAGTTATTGAAGCAAAAGCTTTGAAGTGCGCCAATTTTGGCACTACCCGAAGGAATTGAGAACTTCGTTGTATTCTGCGATGCTTCACATAAAGGGCTTGGAGCTGTATTAATGCAAAACGAGAAGGTGATAGCGTATGCTTCTCGACAACTTAAGGTTCATGAGAAGAATTACACCACACATGATCTTGAGTTGGGGGCCGTAGTTTTGCACTCAAGATTTGGAGACACTACCTTTACGGTACAAAGTGCACAGGGTTTACGGACCACAAGAGTTTACAATATGTTCTTGATCAGAAGGAACTTAACATGAGGCAATGTCGTTGGTTGGAATTACTCAGCGATTATGATTGTGAAATCAAGTATCATCCGGAAAAGCCAATGTTGTGGCTGATGCTCTTAGCCGGAAAGAAAGACCCAAACCTTTAAGAGTTCGATCATTAGGAATGACAATCAGTTCACCTTTACCATCAAAAATACTCGAGGCACAAATCGAGGCACTCGAGGAGGAAAACCGACCAAGTGAAAAGCTTTATGGTATGCCTGAAAATGCAAATGGTTTTGTAAAGAGAGCAGATGGAGTATTATGCTTCAAGGAAAGAATGTGGATACCATTTTATGGCGGGATACGAGAATTGATTATGCATGAGTCGCATAAGTCAGAGTATTCTATTCACCCGTGATCGATAAGATGTATCGAGGATCTCAAGAAACTTTATTGGTGGCCGAACATGAAAGCGAGATTGTCGCGTACGTGAGCAAATGTCTTACTTGCTCTAAGGTAAAAGTCGAGTATCGAAACCTTCGGATTACTCCAACAACCAGAAATTCCCCAATGGAAATGGGAACGCATTACGATGGACTTTGTCACGAAACTTCCTAAGACATCGGGAGGTTACGATGCTATATGGGTAATCGTTGATCGCCTTACCAAATCAGCCCATTTCATACCAATTAGAGAGACTTATTCCATGGAACAACTTACTAGACTTTATGTCAAGGAAATAGTCTCAAGGCATGGAGCACCAATTTCCATCATTTCCGACAGAGATAGTCGATTCACTTCAAACTTTTGGAAATCATTACAAGATTCATTTGGAACCAAATTAGAGATGAGCACAGCATATCATCCACAAACCGACGGTCAAAGTGAAAGGACAATTCAAACATTAGAAGATATGCTGAGGGCATGCATGATTGATTTTGGAAATGGTTGGGCTAATCATTTGCCATTGATCGAATTCTCGTACAACAATAGTTATCACACCAGTATAAAAGCGGCACCATTTGAAGCACTCTATGGTCGAAAGTGCCGATCACCTGTTTTTTGGGCCGAGGTTGGAGACGCACAACTCACTGGTCCAGAAATGGTACGGAAACAACGAGAAAAGATAGTCCAAATCCGAGATAGACTCGAACTGCTGGGAAGCCACGTAAAAGTTACGCATATGTTAGACGCAAACCGCTAGAATTTCAAGTTGGCGACAAAGTGATGTTGAAAGTATCGCCTTGGAAAGGCGTTAACGATTTGAGAAAATGCGGGAAGTTGAACCCGAGGTACATTGGGCCATTCAAATATTTGAGCAGAGTCGGCCTCATGTAGCTTATCGACTTGATCTTCCGAGAACTTGGTCACGCATACAAAACACGTTTCACGTTTCAAAACTGAAGAAATGTCTTTCGGACGAATCACTCGTTATTCCATTGGAAGAAATTCAACTCGACGATAAACTCAATTTCGTGGAGGAACCTGTAGAAATCATGGACCGCGAGGTCAAGCAGTTGAAACAAAGTCGTATTCCTATCGTGAAGGTTCGCTGGAATTCTCGAAGAGGTCCTGAGTTTATTTGGGAACGGGAAGACGTGATGCCTCAAATATCCTCATCTTTTCACCAACAACACTATAGGACCCAACAAGGACTGAATTCAGGGACTGAATTCCTTTTTGGATGGGCGAATGTGACAACTCTCGATTTTCGGTCATATTTGAAAAAACAGTATTCATGCTTTATCATTTATCATTTATCGTAAACTAGGTTTACGAGTATCAAATTCGCGTAACCTTAATGGTTTAGCTGTGAATTCATGAACAATCATCAAGGACATTCCATATAGACTAGGTTTAGTCTACATATCATTAGCATCATTATCATCATATTAGTTCATGCATGGTTTTGCATTTTACATTAAACGTATAATTTCATATTAAATAAACGTTATCGCGTAATTAATTATTTTGAACAATTGATCCATTACTTCCAAAAATTATCACAATATATTTTTATACTTATATTAAGTTTATAAAAATAATATTATTAGTTTACCCAGTGTTTTAAATTTATTTTGTATATAAATTGTTATATTTATATAATTACGACGTTTTTCTTAAATACTACACGATAATTATTATTTCACTCAAATTTGCAAGAAATGTATTTTTATAATTTTTATGACGTCAATATATTTTATCTTGACCCGTTAAAAGTTATTTTTATTTAACGCTACCCTAAATATTCAAATGTGTATTCAAGTTACCACATGTCTTCAATTAACTTACACTTAATTACACTTATACATAATAAAAAAATATATATATATCTAAATGATGACTAACACCCCCTTGTCGACACAAGGGGGGGGGGTGAGTCACTTATGTTTGCATAATATCTACAAGTATAATGTATTATACTCATACACAACACATACACCTCAATTCTTAAAAGATCAAAACCAAATATCTCTCTTTCTCTTCCTCACAAAACCGGCCAACCAAAGGACCAATAAGGATCATCAAATTTTTCAAGACAAGATTTTTACACTCTAGTATCACTCTTGATTAAGGTTGTGCAATAAAAACCTTGGGTGATTAGGAAAAATCCTTTGTTCTTATAACCTCATCAAGTTAACTAGTAAGCATCCATATTCATGATCATATTTTATATTCATTGTTATTTTCGTTTCATCATATTTGAGAAAACATGCAAGTCTCATGGATGTTTATACCACTTTTTCATTGATTTTAAGAGTTATATATATTTATGTCATCCTATAATTACTCCTTGTTATATATCACTCTTGGTGATGTCTAGGAACCCATGACACCCTAAGAAGGTGTATGGTAGGATTAGAATAGCTTCGGAGTTGTTTTGAATGGGTTAGAATAGGTTTTGCGCGAGAAAAACTCATTTCGACAAGTTTGCAAAAGGGTCTGTCCTTATTTTTGAATTCTGGAAAATTTGACAGTAGGTAAAAAATTTTGGCCTAGATAATTAGAAAATAAACTTTAAAACGAAAACGTGGCCGCTTGAACGGATTAAAACGGAGCTATAACGAAGATGTTATGAATTTTTCAAGCTAAGTTTACTAAAACTATAAATTCTGAAAATTTCAGCATGTTATGTTTATTTTGTACAACGAGTCAAAAGTCGTACCTAAGGCTTAGGCTAAAGTTATAAATTGTAAAGGTCGACTTATCAAAAATATATTAGTATACTTTGATACAAAGCTAAGGACATATTAAACGTAGAAAACGGATTTTGTAACGATAAATTATACACGCTTACAAAAAGTTGTCGTAACTTTATTATATAAGAAAAACTATTAAATTTCTAATAGACAAAACTTATGTCAACAAAGTGACCATGTTGGAGGTTGTTTTTAACATTGATGTTGAACTTTTTATAAAGTGATGTCTTTTAGTAAAAGTACGTTCGCCAAGCATATTTTCCAAAATGTCCGACCGTTTGTTTAGCGGAGTTGTAATGAATTAAATACGCTTACTTAAACTTTGCCGAAAACCATCCTTAAACTATATTTTGGACACAAGTACCATACTTAACCTATATTTTCTTTTTATGTTCGAGACCTCTAGGATGAAATCTTAAAAACTAAAACTTTGAGATAATAATACAAGCTTGAGTACGCTTTCCTAACGCCGACGCAACCATTTTAATACTAACTAGCTTTAGAGGCCGTTTAGTCACTTTCATGAAAATTTCAAACGACATTATTTACCTAATTTTAAAAGTTATAATTTCATAATAAATCACTAAATGATTATCGTCGGATATCATTTCAACGTAAATACATGTGGAGTAATTTAAAAATGGTCAAGACGCTAAAAGATTATTTTTCTTTAAAAGTATTATTTTCAAAAATTCATAAGTGGTATAGATATCATCCGATTGCATGCATAACATTACATCATAACTTATTACGTATCATATCATTCATAATAGGTCAAGTTTCGAGATTCACGCTACATTTCGGTGTACACACTTTTGTCATCGCATCAATTCATCAAGTGAGTTTTCATACCTTGTATACGTTTATACTTATTTTCAAACCTACGGGGGAGAATACATTGCACATCATTTTTATTACCATACCAAGTATATCAAATTCATTACATTGCTTAAGTTACCTCATGCCAATTGAATGTCCCCATCATATAACATGAACCAATTAATTTCAGAAGCGGTATGAGTGGATAGATCTATCGAGGGACTCCTCCATCCGGTTGGTGGATTCCAACTGTTAAACGGATGCATTTCATTTAATATCATTATTTGAGTTGTTTGGCAAACACTGTTAGCTTAACATCATGATCAGCCTAGTTTCTGTCATGGACTTATAGCAATTGTAACATTTTTATGTGGCATGTTTGTCATATATGGTCTAAACTTGTGTGGTTGTATAAAACATTTTCATAAACCTATGATTTCTCACCAACATTATTGTTGACCGTTTTAGCAATGTATTTTCTGGTAATTAAGACATTCGCATCATGGCACGAATAAGGAACCCTCATAGAGTCGCGGCTCGACGGTGTCTCATTGTATATTATGGCATTTTCAAAACATCGTTTGGACTTGTAATAAACTTATTTTCCGAAACTTTATCAACTTTTGGGACCTATCTTGTAACTCTGAATGTTTTAAATTAATATCAAACGATGTGTTTCTAAAACGACACTTTAGGTCGTTCAATATAACTGTGATTGTGATGCTATGACAGTCAATCCCCAGGAATTCCATTCCGCTGCAAAACAGGTAATTTGGGGGTGTGACAATTCAATTTGGAAGAATTCACATAAGTGGAAGGTTGATACTTGGAGATTTTACCCTATCCCAAATGTGCATGTTGTGGAGACAAAGTGTGGAATTTCTTTCAGATGTTTTCTCGACAGATTTTCCTTTGTCCATTAAACTGTGAAACGTATGCTAAGGTAATGGAAGTTCCACTGATCCAAGTGGGGAATGATATGACCCATGCTGAACAATTGATTGGGTTGATCAAGTCCAAGCTTCTGCAACACAAAACTTCTCTTTGATTCTGGTATCTTGTATTATTTATTTCTTTGTTTAATTCTTAGTTAAAAAAATCTTGTATATTCTTTGTTTGTATCACTTCTTTCTTTCGTGTTTGTTGTATATGACTCTGTTGATGGTTATCAACTCACCAGATGTGACTTGTGTACATCAAAGAGTTGGCTAAGTCCAAAGGGTACACTTTGTAAAGACACATCAAATCTATTGATAGTGTAATGGTTTGCTAAAACCATGGGTATGCAACTCACCCATGCTTAATTGCGGTGGTTGTATGGTCATCAATTCACCATGGCTTATACCTTTTTGGTATCCAAGAATTGGCTAGCCCACAAGTGTATGGCTTGTGGTAAAGGCAAGGAATACCATGTTGGTAATCAATTCACCAAAGGTGATTCTTTCACCTAAGAGTTGATTAGTCCCAACAAACGGCTATAGGTAAAGACATTTCAAACCATGAGAATGATTTGCTACAAATCGATGGTTATCAGAAACCTAGTTTTCGAACTTAAACATTTGGCTACTCCAAAGAGTAATATTATTAAAGAGACATCAAATCCATTATTTTCAATGATTCACCTCTCACAGAGTTAACACACCGATGATGAGAATAGTATGAAACTAACTGTTTTGATGTACACTTGTAATATGTTGTCGCAAAGATCCAAGTTTCAAAGTTTTGCCATCATAGAGATGTGGTTGTTTTGATTCTTTGTTGGTCGATGTTCAATTCAATCCTCTTGTTCTAAAGTGTTAAAGATCTATCAAGAATCTTGAACTTAACCATGTCAAATTCAAGATTAGGGTAGGATTGTTGGGAATTTATTGAATAAGAATTTCATGAAGCATCATAAATCATTGGAAGGTTGATTCTGCCAAGAAGTAATTTCAAGGAAGTAGTAAAACCGTAGTTTGTTTCTCGCGGATATAGATATTTCACGTATTTTATAGTTAGTTAGGATATGCATGAGCTTTATTAGGAAGTGATAATGTATATCTCTTTTAGTTTTATGAATATACGTTTCTTGTGAAACGGTTTAGGGTTCCTTGTATATAACATGAACACATTAGTATGTATGATGTACGAGTTGAAAAACAAGTTTTAGTTTTTTTAAAAGATCCATAGAGGATCAAAGTATTCTGAGTAATCTGTTTTCTTACTTGTGTTTGATTTCCGCTTTAGAATACAAGTAATAGAGACTTTCTATTAGTGTGTTTGTGATTACATAAACATTACTAACGATCCACGAGCGCTCAAAGATCTATCAAGGTCTTAGGTTCTACAAGAGCTATAATAATACCTAAATGAGATGAATAAACAACTAACAAGCTATTAATGAAGAATTACGCAGACTAAAATTCCAAAAACAAGACAGAAATGGGAATGCCAATTGTAATTAACTTTTAACGAAATACCAATCCAAAATATATTCAAACTAACCTACTTAGACCTATTGATGACTAATTCAGCCAGAATTATCTCCTTAACAGATTCTGAGTTACAAAAAATAACATTAACCAAACACCCCTTTAAGTTCAAAAATGCTATTTAGACCTTAAGAATTGATGAAAACAGGTTTGAACTAAAATGAAAAATATAAATTAACATTAAAACTTACTACTTAACAACTTGAAATAACAAATTGAATTGAGATTTAAAATTTGACTTTTGTTGTCTCAACTTTGACTTTCGTTGACCACTCTCCAAAACCTATGGAAATGAACTTCTAACAAACTAATAAGCTTACATAAGCTTGTAAAAGATTATGTGAGCTTATTGTAAGAGTATTGAACAAAACTAACAACAATTTAACTTGAGACAGAATTTAAATTGAAAACAGAAATTTGTATTAATGAAAGAGGATTACAATTATGAGATTAAAATGGAATTAACAACTTGAAAATTTAAAACGACAGTAAAATAAAAGGATCAAAATTTCTCTAAATACATGAGAAATTGGACGATTTACAATTGTGATAGAAAGGGTCTTTTATAGCTGTTGAGGATGCTTGGGAAACTTCTAGGACTTCTATTTCTGTCCATTGATCATCCATCTTTTCATCAAATCAATTCTCATCCCTTGGATTGCCTTTGTGATGTTTCAAGACCAATGGGAGTGCTTCAATCATCCAGGCTGGCAATCCTTGCCCACTGCCCATGTGTCAGACGTGGCAGTAGCTTCCAGAAGCTTTAAAAGTATGGGTTAATTTCTTTGATCGTGGTAATTTTGGCTTGGAAGGGATAAACAATAAGAGATGGTTTTTGGAGCATCTTTTATCATGGATATTTTATTTTTATTTGACCTGGGATTATGGTGGTTGACTGGTTTGGTGGGTTAAATGGTAAAATGGGTGGGGATTTGACCGAGTATAGGAGGGGTTGATTTGGGTAGGATTATTTATGGGATGGGCTAAGGGATTGGGCTTTTGAGGATAAGGAGTATTATTTGGTATTTTGGGCTTTTGGTTTTATTTTGTAAAGTATAATGAAATATCACAAGGACCATCTTTGTAAATTTGCATATTATAAGGACCAATGGTATAAATTGTGAATTATTAAGGTGTAAATGGTAAGTTGGTTATATGAAGGTACAAGGGTGTAAATGGTAAGTAAGGGAAAGATGAGGGGTAATTTGTGTAATTTTGGTAAAGTGATGGTAAAAATGAGAAAACTCCCCGAACATGATCCACAACTTCGTAAATTGCCCTTTTGAACATCCAAACCCCATAAATTAGCATCCCGGCATCGGCTTTTGCTTTCTTCTCTCTCTCGTGCTAGGTTTTCTTCGGTTTTGACTTTCGTTCCTGTTTGTCATATCCATACCGCGACATGCTAAACTCAAGAAACCAACAAATGTTAGGCATAAACGGCTATTTCTTGGATATTTTGGGTCTATTTTAGAAGAAATGGTATGTGTTTTAGCATTACACCGTTTCACAATAATTATATTGCTTTTGCAATGTCTCATCATCAATAGAGGAGTAAGATGAGTCGGAATGTACCTCGTTTGATTCATGTGCCATGACAGCGATCTCATCCTTAATTGGTTCTTCGTCATCATCACTTACCTAAGCATCAAGTAAAAGCTCGTTGAGTTTTGCTTTTAAGCGTTTGGGGCAATCTCCTATTAGATGACTTCTATCACCGATCTAAAGCACTTCCTCACTTTTTCCCTTTTTGTCAACCTCGTCTTTCCGAATAACTTTTTCATCCTGTGGTTGCCTTAAAAATTTTCCTCTTCTACTAAAGAACTTTTTTACATATCTTACGGCCATGGCATACTCTTCGTCTTCACTATCCGAGCAAGATTCTTCATCATCATGAGATTCCGTTCTTGCTTTTAGAGCAACGGATTTGACTTTCTCTCTTTTGCCTTTGATGATTTTTGAATCTTTCTCCATTACCATTTCATGTACTTTGAGATTTCCAATTTGTTAATACAAATAAGCCGTAAAAACGTTTATTTATATTTTACGATCTTCTAAATGTTTTGTCGATAACAAACGTAAAATCATTTTAACAAAACAAATAAAATACGTAAATAGTTTGAGCCAATAGTTTCTAACACACTTACGTTTTCACATAAAACACTAAAACAAGTACAAGTGATTTTATGATTTAAGTAATACATATGTACAACAACTAGTGTTTACATATTGGGCAAATATATACATAACTAGTATGTATTATAGTGGGTAAAACTAACAATCCATGGTATTGACCCATACCCATTTGACTAGATGCATTGCACCCATTAGGAACATTGTATCTAATGAAATACCCATGGATCAACCCATAACCAAAATACCCATGGGCAAAGAGGAGCGACCCACGGATCCCTAACATTTACACTAGACGGACCTGAGGATGGGATCCGTGGATCCATGGAACAGTTGTTTCTCCTCTATAAATAGTGAGCCATTTCTTCCTTGGTTGCCACTCAGCCACATACTTTCCCAAGTATTGTAACTCTAACCATTGATCCAAGGATCTTTCTATGTAGTTTTTTCTTGTTTGTGTGATTCTCTAGGTTCCTCTTAAGGTGAGATCACCACTTCTTGAAGTCGGCAAGTTCAAGTCCATGAGTTGCCATGCTTTTCTAATCATCAAGACTATTGAGGTTCTCGTTGATAGTTCTTTCTTCCTCCATAGAAGTATGTGTCGGCTAAGCATTAATGAAGGATGCCAAAAGAGTCAAGACGGAAGCATTAGTGAAAGGTGCTTAACATCCGTGTCAAAAGCATTAGTGAAGAATGCTAAAGGTGTCAAGACGAAGGCATTAGTTAAAGGTGCCAAGCATTTGTCAAAAGCATGGTGAAAGATTTCAGGAATCAAACTGTGGCATTGTGAAGAATGCCAAGGTCGTATAATTGATGAGGTGCATCGTTATACAAATAGTGATAGTTTGTTTCCAAGGATGTTGATATCCTTGATAGTGTTGTAATAAGGAGGGTCCCCTTGGGATTAGGTGTTGTGTAGTGTTGGGTAGTAGTTCTCCATGGTAATGGAACCTTACTTAGCCTAGTAATGGATAAGTAGGGTAATGTGCTTGTGGTGGCTCGTTTACCTTGGTGAAAAGAACCTGGTGGTTGCCAAGTACCAAAAAAAAGAGTAGGCGACGTTGTGAAGGTTTCTTCAGCCATGGAGCTTGGTATCATGTATGATTACAAACTCTCAAGAGGTGACTGGGAGTGGAGTAGGCAAAAGGAAAGGTGTCCAGAGCCTAACCACTATAAATACCGTTCGTAGTTATGTGCTTCTACTTTATCTTTCATTACACTCTTATATATCTATCTATCAACGCCCATACGATTCTAAATAGATTGACATAAGTCGACCTAAATATTTTAAAACAAAGTTTTTATTGGTAAAACTATTCAACCCCCCACTTCTAGTTTTCACACAATTAGCTCATCATGACATTATGAGAGATCCTTTGATTCCTCAATAGTCGCTACTGCTTCCACTTCGGATGGAGTGCCCTAACAAATTTCCTGACAAAGTTCTTGCTATGAAAAGATTCATCAAGTGCTTGTGAGAAGTAACAATAGTATTAAAACGAGCAAATCCACAATTAATGGTTTCATTTTTAGGGATAATAAATTGTTCATATTGTTGAACAAGAAGATCAATTTTGTTATCCTTGACTTGTGAATTCCCTTGATGTGTAATTATTAAAGATTCTCAAATATCTTTGGCAGTTTCACACATAAAAATTCTTTCATATTCTTTTATAGGCAAAGTATTATAAAGCATCATCTTAACTTCATTATTTAGGCTATTAATTTCTTTTGTTCATCGTTTGAAATATCTTGTAGGATTTGTTAATAAAAATAAACCGTAAAAACGTTTATTAATATTTTGCGATCTCTTTGTGTTTTGTTGATAACTAATGTAATGTTATCTTTAAGTATAATTATAAGGATACATGTTATTTTTGTAAAGCATTTACATATAGCCATTTAAATACAAAAATGTAATAATTAAGCATTTGTTGTAATAGTTTATTAGGATGGGTAAAAACCATAACCCATGGAACTTAAACCCATACCAAAGAAGACTTGATACAATGTATACTTAGATACATTGAATCTAAAGAAAACCTATGGACCAACCCATAACCCATGACCCATACAAACAAAACCCATGCAAAGAGGAGCTGCATCACGGATCCCTAGGATTACACTAGCTCGGATCCTAAGTGGAAGGATCCGTGGGATCCGTGGAACGTGAGAAGAAATTTTCCTATACATAGAGAGCCATTTCTTCATTCTAACTCACCCCTCTTCTTACTAAATCTCTCATACACTCTCATTCTCTTCTAACATATAGATCACTTGATCTAGAGAGTTGTTCTTCTTTCTTTCTATTTGTATTCCTCATATAGGTCCTAAGCGAAGACAGCATATCTTACAAGTCATCCAATCTGGGTCCTTGATTGATTTGTCACCTTATTTCTCAGAGATGAAGATCTTGTATTTGATATTTCACATATTTGTTGTGTATAGTTGTGTTGGTTTGGTCCACTGCGCTACGGACTCGTATCTAGCTTTGTACCCCAAAAAGTGGCAACGCTAGAAGGCTTCTCCGCCAAGTGAAGAGTTTGTTGACATAGTGCTTGAACTCTCAAAGTGACTCGTGGGAGTGGAGTGGGCAAGGAAGGTGACCTTGTAGCCCAACCACTATAAATCGGTTGTGTCTTTTCTATCCCTTAACTTTATTTATTTGATTGCATTATCATTAGATCTATACGCTCTCAACATCCATACGATTTCACATAATATCAGATCTAAAGTTTTTGAAATCAACTTAAAATCTAAGAAAACTATTCAACCCCCCTTCTAGTTTTCCACAATTGGCATCAAGAGCTAAGTTTATAAAAGTTTTAAAATAAAATTGTATTTTAAAACTTTTCGATCACTATGGGTTCTGAAAATTATAAGGAAGGGCAATCTATGCAAACTAACCACCACTACTTGAAACTAATGGTTTTATATATTAAAATAGATTCAAACATATGTAAGTCTAAAGATATTGATCTTTGTTACATTATTGTTGAAGGTGATTTTGAGGCTACCTCAAATGATGATAAAGGAAATTTAGTCTACATACCTCATGATAAACTAAACGATGAAATGAAGAAAAGCTTTCTAAAAATAGTGAAGCAAAAATGGTTTTATATAATGCTTTACCGTAAAAGGAATTGTGA
Organism: Chrysanthemum makinoi; assembly: GCA_910596185.1. Lineage (NCBI taxonomy): Eukaryota > Viridiplantae > Streptophyta > Magnoliopsida > Asterales > Asteraceae > Chrysanthemum > Chrysanthemum makinoi. Next base: position 41,730,743 of record OU343217.1, read on the forward strand.
AGAATTTCTATGCTTAAAACATCTAAAGAGATTTGGAATTCTTTAGTTGTAACTCATCAAGGCAACAAACAAGTTAAAAATAATAAAATTGATTTATTTGTTCAACAATATGAACAATTTTCAATATCGGATGAGGAAACTATAGATCATTCATTTGGTAACTTTAATACTATTATTACATCTTTACAAGCACTTGATGAATCTTTCAAATGTACCATGTTAGGAGATATCTAAGGGCACTTCCATCAAAGTGGAGATCCAAGGTGACGCATCGAAGAGTCAAAAGATTTGACAATCCTCACCCCATGATAAACTCATAGGCAATCTAAAAGTTCACGAGCTTGTCCTGCTAAAGATTCCTCAGGTGAAAGAGAAATACAAATCTCTTGCCCTTAAAGCCAAAAATGCTTCAAGCGATGAGGAGAACTCATCTTCGAGTAGTGACGACGAAGAGTACGCTATGGCGTAAGGACTTTAAAAGTTCTTGTAATAGGGAAGATACGCCAAACAACCGTATGACCATAAGAAAGGCTGAAAGCAAAAGAGGACGAGAAGCCAAAGGATGATCGTGATTTTGCTTTAAGTGTGGGGACCCAAACCACTTTATTAGTAAGTGTCCCAAACGGGATGATCGTGCTATGCCTTCGAGCTTGCACGTGAATGAGTCAACAAGAAGATCAAAAATTTGTCTCATGGCAAATGACGAGGAATGTCACGAATACTATAGTAGCTCATCACTTGATGATCGACTCATTGCATAATGAATATGACAAACTATGCAATATTAGCTTAAAACTAATTAACAAAAACAAGCTATTAAAGAGTCAAAACGTCTTAGATAAAGAAGTCATAGAATTGAAAGCTAATCTAAAACGTTTAGAAAAGGGTAAAATAGCAAGTGGTGAATGTGAACTTTATGCTCAACTTCAAACACTAGTGGATCACTTAGATTCTAAAATTGCTAGAATGAGCACAAACACTTTTAGATACAATAATTATAGTGTTAAAACCGGTAACAATCAAAAGGATCTAGGTAGTCAACAACTTGATCCATCAACTAGTGAAAGTAAAGAAACAAAATTTGTTAAAGAACTAGAAAAACCAACATCGCTTGTATGGATCCCACTGATCCCCTAAAAAGGAACCTGCTAGTGTACGTAAAGGATCCGTGGATCTCACAGAGCAAACAAGTAGGCAATAACTAGCTTCTTCATCTAGAACCGAAGTTTGTTATAGTTAATGAAGAAACCAAATCAAGATCACTAGACAACCACCTCCAAAAATATAATCCTACTTTGCAAGAAACAAAGCTCCATCTTTTTTCAAAACCTAACTCATTTAGAGACCTAATAACGCTAATTCAAAAGTAACCATCAAATGGGATGGAATCAAAACATGCAAAATGGGTTTTCCTTTTCAAAACTTTGCTCCATGGAATGCATACTCATCTTATCCATACATGTCTAACATGAATGGAATGTTTAACACTAATGGACCCATGAACAAATGGGGACCAAACTTTTGAGTTTATTAGTGTTTTAGGTGTGCTTTAAAGGTCACCCTAGACCTCGGCGAATGGGTCAAGGATAGCGGTGACGAAGGCACATGACCGCAATAGGGATCATTCTCTACATATGAATCCATAAATGGAGGTAATGTGGTGTTTGAAAATAGAAAAAGTAGAATCATCTAAGAAGGCAGATTTCTAACAATAAATCCTAACCATTAACGCATGTGTGTCAAATGAGAAAACCTAAACTTTAACCTCTTAAGTATAGGACAAAAATGTGATAAATAGTGCAATGTACTTTTATCAAACCGTAGTAAGATACTAAAATGGTATAACCATAGTGTTAGGTCATCACTAGATTTACAAATACAAGCTTCATGAAAGAGATAGAGGTGGTTGAACATTTAAACACACACATACACACAACATAAGTAATACAAGTAGGGCGTAGAGAGTGTAAAGAGAAAGTGAATAAAATGAACAACCAACCCCTGTGATGGGTTTACAAGAGTATTTATAGGAGGAGCTAGGCAACACTCCCACTCCTTCCCTTTTCCCTATTAGACATGGGCCTAAGCTTATGGGCCTTCTACATAAGCTTTATAAAACAAACATAAAGGCCATAATAAGCTACCTATTATATATGAGTAACTAACACTTGAATAAAGGTTTAGGAGTGATTCCAACAATCTCCCTCAAGTGTTGGTGATGAAAAACGGTGAAGGCGTTGATGTAATAGTAGCTTTGACGCCTTCTCGACATTCTTCTTCTTGTAAGAATTGTTGATTCGAACCATCTCCCAAGGTAGAGAGATAGTTTTCTTTGAACAGTTATGCTTTGACGCCATCTTTAACTTTGTTCTTTGATCATTGTTCTTTGTGATGAAAATGATAGTATGTTGTTATCTCAGCATCAAGTCTCCTCGTGTTTGCTTCGCCGCTTCCAGGTCTCCACGCCATTCTTCAACATGCTCACATGCTCTTTGACGCTGGAATTCAAGACTGATGAAGTTCTTTAAGTCTTTAACTTTGTAGATTCTTTGATTTGACGAAGAATCATTCTGACTATTGTGTTGCTTTTGGATAGAACTTCCATTAGTGATGATGTTGGCGTGAGCATGAGAAGAATTAGCACGATCATTCCGCTCCAGAGCTTCCATAAGAAGAAAACAAAAACGTTAGTAATAAGCGGATTCCGACTTACAAGTTTGAACTTCGAGAGTGTTAACAAAGATAGTGTGAAAACACAACTCTAATTTACAAAGGCCGCTTCAATCGAGTCCCACAAGTGAGATAACACGACAAAATCGTACACCTACGATTCAGATGAGTCACGAGGTACACCAAGCATCACCTCACGATCGTAGACCGCTTGAGACCACTAAGCGCAATCCACGGAGTTGCCGTTTACCCGCCGTCATGGTCGCTTGATGTTGACCCTGGCAGAGTTTCCATTCAATCACTGAGGATCACAAATGTGAACCTCTCATAAATGTTCTCGCATGTGATTGCTAAGATCTAAGGACTCGATAATGTACCACCGAAATTTTATTGTTGAATGTCAAGTGATGAAATGTCAAGTGTACCTAAGAGATCTTTTGATGAATCTCGTGGCTCTAGACTCAATAGTGCATTTTGGTTTTCCTCAGCGGAGACTAGGGAGAGGGTCTCCTTTTCACCAAAGAATCTCTAAGAGAAAGCCGATAGTTTACGTAGGGTTCCCTGGAGAATGAAACAAGCTTCGTTGAGAGAAACTTGAGTGGTTAAGAAGGTTTAGTGCATGCCATCGGGTCCATGACGACTTTTAATCTTCAATACCGTGTCATCTAGTGACAACCAAGAGCATATGAATTGAACCCTGTTCCACCTCTAAGTTGAATAACTGAGGGCTATTTCTTTTCACCCTTTTCTTTGCATCTCTTTTTTTTTAATTCTTCAACTCCTTCTTTCTCATTCTCATTCTCCTTTTACAATCATACCTAAGGACTTCTAAATACTAACTATTTGTGGTGTCCTTGGGTAGATCCTCCTACTCTGGCGGATCATAGACGGTTATTCCTAACCTTAATCACCTTATAACTCCATTGCCATAAAACCATTTTCAAGAAAATCTCTTAAAGGGTTTGTAAATGAAAAACATGTTTGAACCATCATGAGAGTTTTATCTTTAGCAAAAATACTCTCCACATGTGCTTAAGAGTTTAGACAGAATCTGCACGTGAGGAGAAGCCAAGACTTTTGAATTGATCGACTCAAGATAGACATTCCCCGCGAGACACTGTTACGTGGCATAGTTAAAGAGTTGCATTGTCGCTTTTAGGTGACAACTAACTCTAATAACTATCTTGAAGGTGTGGACAACCCCGAAAGGTTGTCAAACCCGCCAAGGTTCATGTCTACCAAGAGTTTCTCGAATGGTACATTCTACTCGGACAAGTCCTTTGCAGACACGCTACATCACTAGCTAACTAGCTTGAAATTATTACCCATCCTTGACAAGTCTTTCGAGTTACTGACAGCTTAAGATCTCGCCAATTCTTGTTAAAGTCTTTTCACACAAAGAGTTCATATAGCAAACACAACATATTTCTTATCAATGATTTTTCTCCTCAAAAATGGCATATAAAATGTTATTTTTGAAAAGTTAAGAATAAATATGACCATTTCGAAAGTTTGCGGGAAGAATGACCATCGTGAACAATTTTGAACAAAGTTTTAAGTCAAGTACTCCCCTCAACGAGTGATATAAACGGTTGAGGTTTTGAAAATCATAAGGGAAAGTATACTTGTTTTTGAGCAAAACCTTGAAAAGTGAAAGGTTTGATAGGTTTTACTCAAAAGTAAGAAGCTCGCCCTTTATAAGGATTGTGGCAATCAAGCGCACTACGTGGTCCTTTATTTACAAGAACGGGTTGTACACTGTAATGTGTGCACAAGCCATTGACATATTTAATCATACATCCAAAATATGAAGAAGGCATTCAGGGGTACCGTGAGTCCGTGAGATGTCGCCAGAGTGTGAATCGGGCATTGAAAGCCGTGATGTTAATCCTGGTCGACCACCAACATAGCTTCCAATCTTCAATCGATCCCTTCGATACAACCGCTCATCAATCATCGTGATGATCCTCTTCACATCCCTTCGATCCTGAGAATTGCATCACTTAGGAGACTCGATGGTGTATATCCTTCAACCGTAAGCCAATCCGTCCCTAACCTTCAAAGTGTGATCTCCAAACTTGTGAAGTTCTTCGACGCCATCAAGCAATTTCTTTGAAGTTCACTGCGGTAAACGACGGGTGTTTGTCGATGAGTGTAAGTTGAGAAGCGGTTGATGTCGGAAGATCAAGCCGGTGGAGTGAAGTTGACACGGGTCTGATAAGATTCAACCGCCACTGGAGATCTTCTACACGCTCTTGATACTATGCGCCCGATGAAGATGAGCACCGACTTGATGAATTCACGCTGTACCGCTGGAGAATTGTCTCATACGCACTCGTACTTTGGCAAGGTACATGTCTTCGATGTCGTTGATAGACAAATTCTCAAAGTCAGCTCCAGAGAATGCATAATCCCTTTCGTCTTGTCTCTTGACCACAATATTCTTGAGATACGTGTAGTCCCATTTAGACGAAAGATCAACGTGTTTGATGGCAACGATGTTTTTAGTACTCAACACCGCATGTTGAGACTTCAACTCGAAGCTTCTCGTAGTAGATTCTTCATGCTCCGCCAATGATGAATCCCATACATTGCATCGTTGTATGCTTCCACTTTGTTGGAGAACAATGATTAGCTTTTCCTCGATGGCTATGCAGCTTTGAGTATTCGCTACCGAATGGAAGTGTCAAGATGTAGCATATTTCAACCATCGCCACCGCGGTGAAGAAATTCCAAGTCTTTGTTGAAGAAATATCGAATGGAACTTAGGTCGACCGTTGGCCAATTGTTGGTAGAGGTTTAGACCACCGTAATATGGAGGGTTGTCCCGTTGAGTGAAGTCGATGTTTGCTTCTGGGTTGAGCCAATCCATGTTGTTAGACATAGCTCGTGCAATGTTATCAAGGTGATATTCGACCTCGATGGCACTTTCCGAGTCTGTTTTTAGAAGTTGAAATGCTTCATTCTTGATTCGCTTCAACTCGATTTCGCCATCTTCTTCACATGGAATTTTTCTTGCAGAAATTTTAGCATGCTCCAATGTACTACATTATGTAACCTCTTGACCTTCAGCTGGGTAGGGAGTGGAATTAACAAGTGTATAAAACCATTCAAATTCCTCTCGTGTTATCTTCATCTAGCCGTAGATGGACGCCGCCTCTTCTTCTTTTCTTCTTAGGCCTAGATGAGGTTTCTGACTTTGTCGGAGAGGCGGTTGTTGGCTCATGGTATCTCTCATCGCCACCGTGATACTCAAAGTGATCACCGTTTCGAGTCGGTGGTGTCTCGAATCCTCGAGGTTTATCGCCAGAAGGCGAGGAGGAGATCTTTGTTGAGCAGAGTCCTTTGTGGTGGAGGTTGCATCGAAGAATGAATGGAGGATGTTTCAATAGACTTCTTTGGCGCTTGGCTCTTTATCCCATTCCATCTTTGTCTTCATCTTCTTGAACGCTTAGGCCCATGCCTTCTTCTCTCTAATGATGACTTGAGTTGGTATTCCAAACAATGCTTCAAACAACTTAGCTTCGAGGCAAACGTTGCGAGCGCTTCGACATTTGCTACTAGCCGGTTCACCAATTCATCATCCGAGAAGATTGTAGATTCAACTGGATTGATGCTCAAATTCATTGAGTTGACTCATGGCTTGCGGCTAAATGTAAGAGATTCGATAAAGTTGTCTGCAATACATCTCTTTGTCGGTAAAGGAACCTCCATTAAGAACTTGTGAGTGTATCCATCATCTCGTCCATGCCTGAAGATCATCCTTCATAAGCTTCTATACATACTCCTCTCAACTTTCATCTTGTCCGCTCTCATCATGAAGATACGTTATCGACCGCAAAGAAATTCAAATTTTCTATAGAGCATGTCTTCTTTCCACTCTTTAACAAATGGCACCGTTCTTAGCTTGAGACATCCAAGATGGAGTTGGCTTTTCAACATTTGGATGATGATTTGGTTGATTTCGCTTTGATGGTGGTGGTGAAGAAAGAGATGACAGTCGATGATGAGGAGACATGAGGAGACTCGGGTCCTTAGGTCGTTCGAAGTTTCCTCCCTAGACATAGCCTTGTCATCAGCCTTTTCTTCATCGCCAGTATTTCCTCGCCTTTTCTTTTCTCGTTCTCAAACTCATAATCAATAGTATTCCAAAAGTTGTTGTTGTTGCAGAAGAGTGGTGGTACCAGCCCCTTATCGGTCGATTAACCGCATCGTGAGATGGTTTAGAGCAAACACCACTTGATCCTCCAAGGCCACCCATTTGATCCTTTTGCAAATTCTTTGCAACATGTTGGAGTCTAAGGAATTTGAACTTCTTCCTGTATGATGTATCCAGTTGCTCTTCATCACTTTCTGAGCTTTCATCATATGGCACAAGTACATGAGCCTTGCCATGTTCAAATATGGACTAGGAGGTTTTGGCAATCGAAGAGTGTCATCCTTTGCGCCAGAGTAGGTGACCTCCTCGTCCGATTGTGTATCTTCGAGCTTTCGCCCAAGAGCTTTCTTTGTGGTTCGTGTAGAATAGGAGCGCTTCCTTGGAGGGAACTTTCTTCTTGGAGTAGGTTTCCTCTTTGGGACCTTCCTTCGACTCTCAGCTTATTGCACTTCCAGCACTTCCTCTTCCTCGTTCTCCTAGTAGGAGTTCCGAGGCTTTTCATCGAGATGACCAACTTTGCCTTCCTAACCGCTACTCGATACCTTTTGTATGTTTCAAGCTTTTTGATTTCATTTGTCAAAGTGATCAGCAAAGACGCAGACCTGTTTCTTTGTTGACGATTCCTTGATTCTAACCGATGATATGGGTTCACCAACATGTCGCGTGATTGTCAGGGTCATTGAGCCTCTTGGGAATATCGTGATGAAGTCCAAGTGCTCTCGATCAACAGCTTGTGTATCCCATAGGAATTGAGCCAAGCTTTTTGAGAAATGACATCATGTCATCCCATATCGAGCTTCAATTTCATGTCCTCTTGTTGATTAATGACCAAAATATTTGCAGCTCCATGAGCTTGGGATGCTCATAGCCACCGCTATCACGCACCGAGATTGACTTGGTGATGATGATGTAGAGGGTTCTCCACGTTGAGGAATGTTCTTAAACCACATGAGAATGCTTAAATATTCCCCAAGCTTCATCATAGCCAATATCCAATGAATCAGTAACCGCTCTTCAAGTGAGTGGGCATAGAAGTCGTTAATTCGATGTCGAATAAGAAGAATCAAGCATGTGTGATGGTGACTTGTTTGTGATTTAACGTCACTATCACAAGACTTTGACCTTTGATCCTTTGCATTGAATTCTAATTGTTGTATGTAGATCTCCTGATCAGAAAGGAGTGTGAGAGCATGTTCCGTACGGATGATTCCTAAGAATATCCACAAAGAATCAAGCAAGAAGATTCTGAGCATGTGAGGGTTTCAAAGTCAACTCTAAGATTGTTCTAACAATCTTTCTGGATAGCCATTAGGGAAGATATCAAGAATTGTGAGAACTTCGGTGCATCCACATTCATTTGAGCAGCCATGTCGTGATCCGAAATAACATTAGCCAAAAGAACCAACATATCGAAAGACATAATGTTAGTCAACAGAAGGTTTTATTGTCTAATTATTGAATGTACAATGTCAATGATTGTTACGAGTCCTAAGTCACTTGTTTGTCCAATAGTTCAATGACGCCGTGAAAGTTTTTCGTGAGTTAGTTAACTTTAAGTTTTAAAGTTTATGTTATCACTTATTGTTCACAACATATCAAACGCTTAAGTTTATTAGTGACATTATTGGTTTCGTGACGTTATGATTCATTTATTTACAAGTTTGCACGTGCAACAATTCATAATGAAGGTCAATCAAGGCTTAGGCGTAGATATGGCAAAGTTATGTAAACAGAAGTGGTATATGCGAGGGCTAAAGCTTATGCGTAGGATCCTTACTTACGCGTAAGAAATGTTACGCCAGAGAAAAGGGGACCTTATGCATAGAGCTTAAGCTGCAGGCTTATAAACCTTACGCGTAAGGCTTACTCGTAAGAGTAGACCTTGCGCGTAGAGGTCATCAAGCACGCATATCCTTCACAGATACGCCAGTAGTCCCTTAGAACCCACGCAGTAAGATTTCTCTTACAAGATAACTTTCTTACCGTAAGGTGATCCTTGCGTAGAGTAACAAGGACCTTGATTCAGTTTTATGCGTAGCAAGCCCTAAATAAAATCATCATATCATCAATATTAACATTAACATTCATTATAAAACGCATCATGGCATGAAAGCTTGTTAACAGTCTACGGTAAGTCAAAACCCTAGAGTTTAAGAATTACGCATATGATTTCTAGCCATAAGAATTGCACCAAACATTTTTCTGGTAGGTCTTAGGTGTTGTGAGAGTCTAATAACCAAGTTTTAACATCCAAAACGCAATGAATCAAAAATACCCAAACCTAAGAACATTAAACCCAATTCTAATTTATCATCAATTAGTGTTTCTGGGTTGTTATAAGGCATAGATATGATCAATTCATCATAAGAGCATCATCACACAACAATCTTTTTGACCAAAAACCTTCACATTTGAAAACACCAAATCGACTCAAAACCCTAATTGAAAACCATCAATTGTTTCGGGTGGATTTGAGTATGAAAATAGTATCATTGATGTTAAAGAAACGTTTTGACCCATTTATTTAACCACAAACACATAATATGATCATGTGTTCTACGCTAGCGAGAACACAAAATCAACCATATACGAATTTAACCGTTGGATTCGCTTGAAAATCAAAACCAATGTTTAAAAAATGTTATCAACGAAAAACACTTACATGATGATGATCAAAACTGATTTGTTGAACGATTATATGCGAGGATTATGTTGGTTAAGAGTAATAAATGTGATGAAAAAGTTAGGTGGAAGGTGTTTTTATTAAAATGACTTTCATCTTTTGACAGTTTTGGTCCCTCCACCTTTTCCATTTTCACCCAAAGCCTTTAACTTCCATTTTGGTTACCAAACAAAGATTTTAGGAAAGAACTTTGACGACACTCCCCCTCGACTTAATAAATGATGAAAGGTTATAAATTTTAGTCCGAGGTGTCAGTTTAACGAAAAGTTTACCACCATTGATAAAAGAAACAACCAGAATAGAGTAACATGCAAGTACATGGATGTTTTTGAAACAGTTAAGTATTTATTTTCTCCCCTCAACACTTGATCGGAAAAATACTGAATTTTGAAAGATTATAGTGTTGACGGAAGAAATGTACTTGCCATGTTGAAAGAAAAATAGATTAGAAGAATATTTTTGTTGTTTTATCGGGTTTTATATTTTTGTATTTTGTTTTTGAAAAATTATTTACAAAAGAGATTTTGGTGTTTGACAGTTTTAAAACTTGTTTTAGGAGGTCATCAATTCCTCTTGAGTCAAACACCTCATACCAATCCGGTGGACCAACTCATTAAACCTAGCGGGGAGGCAAGGCTTTGGTGAGAAGATCTCGCCAATTGGTATTTTACCCACAAAATATAATTCAACAGCTACCTGTTCCACGTGATCCTTGATGAAATGATATGAAGATCGATGTGCTTTGATTTAGTCTTGGTCGAAGTTTGCGAGATCGCAATACCACTAATTCGATTGTCGCGATACATCGGGATTACGTCAAATACGTAACCATAGTCTTTGAGTTGTGTTCTCATCCAAATGACTTGAGCACAACACATTGACATGGCTACATATTACGCCGGTTGAGGGCAGTGATGTACAATCCCTGCTTCTTGATTGCCATGACACGGCTTTATCACCAGAAATTGTAAAGCTCAAGTACTTTTCCGTGAGTCTAAGCATCCTGCGTCGGGCCACGTTCGAAAAGCGATTAGTTCAAAACGTAATCGCCGGATACGGATCCCCAAGTTAATGGTTCCCTTGATGTATCGGAGGATTCTTTTAGCCTCGAAGAGGTGAGTTTCAGTTGGTCGCGACCGATAGCGGGAGCAAAGATAAGCGGCAAAGACAATATCGTGTCCAACGCTGCATTTGTTAGATACATGAGAGACCCAATAATACTACGGTATTTTGTAGGGTCCACCAATTTCCCATGTAAATCGGCGTCTAGCTTCTTGGTATGAGCCATTGGTGTGGCATAGGTGTCACAAGTTTTCATTCCAAATTTGTTTAACAATTCAAGGGCATATTTGGAGTGACTCAAGAAAATACCACGGGGTGATTGATGAACTTGTAATCCTAGAAAGAATGTAAGTTCACCCATCATGGACATTTCAAAATTTTTCTTCATTAGTTTTGCAAAAGCTATTGAGTACTTTTTATGTGTAGACCCAAAAATGATGTCATCCACGTAAATTTGAACAATTAAAATATGTTTCCCGTGATATTGTATGAAAAGAGTTGGGTCAACCGAACCTTTGGTGAAATTATTGGCAATGAGGAAAGATGATAGCTTATCGTACCATGCCCGAGGAACTTGTTTGAGACCATCTGAGCTTTGTTCGGTTTGTAGACATGATTAGGGAACGTGGGGATCAACGAATCCATCCGGTTGGTGACATAAACCGTTTCTTTAAGTTGTCCATTGAGAAGCGGTTTTGACATCCATCGAAAGACCGCCATATTCATATGAGCCGCGAGCGCAGAAATATCCGAACGACCTCAAGGCGAGCAGCGGGCAAAAGATTCTTCAAAGTCAATACCCTCTTCACGGACGATAACCCTTAGCCACCGGGCGTGACTTATTTCGATAACGTTTCCTTCAAAGACATCAATTTGTTTTTCCAAATCCATTTGAGACCAATGGCGTAGACCTCTGTTGGTCTTTCAACGGTTCCCATACTTCAAGGCGTTTGAATTGGTTGAGTTCTTCTTGCATGGATTCAATCGGTTGTCTTTTGTCATCAAGGCGTCTTTGATGTTTTAGGTTGATTGGGCGGTGAGTGCATAAATGCAATGTTCACCGTCGTGTGAAGCGTTGTCTCGTAACGGCCGGTTGATCGGGTTGCCAATAATGTTTTTCAGAGGATGGTCTTTTGTCCATCTATGTGTGGAGGGTTGATGTTGGTATACATTGTGCGGATTCTGAGGATTCAAATGGTTTGTGGAAGATTCCGCGACATCAGTGCGGCGATCTCATTAGCAAGCGGGTTAAAAAGCGCATTTGGATCAAAATCTGCGGTGGGGGTACTTCATTCAGAATCATCATCGGTTCATCATTGTTGGGGCGGTTTGTTCAACTGCTGTTGGAGTCAAGGTGGTGCTTCTTCAACCGTAGTTGTTGTAGCGAGTGTATCGGTATAAGAGTATTATCGGGTTCGTGCGAAAATGAAGCAGCGGATACACACGAGCACGCGTTCATCAATATCGTCAGCAACCGAGCAGTGAACAAATAACCTTTCCATTTGTTGGTGACGAGTAAGTTGGGGCTTTGTTCGGTCACCGATGATGGGGTTTGGGGAAGTTTAAGCGGTTGTGACCGGGTTCCAAGGTCATTATACTAAGCCATTTCGGTAAGTTCATCAAAATGAGCATGAATCGTTTCCATAACCTCCTTTGTTCGGCGATTCGGATTCGGAAACCTTTAGAATTATCACAATATCCTATAAAGACTCCAATGTCACCTTTGGCTTTGAGCTTTCCAAAGTCATCACGATCATTATTGGATAGCAAAGAGATCCAAATACATGAAAGTGTTTGAGATTGGTTTTCTAGTTGTGGACAAGCTCGAAGGTGTTTTGTTGTGGCGTTTGTAATCATAGAGCGGTTTTGAGTATAGCATGCGCGATAGATACGACTTCGCCCATAAGTAATCTGGAAGTTTAGCATTGATTAACATTGTTCTTGCGGCTTCCACTAGCGTTGGTTTAGATCTTTCAACAACTCCGTTTTGTTACGGTGTGCGTGCAATAGATGTCCGATCTTTGAATTCCCACTTTCTCATAAAATTCACGAAGAGTTTGGTTAACAAATTGATTCCTTTATGCGATTCGATTTGTCGAACGGTGTTTGCGGTGAACTTGTATTTTGTGAGAAAGGTGATGATCATTTGTGGAGCTTGATCTTTGCTACGAAGAAAGTAGACCCAAGTCCAGCGTGAATAGTCATCAACAATTACTAAGATGTAGCGTTTTTCATTGATCGTTTGCAGCGCGCAAGATCGGGCCACACAAATCCATGTGAAGAAGATGAAGCACATGGTGAGAGCTGTGTTCCACCTTTGAAGGAAAATGAGCACGAGTGCTTTTGCCTTGTTCACAAGCCGAGCAAAGGTGATCTTTAGAATACCGAAATCGTGGGAGTCCTTCAACTAGTTTGTGTCGAGCAAGGTTGGTGATGGTTTGAAAGTTTAGATGTGAGAGACAGCGGTGCCATAGCCAGGATTTTGTTGATGTTGCCTTTGAAAGTAAGCAAATGGGAGATGAAGCAACCATGTCTTTTATAGAGATAGTGTAAGACTGAATTACGCGAGCGGACATAAGGTCATTTCCTTGTAGATCACTTAATGAAACAAGTTTTCCCGAAAGCAACCTCCAAATCTCCATCACAAAATCCGACCTACTGAAAGCAGTTGTGACCGAGGCCTTCCACATAATAACCCCTGCTAATTTCGATGTTCCCATTGATATAGTCTCCGTGAGTAGCCCATGATAGGCTGCGAAGTGATCATTCGAACGGCGACAAAGTGCCAATGAACTTTGCAATAAAGTTTGATAACAGTTTAAGGTCCTCATGTCGGGAACATCCGCTATCAACAATCAGAGAATGATGTATCACTGCATTACATACGAGATGGAATAGAAGTAGATGTGGAACCCGAAATGTTAGAGGGTTCCGAAAGCGCTTATAGTAGATATACACACATCAATAGCTTTAGGTATCCATTTAAATCCTAGTGTGTTATATATCCATTTCCGCCATCTCCAACTAGTATTTGCTTTAGTCTTAGTGAATGCACTAGGTGGTACTACTTTCCTAGGAGGTGAAAGCGGAGCTACAGGGGAAAACAATGCGTTTCTTAGAATCTAAAGAGGCGGTCTACCGCAATGCACTTAGAAAGATTAGTGGGCCTAGAGGTATTCCGGTTCTTAGGATTCCTTAAACGCGAGATGATAGCTTTAGCAACACATTTATCATGACAATCAGAATTCATACTTTTACCACAAATAACACAAGGTGCATCAGACTGAATATCAAAAGTACTTAATGGTTTAGCATTAGTTACATCACTATTTCTATTACATTTGCGGGCCTTAATATCTATAGTGGAAGCAGCGTGAGTCTTATTCATAGTCCTAGGGTGTTCTTCTACTTTAGCATTCTTGATTGATCTTTTCTTAGGTATCAACTTCCTATTCTTGATGTAGTGCTCTAGGCGTGAAGTGCGGACGTTTGGAAAAGCGCAACTATTCTGTTTGGTAGAAGGAAGCACGCGTTAGCAACTTGTGATTTGGCAAGATGGATTCTAGGTTCATGATTACTAAGTGTTCTTGGGCTATTCTCTTAATCATTGGCGGAAGTTGTTCATACTTTCCTAACATTTCTCTTAACTTGAAGATAGTGTGAATCAGATCTTGATTTTCAGAGTGACCGAATATTTCGGCAAAATGCATAACTTCTTTAGTGTGTGCAAGATAATGATCAAGTTCATTTGATGCTTCATCACGAGTCTTTTGAGTAAATCAAATATGACACCATATTCCTTTTAACTTTTACAAGTTCTTGTTCATATTTTGAGATTTGACACTTAAAAGTTACGTTTTGATCATCCAGCTTGCTCAATTTTAGGATCGAAGTTTTGCACGCATGGCGGTTGATTTTGTTGTTGAAAAGCAAGTTGTTGATCGTGAATATCTTTTTGACACCAATTAAGGCGACGTATTGCATTTGAAAGTTAGTTTGACAATCGTTTGTTTTCAACTTTTAAGGACTCGATCTGAAGCACATTATCGGTGTTCTCAACATTTACCACAGAATCAACAAGATATCGTAGAGATATAATCAAATGCATATGACAAAGAATTCAATAGCACAACATTATGGACATCAGTACGGATGACATCTTCCAAGAGTCGATCAACATCTTTTCTCAACATTTTCTTTTTACGTTTAGAATTAGAAATAGATGTTTACATTTCTAAAAACGACCTTCATCAATCCAAGTTCCTTATGAAAGTCCCTTTCCCAAGACAATGCACAACTTTTCAAATTTTTAAACATTTGGTAAAAAGATTTTTACGAAAATGTCTCTTTGTTCTCGCCAGAGGCGATTGAAAATGTTGAACTTTGATTTGAGAATGATATTCTATCTCATGTTGTAAAGTTTTGAGGTCAACCATGAAAATGTCAAAATATCGAAGAATTTTCGATTTTCGGTTTTGAGTTTACTTCACCGATGGAAGGTAAAGGACCATAAGTTTGTGCATAATCCGTTTTGGGATTAACATTAGAAGACTCGAGTGACGTTTTATGATAATCCTTGGTGTGTTAGAAGAATCCGTTGGTGTGACGAAAGTGACCGCTTTTGAATAGTTAAAAGGTTTGTTGTAAACAACATTTTCTAATTTTGATCGACTCTCGTCTTCTGCATCTAATTCCTCTTGGCGATGATATTCAACAACACTCATAACATAATTATCAATTTTATATTACGCCTTTGGAAACTTGAGATTTGGTTTGAATGCTTTGGTTGAAAGCTTAGGTTTGTAATCGGCAAGATTTGGTCCATATCCATTTGGATTGGGTTTTAAAGTAAACTTTTCAATGGTTGTGACCGACTCGCCATGTTTGTAAACAACAGTTTTAAACTCTTTAAGTTTGTTTTGCAAGCCGATGATTTCTTCAAGATGATCATCTATACGTTTCGTTGAATGCTTTTTGTATGCAGAGAACTGTTTTTGACAAGTTAACAACTCGGCCTTAGCTTTTTGATTTTCCAAGGTGAGAGCGTTAATTTGCTTTTTATGTTCATGTGTGAGTTGTTCTATTTGGACAACAAAGCATTCTTCGCTGCTAGATCACGATCTCTCTCTAAATATTTTTCGTTTTGATGAGATTTGGCAAAGGTACTTCAAAACCGTTTTCACCTTTTTCTTGAGTTTTGAAAAAGTTGAGTTGCTTTTGTAAACATTCAAAATCCTTGGTTAACAGTGCATTTTACTTTTCAAGTCCTGATTAATTGCATGACATTCTTCCACTATGGTTTGTTGGTCTTGTATTAAGCGAGCAAAATGCGGATGAGGCAAAAGTTCGGCGTGTTCAAGCGTGAGTCACAACATGATCATTACTTAGATCCTCAAGTATAACCACGGAGTCAATTTGATTATCAAGGGAAACCGGTTGGTCATCTTGATCGTCAAATATAACTACGGGTCTAGTTGAAAATCGTCGGAATGAGATGTGGACGACTCATTTTGAACATTCTCGAGCCTGCCGGATTCGAGATGTTGGCGGAGATATGAGATCGAGATAAATATGGTTTGTTGGTACGAGACAAGCCATCGATTAATACACTGGGCGTGTCACTCATGTGTAACTCATGCATATTAGCCATCAACATAACAGTGCATTGGCCGCAAGTCCTCCATATCATCATCCGAAATAGCATTTGCCATAAAGCTCGTTCTTTGTCGTGAGAGTTCCACCGCTTCATCCTTAAGAGCCAAAAGAAGAGCCTCTTGTGATAAGCACGCCCTTAGTCCTTGGCTTTGGGCATGCATTAGCAGTGTCCCTTCTCATTGCGGTTGTAGCATCGAAGACCATTCAACCCATTTGAGCATTTTCCTGTTCCACCACTTGAGCTCTATTGTTATTCCTACCCACAGCATTAAACCCTTGACCACCGCCATCTGACGACCATAACCACGATTCTGAACTTCAACTCGTCCATTGTTCACAACGGCTTGATTCCGTGTGTTAGATGAGGAGCGAATCGGTTGTTGGATTTGTTGGTATAACGGCTAAAGGCATTAGCAATCATAGCAAATCCTTGTTGCAATGCTTCGAACGGATCTGATTCCTCATTAGCTTCAATCGACAATGCTTGAGCATTGTTGTTGTTGTATGGAACCAATTGAGTTTGTTGAGATTGAGGCTGTGAAGGATCATATGTGTGATTGTAGCGATTGGTTGAGTTCTTTGGTTGAGGAGAATAACCGTTTTGAGCATATAAGGCAAGTTGTTGATTTTTCGGATGTGTCGGTGGAGCAATTTGAGCACGGAGAATCCTTTCCCTATCAACTTCCTTTTCATGAGGCTTCAAGTAATCGTACAACAATCCATATGTTGAATGATGCATGTTCTTAAACGCTTGCGGAGAAAAATGACATACTTCTCCCATTCGGGACCAAGACTACTCAGAACTTAGTATTCACCTTTGCAATTCTTGGCATGATGATGTTGTGTTTATCCAAATCATTGATGATGTCCGAAAATCTATGATGATAGGACTCTAGTGTCTCTCGGGTTCAATCATGAAGTGTTCATAAGCCAAGTAAATTTTGGATTCCAAATCCTCCCGATTGAGTACAGATCCTTCCATAAGAAGATGAATATGATCCCACATTTCCTTTGCCGTCTTTTGAGCATCAACACTTCGAAGAATTGGGTTAGGTAATCCTAAGAGGATATATTGCATTGCAAGTTCATCAGCTTCCTAGTGTAGAAGTTCTTCAGGATTCAAGTAGTCCAATCACTTGATAAAGAGCAATGTTGGTTTGTTCATCTCTTGGTGGAATAGCATTTGGATCTTCGGGTACAATGATAGTAGGCATCTCAAATGGACCTTCCAAGATAACCTTCTTTAAGAACTTTCCATGTGGCTTCTTTAGATCACAAAACCTAAAGAACCTTATCACCCATTGATCGTAGTTTCCCGGAGTGAGCATTGGAGGTCTATCAAGTGATCGACCTCATGAATTGATTGTTGGCCGCTTAAAGCTTCACACATCTTTGCAAACCAAGTGGGTTCCTTCATAGTGTTCCTTGATGGATGTTGATTGAATTCATTTGTGTAGGGTTGAACTTGAAGACTTGGTGGTGGTTGAACCATTTGAGGTTGTGGAATTGTTGCAAGTTGTGGAGTATGTTGTTGATTAAATTGTTGTTGATAAATTGCTTGTTGTTGATTCCATTGTTGATGTTGTGGAGTTAGTTGTTGTTGACGTTGAGAATAAGTGTAAGGGAAATAGTTAGAGTATGGTGGTTGTGACATGTTGAAAACTTGTGTTGGTAAAATGGATCTTTGTAGTCGAATGAACCTTTGTTGATGAAGTGTCCTTAGGCGTAGAAATCACAATAAACCAAGTAGCACTTATGCGTAAAAAAACACCAAAGTTACGGCGTAACAATCAAGGAGTTAGCGTAGATTTAGCTTCGCGTAAGTAGGGAAAACACTAAAGTTATCGTGAACACAAAGTTAGGTAGAAAGTTAGTAGGGATTACCTATCGTACGTAAAGACTAGGCTTAAATAGATGAATCTTATCGTAGGATTTCTCGCGTAAAGCTTTATGCTTATGCGTAAGTTTAGGGTTTTATGTGAATGATCTTTACACTATCCGAGTGCAAAAGATATCCAAAGTCGGCGTATTTTTAGGGCTTATCCAAGCAAGAAAACAGGGTAAACCTGGCGAAGATCAAACCAAGGGATAAAGTTACGCGTAAGATTAGGGTTTTGTCACGTGTAATCTTACTCGTAAAATGATTTGCCCAAAGATGTTTCTAAACGAGTTTTTGTGTGATGAAATAGCTTCAATAACACCAAAATAACACAAAAGTTTGAAACTTGATGATCAAAGCTCTAAGCGGTTATGGCGTAGGTTTACACCCTCGTTAAAAACAAGCTTAAAACGTGATCCACTAAAGTTTGAAACTTTTGCCAAAAACAATATTTTAACACCTTAAAACGTTGAAAGTACAAGAATCTTGGATTAAAAAGTGTAAAAACAAGTTTTTAAGCGAACCAAAGTATCACGTTATTCTACGCGTAAGACCAAACACTTACTTCAAAAGCAAAGCGATTCACCCAACTATTTGGCGATTGATACCCTTTGTTAGGTCACTAGATTTACAACACAAGCTTAATGAAAAAGATAGAAGCGATTGAACAAGTAAACACACACACACTCGATATAATATACGGTTATGTAGAGTGTAAAGAGAGTGAATAAAATGAACAACCAACCTTCAAGTGAGGGTTATACAAAGTATTTATAGGAAGGAGCTAGGGCAACACTCCTAGTCCTTCCTTTCCTTATGGGCTGGGCCTAAGCATAGGCCTTCTACATAAGCTTAAGGCTAATAACAAACATAAAGGCCATAATTAAGCTACCTATTACATATGAGTAACTAACACTTGAATTAAGGTTTAGGAGTGATTCCAACAAGTTCCTCTTAAAATTTCCTTACCATCAAGTTCTCTAACAAAACAAGTGTGTTTTCACGAAGGCTACTTCTAGATAGAATCACATAATTGACCAAACCCAGAGAGCGATTATGACCAAGACCTTCCACATAATATACTCTAGAGATAACACTATCACCAACAACATAATCACCATAACCCATAATTGCGAAATGATCATTCTTAGAATCTAAGCGTCAGATGAATTTGCTCCGAAGTTCATGAGCGCGGCAGGTCTCGGTCATATGCTTGGAGCGGCTGAGTCCGAATTACCCGCAGAGCGATTTGAGCGATCTGCGTTTAACACAGACAAGAATGGATGACTGGATAATTAGGATCCCCATGCAAGAATGGGTTCCACTTGGTTAATGCTTGATGGTGGAACACCACATCGAGAGAAATAGAAACATCCATATCAGTAGAAGCAATGGAATCATTGGGAATAGATGCAATCTTGGGGTATCGTATTTGACCTATTCAAAGTATGTTCACTTCTTAAGGGAATAGTTCTACCGGTAGGCATCCATTTTCTAGTGGGCATAATCTTAGCAGTTTGAGAGCAAAGCGGTTATTCTTATGGCCAAGGTATCAATAATAACCTATCTTTATAAAGTTCTTCTGTGGGTTTCCTTTGTTTTCTAACAATCTTTGTTTTTGCCTTTTTTCCTTCTTTGCACGATTATTGCGTTAACAATTTTAAGCTGGCATTTGTGACATTAGACAAAGCATTCACACCACATTCATGATTAGCAGCGAGAATTCAAGCGAAATCATTACAAGGTTTGCAAATAGTATCGAATGAATTAATTCTGATGCCTAAGGCTAATACTAGAATCAACACGATTCGTTTTATTCAACTCAAGCTTAAAGTTCCTCGGTTGGTCTTCTACTTCTCTTCAATGCACATTTTAGCTTGCGAGGTCCTATCATTCCTTGTATTGTCTTGAGACTTTGACCTTCTTGCTTTAATGTCATTGATTACTCTGTAGAGGAATTATGGGAACATTAGTTGGTTGATATACTTTTTACATTCCTGAACTAGACGTGCAAGGATCACGTATTACTAGGCGACACATTGGTGTATACTTTCTTAAAAGCTGGGCCTAGAATGGTTTGAAGGCTTTCGGCACTAGGCATAAAACAAGGCATCCGCGGCTTTGCCTTTTGCACCTAAGGTTATGGATTTGGGACATGTTGCAATTACATTTTAGCGTCTTGAGATCGTTTGGCCTGAAGGCAAGCAAACCTAATTTCACTATCAAGAGGTTTGTTAATGAAATCCTCTTCGACAATCTCACGAGACATTCTAGACTATCCTTAAGGTAGACACGATAGTCATGAAAAGCATGTTCATTATTCCTAAGATGAGGAGGAATATATTTAAGCTGTCAAGTGTATTTGCAATCTAAGGGTGACTTTGAGACAACATTCTTATTGAAAACAAGTAGCAGTTTCCCATTTCCACGACTTCTCGGATTCTCAATTTCCTTTTGTAAAGAGCGTTATTTTTTGTTGTTTTGGTCACGGGTGACTTTTATTGAATCATATAACTCTTTAAAATGTCGTTTAACTTTTTCATTTTCTTCCAGAAAACTCTCGTTTTCCTTTTGTAAGGCATTAACTAAGTTTTGAAGATGAAAAGTTTGAGAATTATGAGAATCTAAAGGAGGAGGCATTTGGGAGCTGTCATATTGTTCTTTTGACCCTTTAATTGAGAGATTTGGGCTTTCAACTTTCGATCGTGTTCTTGATGAGCTTGATACATTCATCACGTTTGTTAATTTGAAAAGCGCATCAAACTACGGAGCATCCGAGGATGTCTTGATATTTGAAGTTTTGACATTTTCTTTAAGATGTTGATATTTTAGTTGT
Organism: Chrysanthemum makinoi; assembly: GCA_910596185.1. Lineage (NCBI taxonomy): Eukaryota > Viridiplantae > Streptophyta > Magnoliopsida > Asterales > Asteraceae > Chrysanthemum > Chrysanthemum makinoi. The sequence goes on from OU343217.1 coordinate 41,751,687, forward strand.
AAATTAAAATGCTCAACTTCTAGTATAGAAAAATGTTTAACAAATTGTGCGTGATCATCGGTTCAATTTTCTTATTAATTTAGAATTATTTTTTCAAGCTCAATGACGATCATGGGAGACTTTCGAGAACCTTGAGATAATTCATGAAATTGAGAAGCATTAATAGAACAAGTTGTAGCGATGAAAACACATCTTGAGCAATACATTGAAATCATATTCTCATTCAGGTATGCAAGTTCTTCCTTTCAATCTCATTATATTTTAATGCTCGCTCATAGTCACTAACCTCAACTATCATTGCATCAAATTCCTGTTCCATTTCTTTAATGTCTGAATTCATTCCCTTTTAAGACTCTCAAAGTGATCTTTTAGTTGTTTAAAGAAAGGCATGACTTCGGTTAAATAACATTCTTTAGTTTGCTCAAAACCTCTTTCTCCTTCGGTTATACCAGTGGGTGTGATCCTTTTCTTGCAAGTTTTCTCAAAATCAACAAATAGTTGAAAGATAACATATTGAGTGATTAAGGTCTTGCTTTTAGTGGCAATTGTTCTAGGAACTAGATGCATTGGTTTATTTGGAGGATACACGATTCTCTCTAGGCATTTTCCAAAGAGGGGGTTGGTTTCAACAATATTTTCGACTTTAAACTATCAAATCCATTTTCGAGAACACTTGTTGGGGAGTTAACAATGTCGAGGCTTAAACGTTTAAGGCAATCAATTTCCTTTTGTAATCATGGGGTGTGATGATTACTTTCTTTTCTTTACATTTTGGATCAGCTAGTTTCTTGTTCAACTTTTCCCTAGTGATTTCATCTAATTTCTTATCTTCCTCTATGCACTCCAAGCGCCTAGGTTTCTGCTAGGTTTAGGATTTCCTTGCCATCATAAAGAACCTTATGAGCATTTCTAGCCTTTTAAATGACCTCTGGATTTGGTTCCTCAACAAGGGGAATGCTATGCTTATCGCTTAGGACTCAATGCTTAGTGATCATGTGAGCGATCGAATGGTGTTTCCTTGTGCGTACAACTTATTTTCAAGCTTGTTTTTCAAGGTTTTTAGATTAGAAAAATCATTCAAAAGTTTTGATTCCTTAGCATGAATTCTTGCTTAAGCATTTTAACATTTTCTTGAAGTTCTTGTTTTGCTTGCGAGTTTTGAAAGTTTTTCTTGTAAGGAGTTTAACTCTTGTTTTAATACTTCTTCTCTAAACCTACTTTTTCTAATTGTTGTACGCATTTGGTCATCCATTTTCTGCTCACGGGTGGTCAACTCAAATTTAGCACGTTGTTCATAAATAGCAACACGTTCTTTATAGGCATTAATTGAGATAACGGAATCATCGGGGGCACATGGGTGTATTCATCAAAAACATAGTCATTGTTATTTGCGAAGATGCATCACTTGATACAATTTCACTTTCACTTTGTTTCACATATTGATCATATGGGACAACATTGATATTACCCATATTTTCAATATTTGATTCAATAGTTTCAGTTGATTGTACTTTGTCATGCATCTTTTGTACATCGGCATCATCGTATAGTTTTAATACCTCTGAGATGAGTTTGTCTTTGGATGGGCCGGCTTGTGGTGAAGAAGAGACCTTGGGAGAAACCATTGGAGAAATGCTAGCCATAAAATTGTGTATGCGATGAGTCCATCATCCACATCAGTCGTATGCATCTGTCAGCGACTTGAAAGGCATTCGATGATTGTGACCTATCTCTGAATTGTTTGCTCATCCACATCGCATCATAGGTCTTGGCATTGCCCTCAGCAAGAAACAAATAACTCCTCTTCATCCAACCTTGCACCATTATCTTGAGCTTGCACAAGCAACATCTTATCTCACAGTAATCGGCATTACAGTGGGCGTTTGGAGATGTGCAGTTCCTTGCATGTGTCCTCACCACCACAGTTATAGCATTTGATCGGCTTAGTTTGACCTTGATTTCCATTTCTTCCTCGATTCAGATTACCAACATAACCTCTACCGGCTCCTCTCTTCCTTGATCATTGTCTTTCTCAGTGGTTTGCACAACAATTTTCCCATCTCGGCGGTAGCTTGATTGTGTGGGTTAGAAGCTGTTGTGAGGTGGTTGTTGGTTTGTGGGAGAGAATTCATGTTTTGACTAATCGGGAGAGCAGTTGATTAATGAAGTTACCCAGCGTGTGCATCGTATCGGCTTGTTTGAACTGTGGATCGGGGAATGAGTTTGTGAGTTCCATCACCCATGGGTATAACTTGTGAAGCTTTGGTGGTAATCAAATGTTTGAGTAGAAGCGGTTAGATTTGATGAGCTTGTCTCTCTGGATTTGTTTTGAATTGTTCAAGAATCCTCTTTTCAAACATGGCATGTCTCATTCTCGAAGAAGGAAGGCATAGAGTTGCTCATAGTTTGTATTCTTCAATCCTTTAGTGAGCTTCCCAGAAGTAAAAATTTGTGCCATTAGGGATTCATGTTGTTCAAATTTTGAGTTCAATTGAATGTTAGGCATAGTCATTACGATGTTCCTCATGTCATTCACCGGCTTATGAAATCTCACATAGTACTCATAGACACTTTCATTTGGTTTCATCTTGAAGTGCTCAAATTCATCATACAGTTGTGATTCTCGGTCTTCATAGTTAGCTTCGAGAACCCGAGAAGAAGCATCTTGACATTATCATCTGCTTTTGCCTCGGTGTTGTGATTGATAAGCTTGTAGATGTCCTTTGGTAGACCTTGCAATATAATGTTGGAAGCTTCGGATATCTGCATGAATCTCTTTTTCTCCTTATCATCAAGCTCATCATACATCTTTGGTCGTCCATTCCGTAAAATCAAAGTTCCCAGTATCAAGTATATCTCTAGTAGTTTCAACTCGTTAAGGTCCTTCATCAATGGATTTGAGAATGTTAACCCCATTTTCTTTTCCAAGGCAATACAATCGATTCGTTGAGCCCAAGAGTCATAGTCGATTCACATCCGGCATGGGTGGGCGAATTATACGAACATTTGCTTGAACATCCTCGACGCGTGGGAGATGATTGTAGGCGTTGGTAGACATGATGACAAGTTAAACGAGATTTTATAACTCTATGATTAAACCTGGAAATAGATTCTTTCACGTGATTTTACTAAATCAAGAAGCCGTATTTAAAATCACTCAGTAAAATTTGAGAAAATTGTGAACCAGTAAGCTAAGTGCTAGTGGCTAAAGTTCCAAGTAAGTTATACATAACAACTCGCGCTACAATCCAAATTAAGCTAACAAAATTTTGGCAGCAATTAAGCTAAGCACCAAGTCTATTTAAATATTCAAATTAAGCTAAATAGCAACTCATTGAGGTATAACTTCATGCTAACAAGTCATTGTACAATATAAAGTACAAGTTGCTAACTTCCACCAAGTCGCTACCAGTAATGGAGATTCCACTACTTGTATTGTTTAATAGGCTTGTCTCACTAGACAAGTTAAGCTAGGCCTAAGTCATTAACTCCATGGCGCACTACTACCAAAATGTAAAGAAGCAAGTTAAGCTAGCAAGAAAAGCTATCAGTAGATCAAAATTAAGCTAGCTAGAAAACTTCACAAACACCACTTTTCAATCCAAAACAACTAACCAAGATGATTCAAGCTTACCAAAATGAAAACCTAAACATTGTGTGATTCTAAACACAAAATACTAACAAAATCTAGCTTTAACACGAAATCAACCAAATGATGCAAAAACCACTAAACTTTTTCAAACTCAAAAAAACCACCTAAAACCCTAGAAATCCAAGATGTGTAAGATATGATCTAACCATGGCTCTTGATACCAATTGTAGGATATTGGATTTCACATACAAATCAAACCATAACACAAAGTAGGCGTATAAGTGGAATTCTAGAGAGCTAGAGGTTTAGGGAACTTTAGTGAGAGAAAGAAAATTCTTATGAGCTCCAACTCTACCTTGGAGGTAGAGAGTTTATAATCTTACAATAAAGCATACACAGCGAGTGGATGGGGCATCAGATGGGTAAAGACATGATCCTCGGTGTTACTTAACCAAATACTACTTAACCAAAAGTATTGTGACTACGAGCTTTCTAGCGATTACATATACTTGAGGTGGCGGAAGCTCTTTAATACTGGAATTTCTAATTCCTATGATTATTGTTTCTTTTTAAATTGGTAAGTTTTATTTTATCAAACAAAGTGGTGAAATCGAGGTTTACCTGACCCCCCAGATAAATATCGCAGATTTTTAAGATTCACCGATAGTGCATGGAAGAAGAAAACTTTCTGATATTGTTGTTTCCAGGGAAGTTGGCTTGTGAGGTCTAAATGATGTAGATTTATCATCTTCTTTAGGTATTAATCGGATAGATCATTGGTGACGGAAAGAGGTCTGTTTACTCTTTCTTTGGTTTATCTTGTGTGCAAATATGACTGCGGGGAAATGGCTTTGTCATTCTTTGGTCTCAAGGTTTTTAGCTAATTGCCCAATTTGGGTTTTGAGGTTTTTAATTGCGGCATCTTGGTTTTGCAAGTTCATGTTGGTGTCTTCTTTTACCTTGACCATCCATTCTTTGAGTCTATAAGCCTTTCTTTGTAGATTCACCGATATGCATATGCATTATTTCTTTAAGCTTGGTCAGAAGTTGTTTTACTCTTGTATAGAACCCTTGGGACTTTTCTGCATTATCTGGACCACGTTACCATTGTCCATGGAAGGACTTCCCACCTACATATTTTACTTCTTGATCCTTTCAACTTCCTCGTTGGAGGAGCATTCCTTAGTGGAGCTCCATTGTGTCCATACGTTCAACTTGTATGGAATGCACATTTCCTTGAGCTTTTTCATGTACTCTTCAGAGACTTTCTAATTTGTTATTTATTCTTTGCCAAGTCCTTCCGTATTTCCATTCTTACCCGATTGCTTCCCCGTTGTGTGCCACTTGTGAGTGGTCGACCATCTTCTGAATGGTTTAGAGCTTAATGTTGGAGTCATTCCAGTGTTGGTCCTGAGAATCGATCATTTGCCTTGAGGAAATGTTAGGACCTTTGTAAAAGACGTTCACACTTTTGTTGGTTGTTAAGGTTGTGAGTAGGGTAAACGTATAATAATTCGTTATACCTTTCCCGTGTTTGGTACAACGTTTCATGCATACTCTTGCTTGGAAGTTATGGATTTTCTTCTAATTGCTTAGTAAGTCTCTTTGAATGGAGGACAATATTTACGAATGAAATACTTTTTAGGAAAGGCAGTGTTATTTATTCGGCCGGTGTCGATCAAACCATCTTTTAGCGGCACCGATTGAAATAGGGAACCTGCGTAACATGGCACGCTCGTTTGGGACCACTAGGAATTTTGAATAGGTGATAGTATATTCCACATTGTCAATATGCTCATGAGCATCACCATTGTCTTCAAGAGAAAGGGTTTGCCGCGTAACTCCCTCATAAATTGGGGGCTTGATTTCAAATTAAGCATCTTCTGCGATGGTACGGGCTAAGATCCATTGTCCTTGTTCTTACTCTTGTCGATGCAAATATTCGAGAGTGAGGTTATCAATGTTAACAACTTCCATGGTACCTGAAACTTGAAAATTGATCGTAAGAATTTGAGAAAATTTTCAAACAAAATAAAATTGAAAGAGATTAGTCCCAAAATGTGTTATTGGATTTATACTAAGTCTAGGTGTCAAAGATTTTAATATGATTTTGATGATTAATTAATTAACTCTTTGAAGCGTAAAGGCAAAGATGTGATCAATAGAGGATAGTGGTGCTAACTTCAGTTACACCGTCTAACTAGTAATGCTTCGTCTAATACTTCAATTACTTAAGGTGGGGTCAAAGTCGAAAGGACGGCATTTGGTGGTTGTTCCTAACTTCCCTATCGGCAAAAAGAGCCACCATTGGAGAAGTCAGGGTGTCCTAATAAGTCAGTTGTTCTCGGTCCCATAAGCCAAGTCATGAAGCTCGCTACATGCTAGACTTATAATAGTAGATGTAATGGAAGCTAGCATCTTAAACACTACGCCCCAATTCTTAAGTTCATCAAATGGTGGGTGATGAGTTGGTCAAATGCACAAGTAGAAAAGATTAAATTCATTGGTCATATCTTACCGCTTTGAGTCTCGGTCACACTCAACAGGGTCGGTTGGTCATATCCCTAAGCAACTAGCCTCTACCACCATTCAAAACTCACAGAAACAAGGATAGCTACTGATAAACTATGCATGCATACACTTAGAAATAATATCTGGAAGCAATGTAAAAAGCAAACTAAACAATTAGGAATCATAACTAGGCCCGGCTTGCAAGAGGTGCTTAGTAGCTCATATTAACCATACAAATCAATTCAATGTTTAATGTTTACAAAATACATGAATCGAAAGTAAGAAAAGATAAAAGCTAAATGCTTATGTCGTAGGGAGTGATTTCTCCTTGGAGATAGCTCTGTATGCTCCTCAGATGCGCATTTCGAAAACTTCTTCTCAGTTCTCACGATTGTTGTGTGTTAAAATGGGGGTGATTTGAAATGCTAGAAATGGGTAGGTATTTATAGGCGGATCTTGATTCTGGTACGTAACTATTAAAGAGTTACTGTAGTAACATATAATCTTTTAAATTGCACTAATAATGCTAGTTATGGTAACCTCAGGGAAGGGGATTACGCGGTATCTTCAATAAATCTTGGTTTACGCGTGGTTGATGCATGAGTTATGGCGTGATTATCGTGGCGGAACCTTATTTGACCTAATATGCTTGCGTCGTAATCTTTACAGGAGGATGCAGTAATCTTACGGTAAGTTGGTTTTTCACGAGCACGCTTTGAATTCTGGCGTAATGTGAAGGAGGAATTCTGTAGTAACTACTTCTTCAAAGTGAGCATACTATGATAAATCTTCAATAAACTCTCCAATTCCGTCTCTTTAGCTCGATGCACAAGTAATTTACGAAAGTGATATATAATGGAAAATGGCGTAAATCCATATAAATGATATAAATTACAAGCATTATCAGGGGAAATTGACACTTAATATTTAGGATAATTTGATGTTATCAAGTAGTAAAATCATTAATATTGCAGTACAGTATATTGCCCTAAGTCTCATGACACGTAACCACCACTTAACCGCGAGCGTCATAATAATGACGTAAGTTCACGGTTTATCATAATAATGATGTGAGCAACAATGCCCTCTGGTATAGGTTTTCCATTCTCCTGAAGTATTCTCAAATAAAGTGCATTTGGTTTACCTATCCGGCTAACACAAATGGGGAGGTGTACCATTAGATCTTTTCACTATATTAGCGTTCACTTTCAAGATGAATTAATGGTTCATGATATGATGGACTTTAGCGGCAACAATAGGTACTTAGGCAATATCATTAAGGGATAACATAGAGAAAAATACTTGTTTAGAGTTTGTAGCATGCTCTCCCAGCGGTTTGAAAAAAAATATGTAAGAGTGGGACTATGAACTTCATACTCAGTGTTATCGTAGTGTGGATGAAAAATAAATTAAGTAATGTGAATAAAGCTGCTCAGGCTTCGCGACACAGGTTGGTATGTCATGTTTTAGTATTGAATTTGGTATATGTGATGACAATGCTTTATCGATGGTTGGGTGAACATGAAGTCTCTTCAAAATTTAGTAATACTTATCATACTTATTTTTATGGCTCGATTGATTGTTTATAAGTCTTATCGAAATCCAAATTGTTAAATATGATGTGTTTTTCAAATGTTATATTTTACAATTTTGAGTATTCTGATTTTACCCTTGCACTTTCAAAAATTAACCGTTATACCCTCAACTATGCTTATTAGCCTTGTATTATTAACTTTGAAGAAATTACATTTTATCCCAAGAAACTTTATCTTTCAAAATTACAAATTTCTCGCTTGTAGTTTTCTAAGAAAAATTTACTTGTTTTAGGCTAAGTCGACAAAGTAAGGGTAAATATAAGCGAGGCCTTGAGAGAGGTTTTTACTCGTCCTTGATCCTTCAATAGTTTTCCAGATTGTGGTCTTTCTATTGGTTGAACTAAGTCTATAAGCCTGCTACGGTTTTAGTGCAATAATTTCCCAAAGTAGAGGGTTAAGGCGCTTATATATAAGGGGTGTTGGTTTTGGCGACCACAAGCCCAAAAGAGGACCAATTCTACATGAGGCAAATAATATTTTACGGCCGCATTTGATATTTCAACACTTTTCTTGTAAGCTCTTTAATATGGTATAGGTCTCATATTTTATTTATCTTTGGTTAGTGAGAAACAAACCCGTGAACATAGTCAAACACATGCTTGTCGCGGTTGAATAAAAGAAGTTCATTTTGACCCATTAAAATTTATAAGTAACCTAGTGACATCGTAATATGTTAATTAACTCATTTTAAGTCATTCTATAACATCCTATAGCTCATAAGACTCAGATTTTTGAAAAGTGCGCAAAGGGTTATTTGTGAAAATCTTTACAGTCTTAACTAACTGTGATTGATTATAAAAGAGACCATAAGGGTTTTAAGAATCGTTCTTGGGGTTTTAAAATCCTTGCGAGCCTCTTCAAAACAATATAACTCTTACATTTTACAACCCTTTGATTAGCGAGGTATTAATTGTTGAAAAGGGCCACTTAGGCAATTTTCGACAAATTGAAAAACTCATTTTCAAGCCTTGAAACTTTATAACTCTTGCATGAAACCTTGTGACATGTTGTTTAACTCATTTTTAATGTTTCTAGGGTAGATCAAGATCAAATTTATTAAAGTTCATGAATTTTTCTCAAGACCTGTTATATAAGGGGCGTTTGGTTTTTAGGACATGTGACCTAAAGTACTTGCTTGATTTATGCGTGACACAAAGGTTTTTCAACCAGGTTAGGGGGAGTTTTAGATTTTCATGGGTGGTGATTACAAAGGTCCTTTAGTTGACCCTAATACCTTTAATCCATTGTAGAAAAATAGGGCGCAAAAAGGGGTGTTGGGCACGATTTGGCTAAAGAAGAAGGCAGAAAAACATTTTTAACTTTGTGAGGACCTAGGGCTTAGATTTATATCTTATCTTGATTATGTTAACCTATTAAAGGTTAATTTATATAGCCATTCGCGTTAGCCAACTCTACAAAATAAAGATGGTGACATATCTGTTACGCAATTTACAAGAAAAAGCAAATTTTTGACGGTTTTTACATGATATTAGTTGATGCCATATGTAGGTATTATGAGATGTGTAAAATGATTAAAGAAAAGAATTGGAGCACTTACAAGTTTGTGAGTTTATGCATCAGGGAAAAGCATACAAAAGGGCTGCTAATAAGATCACCAAGCTAATTTCACACCTTCTAAGCTCTAGATTAACCTTACTTTACACTAATTAGGGTCCTAATATAAGAATGTATGTGAGTATGGGTGTGAATATGTGTTGCGTGTGGTGGTTGGAGGTGTGAGGAGGGGAGTGTGGATTTATATATAGGAGTGGGGAAGCAAGGGTTTTCTAAGGTGCTAGGTCACCTTGTCAGAAAAAAGAGGGACATGTTGATGTGTATCATGACATTTGGAGGCTCTTTGTGATTATAGGGGACATGGTGTGGAGTGGTAAAACCCTAGCCAAGAAATTTACCATAACCTTTGACTTGGGTAAAATTTCATAGAAACAAGGTGATGGACTTCATTAGACAAATGAACATCTTGTTGTTAGGGGATTAACAAGTATGAAGCTAGAACTAGTTTGATTGTGATTTAGTTCATTTTGAACCAAAGAGTAATGGGGATATTAGATTATGCTTTAATGATTGTACCTAGGCCTTAGACTGAAGTTGTACCTAGAGCTTAGAGATGTAGGATACTTAGTTAGGGTTTCTAGTTAGGTTTAGATAAATACTAGTTGATTTAATTTAAGTTTATATAAATAAAAGTATAGGTTTTAGGTTTGTGCATTAACACTTGTACATTGGCATTAGATTATTGTATTTACATAAAAGAAAGACATTTTAGGGCTTGTGCTTGAAAGGTTTGTGTAATGTGTTTTAAAATAAATACACCAAGGTTTATAATGAGATTTATGTTAGTAGCATGCTCCTATGCATCAATTCCTTGAACATATGCATGATAGACTTTTGTGCATTGGTGATTTATACAAGTTTCATTTTTGTATTTTTAATTATAGTTTGTGATTTTATTCACATAAAATCATAGGTTGTAATTAGGGTTTGAACAGGAAATACTATAAAGTTAGGGTTTTATGCTTTGTAAGTTTGTACATTAAGTTTAGAGGTTTGTACTTTAGGGTTTATGACATAATATCGAAATTATTATAAATTAAAGCTTTAGGAATAACCCTATTATATATAATAAGCATTCTGTTTTGAAATGACGCTAGTGGTATAGAGAATATATATGCGGAGATCCGTGTCACGTGGCACGATTAATATAGCAAGCTATAGTTAAGCGTGCTCGTGAGAGGACACAATGGTGGTGATGATGTACCCTCGAGCATTCGATACCTCCTTGAGGCCATCGAAGCCCTTACGATGAAGGGCCAAGATTAGGTCTCCAAAGAATATTCATAGGCGTCAAACCATTAAGTAGCCTCGAAGGTTACCTCGGAATTCGCCATTGAAGCCTAAGCCTTGGGGTATGGGTTGTGAAGGAGTAACAATTTGGAGAACCTCTTACGACTTGGTGAACCCACGATTTCCTCTACTTTTCATGGCTTCCTCGTAGAGTTTGGTAGGTCACTAAGACCTAGCGGTTACCCACAGCATGGGACGCACCCATGATCTCTGCGGAGCATTCAGCAGAAGTAACCCTAACCTATTTATTCACAATAAATAGGTTGATGAGCAATGGTTAGCGTATGCTCATTTCACACTCATCTCTTTACTTACACACACTTATACAACCATAAATTATACTTACTCTCACGTGGGAGGTGATTAAGGGTCACGCCCTAGCGTAATCACTTAACGTAGTGTCTTAGGTATTTCTTATTCTCAGGTGAAAGACAAATCTTGGTGGAACATACACCCTCATACCTTTGATCATCATGAGCACGGTAGTGCAATTTGGTACCTGTCCGGTGGCATAAATAAATGGGGCCAGCTACTATTAGTCATGTAATACGAGTCTTAAAACCTTAACCGATTAAAGCACCTTTCGGCATGGAACGGGAAGGAAGATACACCTCCACCAAGTTTCTCTACCCGAGGTCCCCTCAACTACAACTAACACGGAATAATCGCCCCCATGCGACTCCAGCGCTTCCTTACTGCGATCGTTTGGAAACCCCTTTCCGTACATCACGCCTCAACTTCCGCTATGTAATTCGGAAATAAGCCCTGCCTTGTTGAGGCAAACTTAACCTTAGAGTCTTTACTAAGGGCCCATAAGAGGATTACTTAACAACGAAATCACGAAGAGAACTGGAATATTCAGTGAGAATATGATAAGAAGATTGAGGTAGATGAGAGGCCTCGACGATTACTTGAGGCCTATGATGATTTATAACCGCTGAAGGCTAATGAAGACGTTGGTTTGGAATGGGAGAGTGGAAGAAGAGGAAAAAGTACAAGGTGAAAGAAGAGCGAGAACTCACTTGGAGGAAGCAATCCGGTGAGGAGCGAGGTAAATCTACCCCTCTCCCTAGCAGCACACTTAGGAAGAGAAGGGATGGGGGCTCCGATACCACGTCATATGTCTCAGTGTGGAGGCCTCCAGGTACTTTCGAGGTATGAATCCCAGTTACCTAGGAATGAACCCTACTGCACCTTGAACCTATAACACCTACCCTCAGAATGGTTCTCTGACAAAATTACCAGACAAATGCCTATGGACACGTTCCTACGGTCGATGGGTGGAAACCCTTAAATTACCATCTTTACAGTATACCCCATACACACAACCATTTCCTAACGTATAACCTACACGCTGTATCGCTCCATTGTAACTCTTTACTATCAGAGCACCTCGGAGCTTACTTTTTTGTGAAGTGGATCAAAAGACTACCCACTACGACGGTGTGAAGATGCCCTTTCGCATAAACCTACGATGGGAAAGAAAGAGACCACTGATAACTTCCAACACTTGTTGAAAGTGCTTTATCAAGATCAGAGGAAGTGGGTCATGCACATGGCGTGCCACATGTTCACACACACACTTTGTCACACCCCCCAAATTACATTTTTTGTGGAATGGAATTCACGGGGATTGGCTGTCATAGCATCACAATCCGTTATATTGAGCGACCTAAGTGTCGTTTTAAAAACACATCGTTTGATATTAATTTAAAACATACAGAGTTACAAGATAGGTCCCAAAAGTTGATAAAGTTTACGGAAATAAGTTTATTACAAGTCCAAACGATGTTTTGAAATTGCCATAATATACAATGAGGCAGCGTCGGCCTTGCGACTCTATGAGGGTTCCTTATTCGTGCCATGATCGAATGTCTTAATTACAAAATACATTGCTAAAACGGTCAACAATAATGTTGGTGAGAAATCATAGGTTTATGAAAAATGTTTTATACGACTACACAAGTATAGACCATATATGACAATCATGCCACACAAAAATGTTACAATTGCTATAAGTCCATGACACGAAACTAGATGATCATGATGTTAGCCCCAGCAGTGTTTGCCAAACAACTCAAATAATGATATTAAATGAAATGCATCCGTCCGGTTGGAATCCACCACCGGATGGAGAGTCACCCTCGATAGATCTATCCACTCACCCTCGCTTCTATGAAATTAACGGTTCATGTTATATAATGGGGACATTCAATTGGCATGAGGTAACTTAAGCAATGTAATGAATTTGATATACTTGGTATCGTAATAAAAAATGATGTGCAATGTATTCTCCCCTGTAGGTTTGAAAATAAGTATAAACGTATACAAGGGGAATCATAGATTGACAAAGTGTGTACAGAAATGTAGCGTGAATCTCAAAACTTGACCTATTATGAATGATATGATACGTAATAAGTTATGATGTAATGTTATGCATGCAATTCGGATGATATCTATACCACTTATGAATTTTTGAAAATAATACTTTTAGATGAAAAATAATCTTTTAACGTCTTGACCATTTTAAATTACTCCACATGTATTTCGCGTTGAAATGATATCCGACGATAATCATTTAGTGATTTATTATGAAATTATAACTTTTAGTAAGTAAAATAATGTCGTTGAAATTTCATGAAAGTGACTGGCCTCTAAAGTTAATTAAATAAAAATGGTGCGTCAGTTAGGAAAGCGTACTCAACGGTTTTGGGAAGCTTGTATCATTATCTCAAAGTTTTAGTACATGAGTTTCCATCCTAGAGGTCTCGAACATAAAGAAAAATATAGGTTAAGTATGGTACTTGTGTCCCAAAATATATTTTAAGGATGGTTTTAGGCCAAAGTTTAAGTAACCGTATTTAATTCATTACAACTCCGCTTGACAAGCGGTCGGACATTTTGAAAAATATGCTTGGCGAACTTACTTTTACTAGAAGACATCACTTTATAAAATGTTCTACATCAATGTTAAAAACAACCTCCAACATGGTCACTTGTTGACGTAAGTTTGTCTAATAGAAATTTACTAATTTTCTTATATAATAAAGTTCGACAACTTTTGTAAGCGTGTATAATTTAATCGTTACAAATCCGTTTTTCTCGTTTATATATCCTTAGCTTTGTATCAAAGTATACTAATATATTTTTGATAAGTCGACACAATTTATAACGTTTAAGCCTCATTTTTACTCATTACAAAATAAACATAACATGCTGAAATTTTAGAATTTATAGTTTTCGATTAAGCAACTTGAAAAATTCATAACTTCTTCGTTATAGCTCGTTTTAATCCGTTCACCCGTTTTCGTTTTAAAGTGTATTTTCTAAATATCTAGGCCAAAAATTTTTATCCACTGTCGAATTTTCCAGATTTCAAAAATAAGGACAGACCCTTTAGAAAACTTGTCGAAATGAGTTTTTCTCGCGCCAAACCTATTCTAACCAATTCAAAACAACTACGAAGCTATTCTAATCCTACCATACACCTTCTTAGGGTGTCATGGGTTTCTAGACATCACCAAGAGTGATATATTACAAGGAGTAATTATAGGATGACATAAATATATATAACTCTTAAAAATATTGAAAAAGTGGTATAAACATCCATGAGACTTGCATGTTTTCTCAAATATGATGAAATGAATATAAAAATAAATATGAAATATGATCATGAATATGGATGCTTACTAGTTAACTTGATGAGGTTTATGAGAACAAAGGATTTTCCTAATCACCCAAGGTTTTTATTGCACAACCTTAATCAAGAGTGATACTAGAGTGTAAAATTTGTAAAAATTTTGGATGATCCTTCTTGGTCCTTGGTTGGCGGTTGCAAGAGGAGAGGAAGATGAGAGAGTTTGATCTTTTACTTTGTGAAATAATGAAGTGTATGTGTTTAGTGTAAGAGTATAATACATTAAACTTGAGTAGATATTTAGGAAACCAAATGACTCACCCCCCTTGTGTCACAAAGGGGGTATTAGTCATCTAATACATGTTTTTTTTATTTATTTATGTATAAGTATAAGTATATGTAAGTTAATTGAAGACATGTGGTAACTTGTATACACATTTGAGTATTTAGGGTAGCGTTAGATAAAAATAAATTTTAACGGGTCAAGATAAAATATATTGAGGTCATAAAAATTATAAAAATACATTTCTTGAAAAATTTGAGTGAAATAATAATTATCATGTAGTATTTAAGAAAATGAGTCGTAATTATATAACAATTTAGATACAAAATAAATTTAAAACACTGGGTAAACTCATAATATTATTTTTATAAACTTAATATGAGTATGAAAATATATTGGGAAAATTTTTGGTAATGGATCAATGTTCAAAATAATTAATTACGCGATAGCGTTTATTTAATATGAAATTATACGGTTAATGTAATATGCAAAAACCATGCATGAACTAATATGATGATAATGATGCTAATGATATGTAGACTAAACCTAGTCTATATGGAATGTCCTTGATGATTGTTCATGAATTCACAGCTAAACCATTAAGGTTACGTGAATTTGATGCTCGTAAACCTAGGTTACGATAAATGATAAATGATGAAGCATGAGTAATGTTTTGAAATATGACTTAAAATACGAGTTGTCACATTAAGCCCATACAAAAGGAATTCAGGTCCCGAATTCAGTCCTTGTTGGGTCCTACGGTGTTGTCGGTGAAAAGATGAGGATATTTGAGGCTATCGGTCTTCCGTTCCCAAGTAAACTTCGAGGACCTCTTCGAGAATTCCAGCAAACCTTCACGATAGGAATACGACTTTGTTTCAACTGCTTGACCTCGCGGTCCATGATTTCTCTGAGTTCCTCCACGAAATTGAGTTTATCGTCGGGTTGAATTTCTTCCAATGGAATAACGAGTGATTCGTCCGAAAGACATTTCTTCAGGTTTGAAACGTGTTGTGTAGCGTGACCAAGTTACGGCGGAAGCTCAAGTCGATAAGCTCACGGGGCCGACTCGCTCAAAATTTTGAATGGCCCAATGTACCTCGGGTTCAACTTTCCGCGTTTTCCAAATCGTACCACGCCTTTCCAAGGCGATAATTTCAACATCACTTTGTCGCCAACTTGAAATTCTAATGGTTTGCGTCTAACATCTGCGTAACTTTTATGCGGCTTCTAGCGATTCGAGTCTATCTCGGTTTGGACTATCTTTACTTTGTTTCCGTACCATTTACGACCCGGTGAGTTGTCGTCTCAACCTCGGCCCAACAAACCGGTGATCGGCACTTTCGACCATAGAGTGCTTCAAATGGTGCCGCTTTTATATTGGTGTGATAACTATTGTTGTACGAGAATTGATCAATAATGGCCGATTAGCCCAACCATTTCCAAAATCAATCACACATGCCCTCGGCATATCTTCTAATGTTTGAATTGTCCTTTCACTTTGACCATCGGTTTGTGGATGATATACTGTGCTCATCTCTAATTTGGTTCCAAATGAATCTTGTAATGATTTCCGGAAGTTTGAAGTGAATCGACTATCTCTGTCGGAAATGATGGAAATTGGTGCTCCATGCCTTGAGACTATTTCCTTGACATAAAGTCTAGTAAGTTGTTCCATGGAATAAGTCTCTCTATTTGGTATGAAATGGGCTGATTTGGTAAGGCGATCAACGATTACCCATATAGCATCGTAACCTCCCGATGTCTTAGGAAGTTTCGTGACAAAGTCCATCGTAATGCGTTCCCATTTCCATTGGGGAATTTCTGGTTGTTGGAGTAATCCTGAAGGTTTTTGATATTCGACTTTTACCTTAGAGCAAGTAAGACATTTGCTCAAATGCGTGGCAATCTCCGCTTTCATGTTAGGCCCCAATAAAGTTTCTTGAGATCACGATACATCTTATCGAACACGGGTGAATAGAATACTTTGACTTATGCGACTCATGCATAATCAATTCTCGATATCCGCCATAAAATGGTACCCACATTCTATCCTTGAAGCATAATACTCCATCTGCTCTCTTTACAAAGCCATTTGCATTTTCGGGCATACCATAAAGCTTTTCACTTGGTTGGTTTTCCTCCTTAAGTGCCTCGATTTGTGCCTCAAGTATTTTTGATGGTAAGGTGATGATCGTCATTCTAATGATCGAACTCTTAAAGGTTTGGGTCTTTCTTTCCGGCTAAGAGCATCAGCCACAACATTGGCTTTTCAGGATGATACTTGATTTCACAATCATAATCGTTGAGTAATTCCAACCAACGACGTTGCCTCATGTTAAGTTCCTTCTGATCAAGAACATATTTCAAACTCTTGTGGTCGTAAACACTTTGTGCACTTTGTACGTAAGGTAGTGTCTCCAAATCTTGAGTGCAAAAACTACGGCCCTCAACTCAAGATCATGAGTGGTGTAATTCTTATCATGGACCTTAAGTTGTAGAAGCATAAGCTATCACCCTCGTTTTATTAAAACACTCCAAGCCCTTTATGTGAAGCATCGCAGTATACAACGAAGTTCTCAATTCCTTTGGGTAATGCCAAAATTGGCGCACTGCAAAGCTTTTGCTTCAACAACTGAAAAGAAGCTTCTTGTTTCTTTCCCCATTCGTACTTCTTGTTTTTATGTGTCAACTTGGTCAAAGCTTGAGCTATCTTTGAAAAACCTTGATGAATCTTGGTAATACGTGAGTCCTAAAAATTGTCGGGTTTCTGTAGGATTTGTTGGAGTAGCCCAATCTTTTACGGCTTCAATCTTTGCGGGATCAACTTGTAGTCCTTGACTATCAATGGTGTGACCAAGAAATTGTACTTCGATTCCAAAATCACACTTGGAAAATTTGGCATACAACTTCTCATTCTTGAGTAGTCCTAAAATCGTTCTTAAATGCCCTTCGTGCTCTTCTTTGCTCTTTGAGTAAATCAATATGTCGTCGATGAATACTATAACAAACTTGTCCAAATACGGTTTTCATACCCTATTCATGAGATCCATGAATACTGCAGGTGCATTAGTTAATCGAATGGCATTACTTGAAACTCATAATGTCCATAACGTGTTCTAAATGCCGTTTTCGGGATATCCTCCTCCCGCACTCTAAGTTGATGATAACCTGACCTTAGGTCAATCTTTGAGTAGATACTAGAGCCTTGCAACTGTCGAACAAGTCGTTCGATTCGGGGAGTGGGTAACGATTCTTCACCGTTAACTTGTTCAGCTCTCTATAATCTATACACATTCAGAAGGATCCATCTTTCTTCTTCACAAACAAGACCGGTGCTCCCAAAGGAACTTGGCCTAATGAATCCTTTGTCTAAAAGTTCTTGCAACTGATTAGAAAACTCTTGCATTTCGATGGTGCTAAACGGTAAGGTGCTCATGATTGCAAGTGCGGCTCGGGCACTAAGTCAATATGAAATTCTACTTGACGTGCCGGGTGGGAGTCCTGCAAGTCTTCGGGAAAGACTTCAGGAAATTCTCGAGAAATCGGTACATCCTCAAGTCGCTTCTCCTCCGACTTCTTCTCGGTTATATGTGCTAAGAAAGCAAAACAACCTTTCTTTATGTACTTCTCCTTTTTGATGCATGATATAATCTGAGTCTAGTTCCTTCGTTCCCCACGAATGATCAAAGTTTCGCTATTGTAAGGAAGATGAACAACTTTTTCATCACAAATGATTCTTGCACGATGTTTGGATAACCAATCCATACCGATGATGACGTCGAAACTACCAAGTTCTAAGGGCATAAGGTCTATATTGAAGGGATGATTTAGAAAATTAAGTGTACAACCACGGACAATGGTGTGGTGTTATAATTAAGTTACCATTAGCTAATTCAATGTTGTATGATGTGTCTAATGTGGTTGGTTTGATATTGAGTAAAGGTGCAAATATAGTGGACACAAAACTTTTATCGGTTTCCGAATCAAATAAAACGCGATGCATAACGATTATTGATAAGAACATACCCGTGACGACATTTGGGTCCTCCCTAGCTTCTCCACCTCCTATGACATAGGCTCTTCCTTGTGCCATTCCACCTTGATTCTGTTTCCTTGGTTCCTTCCTTGGACACTCAGTCTTGTAGTGTCCCTTTCTCACAACCAAAACATGTCACTTATGGTTTTGATTTTCCCCGTAGTTGGCATCTTGCATTCCCTAGTTTGATGTCACTTTCTTACAATTCATGGATCGGGACAACGTCCGGCTTGTATGACTCGAACACATCTCACACTTAGGCAAAATCCCGTGTACCCTTTTTTTCTCCTTTGGGCACGCAACATAGGCCTTTGCAACCTCTTGTCTCTTAGGTGGTTGTTGAGTGACATTTCCACCCCTGTTGTTGTCCCACTTTCGTTTGTTGTTGTTATTGTTGTTATAGTTGGTGTAATTGTTTTGGTTATTGTTGTAATTGGAGCGGTTGTTGGTATTGTTGTTGTTGGGTTGGTGTTGGCGATGTTGCTATTTACTACTTGTGCCATGAGCTTTTGAGTCACTCGAATGGATTCCTCAATCGTTTGCGGATCAAAAGAAATCACGTCTCCTTGAATAACATGGGAAGTCCCCAATGAAAGCCTCCAGTAGCTTTTCGTTATCCGAAACCATAGATGGGCATAACGCGGCCAATTCTTGGAACCTCCGAATGTAAGTATCAATATCATACCCAATAGTTACCAATTCATAGAATTCAGTCTCCAACTTTTTCACCTCGTGCAGCGGACAATACTTCCTCGTTAGCAACCTTTTGAATTGCTCGGTGAGCTTTATGCGCATTTTCCATTCCCATTGGTTGAGCATACGAATTCCACCACGACATTGCCCCATCAAGTAGTGTACTCGTAGCAAACTTAACCTTGCTATCCTCCGGGCAATTACATAACAAAAACACGGACTCCATTTTCTTGAACCATCTAACCATGGCAGTTGCCCCTTCAGTACCCTTGAACTTAGTGGGATCTCACTTTTAAAATCCTTATACGTACAACTTCTAACCGGACCCTCTGCAATGCACTGCGGCCCGGCATGTCTAGCGGCCTCGGTAGTAGCGACACCGGCGGCGGCACCCAGATGCTCTCTCGAGTCCTTAATGCATTGGCTATGCTATCGTTTACATACTTCGCATAGCGGCTTGTCCAGTCAGGTGTGTCTTTCTTTGGCGCCATTGCTCTTCAAAACCATAAGATGAAACAATTATGAGAACTTCGTAATAGAAACAAACATTACACATATATATCACAACCACACAACATATAATATAAATGAAATCACAACTGAACAACCACGAAATATCACAAATATAATCACAACACACGTGGATAATATACATGAAAATTTAGGCCTTCATGGACCGATATCATAGATAGTAAAACCATTCCTACATAGTAGAGTCAACACTTGATATTTTATTTGTACAACAACCAAAGACAACAAGTTCTTTAAACTATGTCACACACCTTGTGACTAGGATAATAGTAAATAAAAACTATACATGATAAAAGTATACACTAGGCACCTCGGTGCTCCATGCCATTCGATCACGTAGATCTAGAATGTGTAGTCAAACCAGCAACCAAACCCTCAACTCGCTAATGGACCCGTGCGGTAACAATGCTCTCACGAGCTAATGCCAACTCCTGAGCGAAGTGAGTTCGTCACGTGCCATCTCGGCTCGTCATATCTCAGGCATCTCTCGCCTCAACTCAACAATATGCCCCGGTTCTCTAGCTGTCTAGATTCTAAACCACTGTGAGCCATATCAATCGAAACCTACCTATCACGAGGCCTTCAACCTCCTCTCAATGGTCTCCACTCGATCCAATAGCAGTTCCTCCAAGCTGTCCTAACATCCTATCTATCTGAACTGTTGGCTATCTATACGTGCCCCTAATGTCTCATGGAGAACGTCTAGCGGCAGCAGACCTTTGAGCTCACCTATCTCGAACCTAGGCGGTGGTTGGGCTCTGTAGAGGGTGATGGGGATGTCAAAGCGTGCGCAGCTTTTGGCGGCAAGTCCAATGTAGGTATAGGATCCCTAAGATAGTATGATGAAGATGATGATGATAATAGTGGTGATGGTGGATGAATCGGGCTATGTGTAGGGCTAACAGGTGGTGTAGGTGTGACTTAAGCCTCTCAAAGGGGGTTGGTCGGTGTCGGTCACTATAAGTGGTAGATGAAGTAGAGCCAATAGAAGATAAAACTACAGTGTGTGATAAGGCATCGTTCATGTTGGTGTCGGATGAGACTTCCTCCATGTTCGGTGTCGGATGATATAGGGATAGTGTCAGAATTTGAAGACATCTCTGTGACAACCGATGTAAAATAAAAGTAAATAACTCGAATAAAATGTATATGAATCCGCATGTAAAGTGAACATGCACTCATGATGAAATGATGAGATGCTATGATGATGTAGTTATAGTCTAGGGTCAATGATTCAACCTAGTTCTCTATAACTGAAGCTCTGATACCAATCTGTCACACCCCAATTACATTTTTCTTGCGGAATGGAATTCACGGGGATTATTTGTCATAGCATCACAATCACAGTTATATTGAACGACCTAAAGTGTCGTTTTAAAAACACATCGTTTGATATTAATTTAAAACATACAGAGTTACAAGATAGGTCCCAAAAGTTGATAAAGTTTACGGAAATAAGTTTATTACAAGTCCAAACAATGTTTTGAAATTGCCATAATATACAATGAGGCGTTCGGCCTTGCGCGACTCTGAGGGTTCCTTATTAGTGCCATGATACGAATGTCTTAATTACGAAAATACATTGCTAAACGGTCAACAATAATGTTGGTGAGAAATCATAGGTTTATGAAAATGTTTTATACGACTACACAAGTATAGACCATGTATGACAATCATGCCACATAAAAATGTTACAATTGCTATAAGTCCATGACACCGAAACTATACTGATCATGATGTTAGCCAACGAGTGTTTGCCAAACAACTCAAATAATGATATTAAATGAAATGCATCCGTTTAACCAGTTGGAATCCACCAACCGGATGGAGGAGTCACCCTCGATAGATCTATCCACTCACCCTCGCTTCTATGAAATTAACGGTTCATGTTATATAATGGGGACATTCAATTGGCATGAGGTAACTTAAGCAATGTAATGAATTTGATATACTTGGTATCGTAATAAAAATGATGTGCAATGTATTCTCCCCGTAGGTTTGAAAATAAGTATAAACGTATACAAGCGGGGCTATGAAAACTCACTTGATGAATTGATGCGATGACAAAAGTGTGTACAACGAAATGTAGCGTGAATCTCAAAACTTGACCTATTATGAATGATATGATACGTAATAAGTTATGATGTAATGTTATGCATGCAATTCGTATGATATCTATATCACTTATGAATTTTTAAAATAATACTTTTAGATTAGAAAATAATCTTTTAACGTCTTGACCATTTTAAATTACTCCACATGTATTTACGTTGAAATGATATCCGACGATAATCATTTAGTGATTTAAATGAAATTATAACTTTTAGTAAAATAAAATAATGTGCGTTGAAATTTTCATGAAAGTGACTAAACGGCCTCTAAAAGCTAGTCATAAAATGGTGCACGTCGAGCGTTAGGAAACGTACTCAACGGTTTTGGGAAGCTTGTATCATTATCTCAAAGTTTTAGTACATGAGTTTCCATCCTAGGGTTCTCGAACATAAAGAAAAATATAGGTTAAGTATGGTACTTGTGTCCCAAAATATAGTTTAAGGATGGTTTTCGGCAAAGTTTAAGTAACCGTATTTAATTCATTACAACTCCGCTAGACAAACGGTCGGACATTTTGAAAAATATGCTTGGCGAACTTACTTTTACTAGAAGACATCACTTTATAAAAAGTCCTACATCAATGTTAAAAACAACCTCCAACATGGTCACTTGTTGACGTAAGTTTTGTCTAATAGAAATATACTAATTGTTTTTATGTAATAAAGTTACGACAACTTTTGTAAACGTGTATAATTTAATCGTTACAAATCCGTTTTCTACGTTTTATATATCCTTAGCTTTGTATCAAAGTATACTAATATATTTTTGATAAGTCGACACAAATTTTAACGCCTAAGCCTCATATTTGACTCGTACAAAATAAACATAACATGCTGAAATTTTCAGAATTTATAGTTTTCGTTAAGCAACGAAAATTCATAACTTCTTCGTTATAGCTCCGTTTTAATCCGTTCAAGCCCGCGTTTTTCGTTTAAAGTGTATTTTCTAAATATCTAGGCCAAAAATTTTATCCACTGTCGAATTTTCCAGATTTCGAAAATAAGGACAGACCCTTTAGAAAACTAGTCGAAATGAGTTTTCTCCGGCCAAACCTATTCTAACCAATTCAAAACAACTCGAAGCTATTCTAATCCTACCATACACCTTCTTAGGGTGTCATGGGTTCCTAGACATCACCAAGAGTGATATATTACAAGGAGTAATTATAGGATGACATAAATATATATAACTCTTAAAAATATTGAAAAAGTGGATAAACATCCATGAGACTTGCATGTTTTCTCAAATATGATGAAATGAATATAAAAATAAATATGAAATATGATCATGAATATGGATGCTTACTAGTTAACTTGATGAGGTTTATGAGAACAAAGGATTTTTCCTAATCACCCAAGGTTTTTATTGCACAACCTTAATCAAGAGTGACACTAGAATGTAAAAACTTGTCTTGTAAAATTTTTGGATGATCCTTCTTGGTCCCTTGGTTGGCCGGTTGCAAGAGGAGAGGAAGAAGAGAGAGTTTGATCTTTTACTTTGTGAAATAATGAAGTGTATGTGTTTAGTGTAAGAGTATAATACATTAAACTTGAGTAGATATTTAGGAAACCAAATGACTCACCCCCCTTGTGTCGACAAGGGGGTATTAGTCATCTAATACATGTTTTTTTTTTTTTTATGTATAAGTATAAGTATATGTAAGTTAATTGAAGACATGTGGTAACTTGTATACACATTTGAGTATTT
>OU343217.1:41775351-41866806 GCA_910596185.1 Chrysanthemum makinoi
TTTCATTGAATCATATAACTCTATAAAGTGTCGTTTAACTTTTTCATTTTCTACTAGAAAACTCTCGTTTTCCTTTTGTAAGGCATTAACTAAGTTTTGAAGATGAAAAGTTTGAGAGTACTGAGAGTCTAAAGGAGGAGGCATTTGGGATCCAATCACATTGTTATTTTCACCCTTTAATTGAGAGATTTGGGCTTTCAACTTTACGATGCGTGTTACAATGAGCTCAAATACATTCATCACGTTTCTTAATTTCAAAAACGCATCAAATTGAGAATCCAAGGATGTCTTGATATTTGAGGTTTTAACATTTTCTTTCAGATGTTGATATTTTAATTTCAAAACAAGATGCTCAACTTCAATTTAGAAAATGTTTCACCAGTTATCATGATCATCTGTTCAGAGTTTATCATGCGGTTTAGAGTTAGTTTTTTCAAGCTCAATGACACGATCATGGGAGACTTTTAGAGCAACAGATAATTCATGAAATTGAGAAGCATTAATAGAACAATTTGTAGCAGTGTAAAACACATCTTGAGCAATACATTCAGAAATAAGATTCTCATACAAGGTATGCAAGTTCTTCCTCTCAATCTCATTATATTTTAGTTCTCGCTCATAGTCACTAACCTCAACAATCATTGCATCAAATTCCTTTTCCATTTCTTTAATATCTAAGTCGATCCCCTTTTTAAAACTCTCAAATTGATCTTTTAATTATTTGAAGAAAGGCATGACCTCAGTTAAATAGCATTCTTTGGTTTGTTCAAACACCTTTCCCTCATAATCCCAGGGGGTGTGATCCTTTCTTACGAGGTTTTCTCAAAATCAGCAAATAGTTGATAAATGACATCTTGATGATTAGGTCTTGCTCTTGGTGGGAATAGATCTTGGGACTAAATTCATTGGAGTATTGGGGGATAAACGGTGGAGGCATTCTTCTACATGGGGGGTTACTTACAACAAACTCATCACTTTTCATGTCCATATCCTTTTTCCAAAACACTTGTTCGAGTGTTCAGTTGTTTGAGGTCTAAACTTGTTAAAGGCAATCCAATTGTCCTTAGCATAATTGGGTGTTTATAGTGATTTTTCTTTCTATGCACAAAGGGCTCTTAAGTTTTAGTCCAACTTCATTCTAGTGACTTCTTCAGCGCCTATCTTCCTCAATGTTCTCAGCATACTAGGTTTCTTGCCTTGGCAAGGATCTCATTACCATCATCAGTTACCTTATGAGCTTCTCAGCCTTTTACAAGCCTCGAGGTTGGTTCATCAACTAAGGCAACACTATGTTTGTCACTTAGAACTCTATGCATAGTGATCATGTGAGCTGATCGAATGGTGTTTCCTTGTACGTACAACTTATTTTCAAGCTTGTTTTTCAAAGTCTTTAGATTAGAAAAATCATTCATAAGTTTTGACTCCTTAACTGCTTGAATTCTTGCTTAAGCACTTTAACATTTTCTTGAAGTTCTTGTTTTTGCTTAGCAGTTTTAGAAAGCTTTCTTGTAAGGAGTTTAACTCTTGTTTTAATACTTCTTCTCTAAAATTACTTTTTTCTAATTATTGCCGCATTGGTCATCCATTTCTGCTCACGGGTAGTTAACTCAAAATTATACGTTGTTCATAGATAGCAACTTGTTCCTTATAGGAATTGAGTTCGGAGAATAACAGAATCATCATGGGCACATGCAGTGTATTCATCAAAAATACAATCATTATTGACTGCAGAAGATACATCACTTGGTACAATCTCACTTTCACTTTGAGCCACATGTTGATTATATGGGACAGTATTACTATTTCCTACATTTTCAACATCTGAATCATAAGTTTCAAGATATTGTACTTCATTATGTATCTTTTGCTCATCAACCTTGTCGTACAATTTTAATACCTCTGAGATGATTGATTCTTTGGATGGACCAGCCTGTTGCGGTGAAGGAACCTTAGGAGAGACCATAGGAGAGATCCTTGCCATGAAGATTGACTGGGCAGTTGGTTCATCATCCACATCCGAATCATAAGCATCACAATCGGCTACTTGAAATGCATTTGGATTGTTCGACCCATACCACTGAGCATCATCTACATCAGCATCATATGTCTTAGCATTCCTTTGCAGAAACAACAACTCCTCTTCATCCAAAGTTGCTTCGTTGTCCTGAGCTTGCACAAGCAGCATCTTGCCTCTGAAGTATTCTGCATTCTGAGGACGTTTTGGAGATGTACAATTCCTTGTAATATGTCCCTCACCACCGCAGTTGTAGCATTTGCTTGGCTTTGCTTGACCTTGATTCCCAGTCCTTCCCCTATTCTGATTTACACCATATCCTCTACCAACTCCTCCTCTTCCCTGATCATACTGCCTTTCTTGAACTGGTTGCACCATAACCTTCCCATCTCTGACAGTTGCATGATTATGTGGATTGGATCTTTGATGCGAGGTTATTGTTGGTGTGGAAGAAAGTTCATGTTTTGACTACCAGAGAGATAGTTGATTGATGAAGTTTTCCATGAATGTATTTGGGTCTGGTGGCTTATATGTTGGATCCAGGATGAGTTTGTAATTACCATCACCCATGGGAATAACTTGTGAGGCTTTGGTGGTAATAGCAACATTGGTGTAGAAGGTGTAGGAATCATTTGGTGAGCTTGTTTCTCCCTGATTTGTTTTGAATTGTTCAAGAATCCTTTTTCAAACATGGCATGTCTCTCATTCTGAAGAAGAAAGGCATACATTTGCTCATAGTTTGTGTTCTTCAATCATTTGGTTAGCTTCACAGAGGTGACAAACTTGTGCCATTCGGATTCATGTTGTTCACAAACTTTGAGTTCAGCTGAATATTTGGCATAGTCATGTTAATATTCCTTATATCATTCACCAGTTTGTGGAATCTCATGTAATATTCATAGACACTCTCTTCTGGTTTCATCTTAAAGTGCTCAAACTCATCATACAGTTGAGATTCTATGTCTTCTTTAGTCAATTCAGAACCTAAGAGAAGCATCTTGACATTATCCCAAACTTCCTTAGCTTCAGTGTTGTGATTGATCAGCTTGTAGATGTCTTTTGGAAGACCCTGAATTATGATGTTTGAAGCCCGATGTCACATCGAATCTCTTTTTCTCCTTATCCTTGAGCTCATCATCGTCTTTGGTCTGTCCAATCCAAGATCATGGTTCCATCTGCAGCATATCAATTATATCTCTTGTAGTCTCCTGACGAGGGTCCTTCATCAATGGATTTGAGAATGTTGACCCCATTTTCCTTTCCAAACAGTTAATCTGATTCTTTAAGCCCAAGAGTCGTAGTCAGTTCATCAAGCATAGGATGGACGAGTATCGAACGGTACTTGAACATCCTCGACAACAGTGGAGATGATTGTAGGTACGGTGGTAGACATGTTAGCAGTTACCGGATTTTTAAAACTCTATGATTAAGCGGGAAATAGATTCTTTCCGCGATTTTTCTGAATCAAGAGAAAACCGTATTACAAACAATAATTCAGCAAATTCGCTAAGAACCTTGAGCCAGTAAGCTAAGCACCAAGTTGCTAAGTATTATGAAATCAAGCCGCTATAATGTCAAGTCGCTAAGACACCAAGTTGCTACAAATTTTGTGACAGAGTCGCTAAGCACCAAATCGCTAAGTAGTCAAGTCGCTAAATAGCAACTCGCTAATGTCCAAGTCGCTAACACCAAGTTGCTAAGAAACGTAAGTACAAGTCGCTAACAAAATTGAAAGCAAGTCGCTACCTTCACCAGTAAGCTACCCGTAGTGGAGAATCCACTAAGTGTACTGTTTGTCGGCTTGTCTCAATAGAAAAGTCACTAAGCGCAAAGTCGCTACCACTTCCACTACAAATCGCTACCAACTTACAAAGCAAGTCGCTACCAAGATTAAAAATCCGTGGCTCAAGTCGCTAGCTAGAATAACTCAAAAACACCACTTTTCAATCCAAAAACAACTTAACCACGATGATTCAAGCCTTCCAAATGAAAACCTAAACACTTATGATGATCCTAAACACAAAAGTACAATCAAAATTCAAACTTTAACACTAGAAATGAACCAAATGATGCAAAAACCACTAAACTTTTTCAAACTCAAAAACCTCCTAAAAACCACTAGAAATCCAAGGATATGTAAGAGATGATCTAACCATGGCTCTTGATACCAATTGTTACATATTGGATTTCACATACACATCATAACACAAACACAAGTAGGGGTATAGATGATTTTCTAGAGAGAGAAAGTTAGAGGTTTGGGAACTTTAGTGAGAGAAAGTAAAATCTTATTATGAGCTCCAACTCTCTACCTTGGGAGGTAGAGAGTATTTATAGTCTTTACAAAAGCATGCCACCTACGGGCGTGGATCAGGCATACAGTGGGTAAAGACCCGTCCGTCCTCCACGGTATTACTTAACTAAATACTACTTGATATTAAATAACTACAACTACGAGCTTTCTAACGATTACAAATACTTGAGGTGACCGACACTTTAATACCTGGATTTACTAAATCCTAACATTGTAGAAATTACTTGATCTTGCAAAAACTTGAGTTTCTTCCCCTTTTTTCTTCTTGGCCGGTTCTAGAGATGGAGTGGGAGAGGATTTTATTTTTTTCACCTAAGTATATGAGTTTGTATGTGTATATCTTAGTATAATATTAGGAGAATACATGTGTTAAAGCTAGATGTGTACATGTGTAGGTCTAGAAGTAAGATCTTTATGTAAAATCCTTGGTGAGTCATGGTCTTGGTCGGCAAGGAGAAAAAAAAATAAAAGAGTGATGCATTTTGAATGAGTAAATGTATAAATGTGTAAGTATAGTATGTAATTTGTAAGTTAAAATCGGTATTTGGGGTAGCGTTAGCTAGAAATCGATTTTTACAGAATAAAATAAAATATATCAAAGTCATGAAAATTATAAAATACATTTCTTACAAGAATTGAGTGAAATAATAATTATCGAGTAGTATTTACGAAAACCGTCGTAAATATATATAACAATATATATACAGAATAAATTTAAAACATCGGGTAAACTAATAATATAATTTTTATTGTCTTAAAATGAGTATAAAAATATATTAGGATAATTTATGGAAGTGTCGGATTAATTATTCAAAATAAATGATTATACGATATCGTTTATTTAATAGGAAATTATACGTTTAATGAAATATGCAAAACCATGCATGAACTAATATGACGATGACGTTACTGATGATATGTAGACTAAATCTAGTCTATATGAAATATCATCAATGATTGTTCATGAATTCGCAGCTAAACCCCTAAGGTTACGTGAATTTGATACTCGTAAACCTAGTTTACGAGAAATGATGAATAGTGAAGCATGAATAGTGATTTTCTCCGGGAATGAATAGTGTTTAGTGAATAGTAAAATTTTGAAATACGTTCTCAGAATATCAGATCGACTTCAAAAATGATGAATAGTAAAATGGTGAATAGTAATCGATAAATAGTAAATTCCCGAGATGAATAGTAATTTAAGAAATGACCAGAAATTGAGAATTGTGACAAAAACAGATTCATATACATGCAGCATAAAATGCATCAAACCAACTTACCATATCACAAAAGACAGAAGGCCACCAACTTGCTCGAAACGGCTCCTCATGACTCATTACTGACGATCTAAGATAAAGCTGAGATATTACCACAATGCTAAATCATAAAACTTCACGATGCAAACCGAGTTTTGAACAAATCTAAGAAAAGTAATACCGATCAAAATCATATAGCAAAACATCAAACCGCCACAAAACGCATGATAAACAAATCAGAGTAACACAAGTCGCGCCCAATCATATGAAGTAGATGAACCTTCTTAGCATCTCAACGGTCGTACTGTTGCCCACAACATGCCCGAATCTTGGTAGTAGTTTCTCCTTATGTCTAAGGAACGACGGTCATACTTCTTCTGCTCCCACGTACTTCAAGAGTCCACCAGTTGAATCTTGCCTCCGTCTTTGCGCCTTTGGTTGATCCGCCCCGCTCCCTCCAGCACCATCCTGATGACTCCAGTAGTATCATGATCGGGTAAGGCTTCTGGTTCACGAACCTCTCCAGAAATTGTTGCAGAAATGCAGGGTCGGCGCCATCATCTTCGGCTCTACAAGTAGTCTCCATATAACGATCGACAAACGAATGCGCGAAGAAAAAGCAAACAAAATCAAATGCGAAAAGAAGAAGGTCAAATCAGTGAAGACAAAAGAATATCGAAGTCAAATCTGAATAAAAATAAAAAGAATCAGGAAAGATCGAAACAGAAGGAAGCCTAATGTCTACACAAGTCCTTACTAGTCAATCCTAAGGTCAAAAAGATGAAGCTTGGGCTCTGATACCATAATTGTAACACCCCAACCCGGCAAGGGTAGAAGTATTACATTCTGATGTCATATCAGAATATACAAATAAAATTTTGCAAACGGAAGCCTTTAAAAATGAAATACCAAGTCATATAAACGAATTACTTACAATGGAGATTTCAAAATCCAATATATCAAAATGAAACGAAAATGGAAACAATGGCTCTTCAAAATAAGTCCAAAAATAATAAGGTAACTAGGGTCGGTCTACTCAGATAATCCAACTCTCAGCCCGTCAAAGCCTATCTTCCAACATAAAACCGCCACTTGGCGGAAAGAAATGCGGCTGAGCTTAAAAATCCCAGTGAACAGATATAACAAAACGAAAGCTAAACAAAATTAGAAATACGAATTGAAACAAAGGAAACTGATAACAAGGTCACAACAAAATGGAAACAATGTGTCAATGAGGAACCTGCAGAACACAATAGTAACAGATATCCAGAAAGAACAGATAACAAAGGAGAACAAAGCAAGTAACGCATCGATGACATATACATAACCACATCTAAATACCCACGCATACAATTAATCAGGAAATCAGAATACATATAAGCCAAACGGAAATCTAAAAGCTAGCGGAAGCAACTAATTAGAAAGTGAGCATAGCAATCACACAAGTCAGTTAACCCACAGTTAATAACATAACAAGTACCACAAAAACGGAAGTACAAAGAGCAGTCAAAACATGGTAGCGCATGTCGGTAGGAATACAGAACGAACATTTTAATTGAATGAATTACGAACATAGCATGGCAAGTTAGACCAAGCCAACCAGACAAATAACATAAGCTGAACCATGTACATCATCAAACAGTATCATAGACAGAAATATAAACATGTCAGGTCAACAATTAGCATATATGAACACTAACGGATAATCATAGCCCATGAACGTAACTGAACGAAAGTATCCATGATAAACAGATAAATCAACTAATTACACACAAACATGATCACCAGACACAACAAAGGGTCACATAACCGTAAGCTAAACATATAGTCAGATATTAGCATGACAACGGTGAATCATATAATCGCATAATAATCATATAGTAGTAGAGTAACGATAGTAAAATAAAACAGGTAATAGAATAATCAACACATAAATCCAATAATCATATAACGGCTCGGTACGTGAATGGAATGATAGTCTGAAGTATGAGCTAGATAGTCAAACAAAACGAAATAAGAGTATGACAGATCAATGAAGAGGATTATAGTATGGTAGCAGAGTGAGTCATGTAAGGGTACTGAGTAATCGAAAATTAATACAGAGTATGGTGCATTGGGGAATACACAAGGTACAATATAGGTATATCAAAAGTGTAAAGGTTGTCAGAAATCCACCACGAGCCAACAAAACAAACCAATATAAATAGTGGAATAGCAGCCAAGTAACCAATAGTAACCATTGTATTCGGAGGGGTGACCTCAGAATACCAAAATAATGGAGGGACTCAGTAACCAATGGAGTAGCTAGCTCCCAAAATGTGAGGGGGTGTATTGCACATGCGCGCCACATCACCAAACCAATGTAGCAATATCAATACAAAAACAAATCTAGGATGCATCCATACGCCCCTGCAGAACAAAAGTGGTCATACAATATATATCTTGAGCTCATAATCATATAACAAAAAGGGACGGTGTGGAACATCACTCATCCACACTGGAGTCATGCCATTGGTGCATCAATGACACGGACATGGAACCCCCATTCCTAGTTAATGGTTCGGGTATCAAACTGAGAGGTCAATACAAAAGGTCCAAAGTGTAGCAATATATAAGTCTTCATAGTCAAAGGTTCAATATCAATGGTTCCCAATTCAGAGGTTCATAGCAACAGTTCAATATCAAGGTCCAATATCAAAGTTTCATTATCAAAGATTCAATATCAAAGGTTCAATAGCAAAGGGTCAATAGCCAAGGTTTAATAGCAAAGGGTCTATAGCAAAGGGTCAATAGCCAAGGTTCAATAGAAAAGGGTTAATAGCAAAGCAAAGGTTCAATAAAAAAAAATGGCAAGAGATCAAAGATGTAAAGAGATCATGAGAAACCTTATGAGAAAGGTCAGAATATCTGTACCTTATTCGAAGCAAGCAAAATAGAAAAGTAAAGTCACACAATGAATCAATCCCGCCGCCCGGAACCTAGGGTCGGTCAGCTCAGATAATCCAACTCTCAGCCCGTCAAAGCCCATCTTCCAACTTAAAACACGCGAGGAAAGAAATGCTTTATTTGAAAACTAAAAAGCGATGAATGATATAACAAAGCGAAAGCTAAGCGAGTATCAGAATTGAAACAAAGGAAACTGATAACAAGGTCGCAACGAAATGGAAACAATGTGTCAATGAGGAATCTGCAGAACACAATAGTAACAGATATCCAGAAAGAACAGATAACAAAGGAGAACAAAGCAAGTAACGCATCGATGACATATACATAAGCAAATCTAAATACCCACGCATACAATTAATCAGGAAATCATAATACATATAAGCTAAACGGAAATCTAAAAGCTAGCGGAAGCAACTAATTAGAAAGTGAGCATAGCAATCACACAAGTCAGTTAACCCACAGTTAATAACATAACAAGTACCACAACAGCGGAAGTACAAAGAGCAGTCAAAACATGGTAGCCACATGTATCAGGTAGGAATAGAGAACGAACATTTTAATTGAATGAATTACGAACATAGCATGGCAAGTTAGACCAAGCCAACCAGAAAAATAACATAAGCAGAACCATGTACATCATCAAACAGTATCATAGACAGAAATATAAACATGTCAGGTCAAAAATTAGCATATATGAACACTAACGGATAATCATAGCCCATGAACGTAACTGAACGAAAGTATCCATGATAAACAGATAAATCAACTATTTACACACAAACATGATCACCAGACACAACAAAGGGTCACATAACCGTAAGCTAAACATATAGTCAGATATTAGCATGACAACGGTGAATCATATAATCGCATAATAATCATATAGTAGTAGAGTAACGATAGTAACATAAAACATGTAATAGAATAATCAACACATAAATCGAATAATCATATAACGGCTCGGTACGTGAATGGAATGATAGTCTGAAGTATGAGCTAGATAGTCAAACAAAACGAAATAAGAGTATGACAGATCAATGAAGAGGATTATAGTATGGTAGTAGAGTGAGTCACGTAAGGGTACTGAGGAATGGACAATTAATATAGAGTATGGTACGTTGGGGAATACAGAAGGTACAATGTAGGTATATCAAAAGTGTAAAGGTTGTCAGAATTCCACCACGAGCCAACAAAACAAACCAATATCAATAGTGGCAATAGCAGCTAAGTAACCGATAGTGACCATTGTATTCGAAGGGGTGACCTTGGAATACCAAAATATTAGGGGGAGCCTCAAGTAACCAATGGAGTAGTTATCTCCCAAAATGTGTGGGGGTGTATTGCACACACGCACCACATCACCAAACCAATGTAGCAATATCAATACAAAAACAAATCTAGGATGCATCCATACGCCCCTGCAAAAAAAAAGTGGCCATACAATATATATCTTGAGCTCATAATCATATAACAAAAAGGGACGGTGTGGAACATCACTCATCCACACTGTAGTCATGCCATTGGTGCATCAATGACACAGACATGGAACCCCCATGCCTAGTTAATGGCTCGGGTATCAAACTGATAAGTCAATACAAAAGGTCCAAATTGTAGCAATATATAAGTCTTCATAATCAAAGGTTCAATATCAATGGTTCCCAATTCAGAGGTTCATAGCAATAGTTCAATATCAAGGTCCAATATCAAAGGTTCAATATCAAAGGTCCAATAGCAAAGGGTCAATAGCCAAGGTTCAATAGCAAAGGGTCAATAGCAAAGGGTCAATAGCAAAGCAAAGGTTCAATAACAAAATGGCAAGAGATCAAAGATGCAAAGAGATCATGAGAAACCTTATGAGAAAGGTCAGAATATCTGTACCTTATTTGAAGCAAGCAAAATAGGAAAGTAAAGTCACACGATGAATCAATCCCGCCGCCCGGAGCCTATATGAATTAGATAACGCTTATTAAGGTCAGATTACTCATTTTAGATGGATTTCCATTTTTAGCAGGTTTCCACTTTTAGTAATTTTCCATATTAGGTAACTTTCTATTTTAGGCAGGTTTCCATATTTAGTAACTTTCTATAAATAGCAGGTTTCCATATTTAGTAACTTTATCCATTTATGATGTATTTAATGTCATATTAGGTTATGATGAAAAATGAGTGTTATTATAGTTTAAGGATCCTTTTATGCCAAGTTATGCAAGTTTAGGGTCTAAAGTGTAAATATTACAAAGTATAGGGTCTTAAGTGTAAATATATCAAGTTACTCATTTTACTCATTTAGCCCTCTTAATCATCACATTAACATATCTAACCTTCAAGTTTCATTGATTTCAAAACTAACCTTTAATTATATAAATAGTATATATATCCACATACAAATGAGCCCTAGTTTAAGATCATGTTTTCTATTTACGTTGTTAACCATTTAGGCTTGATTAGTACAATATTACACGACTCCCTTGTGAACTCTTTGTTTGGTCGAGACTCCCTCACCTCAAAATAGTTTTTGTACGCCTTTTTAAACATCCAACAAAACCCTAAATCTTTCCCTTTGTCGACCCCCATAACCAAGATTACATACACTTTCATTATCCTTATTTTAGCATGGTACAAGAATTAACAAAGCATGTGTATCGTGTGTTTTAAAATCAGATTCATGGACAAGGGTTCAATAATCTGTTCAAACGACATACACATATACATATCATTATTTCATGTGACAAAAGGTAGTATTCATGTGCCTAGGTTTTAACGTATCATTATTTGTGATGTTTATTTATGTGTCAATGTGTGCGCAAGGGGGGGACAAAACCCACGACCAAACCAGGGATCAAGACGAAAGAGACGAGAGAATGTGGTTACCTTGTAGCGTGCAAATGAGGAAGATATAAGGCTCGAGCTCAGCTCGGGCTCGGCTCGTTTGTTATGTGCCTATAAGAAAACTGCTAGGCTCGTGTTCGAGCTCGTTTATATAAAGCTTGTTTTTTGTTTTGAGCTCATTAAAGAGCTCCTTAATAAACAAACACATGGTTTATACGGTTTTGAATAGTCATTACAATAAACTACAATAAAGAGATGCTGTTATTTTCGATTGAGAAGGCATATGTTGAATTTAATGTAACTTTAATATATGGTGTCTATTTTTTTTATGGAGCCATGGAGGTATGAATATCATTACAAAGAGATGCATGTATACAATCCTGTTTTTCCTCTAATAGAATGAGATAATCGTTAAATTCCAATGAAAATGCGCTATGCATAATATAATGTTCTTCCTTTTAAACTGTTAATTACATATCAAAATCTTAACAAGAACAACATAAAATAGATTGAATCATAAACATAACCTAAATCAAACAACATCAAATCCATAACTGTCCTAATCCCATCTCCAAACAACCACAAATAAACTCAAAACAAACAAGCCTCGAACCAAACAGAAATTACCCCTTTAAAGGATCTCAGTTTGTTCTAAATATTTACAGCTCTTGAATGTTAGAACTAAACCCATCATCGATCTATGAAGATCATAGGTCCTTCCTTTGTTATTCAAAATATTAAGAACGAACAAAAACAAGGTTGTTTAATTCATTCTTTATTTTGTTCAAAGAAAAAACATGCAATACCCTACTTTAAATTAGATCTATAGAAGACCTTGAAGCCAAACTGAAGCATAGGTTGTCTTTTTTTTTGTATTGTGTTCGGATTGTATCAAAAAGGAGGCAAAGGGTTTTGACTATGTTTATGTTTAGATTGTTTGGTGAAATGAGATGAAAAGTATGGTTGTGGGTTCGTGTGATTCGAGTATGTTTAGGAATTGTGGATCCGATTTATCAAATGGAGAAAGAAAGAAGATTGTTTTTTGTAGGTGTGTGACTACAAAGGAGTGAGATGGGGTGTGAGTTTAGATGGAGTAAAAGTAGGATATGTCTTGTTAATGTGCCCTTTTATAATCTATACTAAGCTCGTTTAGCGAGCCTAAACGAGCTTTATTTATAAAGCTCGAGCTCGGGCTCGTTTATTAAATGAGCTTTTATTTAGGCTCGAGCTCGGGCTCGAGCTCGTTTAGGCTCGGCTCGTTCGAGCTTTTTATCGATCTGATCCCGAGCTTTTCACGAGCGACTCGGCTCGTTTCCACCCCTAACTACTCGTCTATGGTCTCGAAGTGATGTAAAGCCATGTTCTAAAGTTTACAATACTATCGGCACACTCAATATTTTGTATATTTGGGTGAAATGGGGAAAACGGAAAGGCTAAATCTCACCAATGATAATAAGGGTTATAGTATGCTCGACTTTATGTAATTCTAGATTGGTTAAAAATATGACAAAATTTTTCAAATGAGCTTAAAATTTTAAAAACCAACTAGAAGATTAGGGCAAGTGGGCTAAGTAATCTTACGCTTCATTTCTATTTTTATCCCCACAGTTGAAGTGTACAAAGTCCCATTTGTACGAAAAAAGGAAAAATAAAATAGAAATGAAAAATAACCAAGAAAGGAATAAACTCCCCTCTCAAATGCTTGCCCAAGATGTCTCACTAAAGGTTGAAGGTGGGTCACGAGGTTGCTAATGCGTATCATATCCGATGACTACGCCTTAATTATTATGTTGCCAAAAAAACTTTCCTACTGCTTCACAGGTTATGGCGTAACTGACCCAAAGGGTTACGCTGTAATTCGCATCACATAACCAAAACCTGCACATAATACATGGAAAATTTTGTACCCATGGGTACAATCGATTATCAAGCATATAAATATCCTAATTATTCAGTTATTATAGACATATGTTTGAAATTGTTTCAACAAACAGGGGAATCAGTCATCCCTGTGAAAATCGTGATCCATGAAGGGAAACTGAGTTGGGTCGAACGGGGTGCTTTTAGTTCTGCCAAGAGTGGGCTCGGCCTGCATGAATGCCACTCCTCCTTGGACGT
The DNA here is from genome assembly GCA_910596185.1 of Chrysanthemum makinoi. Taxonomy (NCBI): domain Eukaryota; kingdom Viridiplantae; phylum Streptophyta; class Magnoliopsida; order Asterales; family Asteraceae; genus Chrysanthemum; species Chrysanthemum makinoi. Next base: position 41,788,829 of record OU343217.1, read on the forward strand.
CAATGTCGGGGATGTCGGGCTGGTACACATACCCCGGTCCCTGCCATCTAGGGTGGCTCAAGTGCATGCTATGGAGCATTTGGCTTGTACGATCTTCACTCCAGTTGAAGAAATACTGCTGGATTTGCTGCACTTGATCCATTGTACCTACAAAACCCTCAAATTGGTTACTTAGACCAAATAAACCAACCCCGAGGCTATCAATTTCCTCGTTGAAGTGGGTAGCCATCCCCTCGATCCGCCCATCGATCATCTGTAACATGTCCCCAACATTAACGTGTGCCCTTCGTCTACCCCTAAGAACACGTTCCTCAACATCCTCTTCTTTGGCTTCACCAGCACCACTACCTTCCCCTAATTCTATCCTCGGGGCTACTCCAGCTAACCCAATCACTGCATACACGTCTTGGGTGCAAATCCCAAACTCAACTAGCTTATCCAACCCAATCAAGCTAGTCTCCCTTCCACGGTTCACCTAAGCCAACACCGCATCAGTCATCAAATCATATGTCACACCCCCAAATTACCTGTTTTGCAGCGGAATGGAATTCCTGGGGGTTGACTGTCATAGCATCACAATCACAGTTATATTGAACAACCTAAAGTGTCGTTTGGAAAACACATCGTTTGATTTAATAAAACAACAAGAGTTTACAAAGTATAGGTCCCAAATGAAAATCAGAAATGTGCGGAAATAAGTTTGTTACAAGCCAAACGATGTTTTTAAAGTGTATAAATCCTATGTGAGACGCGTCGTCACCGCGACTCTATGATAAGTCCACATGCATGCCATGAAGTGTATGCCTTAGTTACCTGAAAATACATTGCTAAAAGTGTCAACACAAAGGTTGAGTGAGTTCATAGAGTTTATGTAAAAGTTTTATCGACTACACACAAGTATAGGCCATGTATGACAAATATGTCACATAAAATGTTACAATTGCTATAAGCACATGACACCGAAGTTGGACTGATGTTCGCCCCAACAGAGTGTTTTGCCAAACAACTCAATACTGATAAAAATGAAATGCATCCGTTTGACCAGTTGGCACCACCAACCCGGATGGAGGAGTCACCCTCAATAGATCTATCCACTCACCCTCGCTTCTTCCAAAATTAACGGTTCATGATTCATGAAATGGGGACATTTAATTGGCAATGAAGTAACTTAAGCAATGTAATGAATTTGGTATACTTGGTATCGTAATAAAAATGATGTGCAATGTATTCTCCCCCGTAGGTTTGAAATAAGTATAAACTTGAATAAATTGGGGCTATGAAAACTCACCTGGTGCAATGTTTATGATGATATAATGGCGATACTGAATGAGGCGCAACCTCTGACCGTGACCTATTATGAATGATATGTTCTAATGTAAATCATGAAACAATGTCGTGCATGCAAACTCATATGAAATCCATACCACTTGTACATTTGAAAATAATGTTTATCGTCACAATATATGTTTATGACATCTCGTCAGTATTATAAATACTTTACAAGTATTCACATTGAAACAACCTCCTACGATAGTCGTTTAGTGATTTATCAAGAATTTATAGCTTTTTTAAATAAAAATGATATACTTTGATAATTTGTGAAAGTGACTAAATGAACTCGAAAAACTAGTCGTAAAATGGTGAATATTGAGTGTTAAGAAACAAACTCAACAGTTTTGGAAAGCTTGTAGCATTACAAAGTTTAGCTCTTGAATTTTTATCATAGAGGTCTCGATCATGGAGAAAAACATAGGTAAAGTATGGTACTTGTATCCAAATATTGTTTAAGGGTGGTTTTCGGCAAAGTTTAAGTGACCGTATTTTACTCGTTACAACTCGTTTGTGAACAGTTGGACATTTTGGAAAATAGGCTAGGTGGACTTACTTTTACTAGAAGACATCATTTTATAAGAAGTACTCCATCAATGTTAAAAACGACCCTCAACATGGTCATTCGCGGCCGTAATCTTTTTGGCTATAAGAAAAATATATATGTTATACTTGTAATAAAAGTTACGACAACTTGTTTAAAATGTGAATAACTTAGTCGTTATAAGTCCGTTTTCTATGTTTTATATATCCTCGAAATGATAATATATACTAATATATTTTTGATAAGTCGACTCATTTAGACAATGTTTAAAACTCATTTTTGACTCGTAAAAATTCTGGACAGCATGCTATTTTCCGGAAAATATAGTTTTCGTCGTTAAACTTGAAAATAGCATAACTTCTTCGTTATAACTCCGTTTTAACCCGTTCAAGCGGCCACGTTTTCTTTTTAAAGTATATTTTCTGAATATCTAGCCCAAAATATTTTGTAAACTGTAGAAATTTCCAGATTTCACAAATAAGATCAGACCCTTAATTATAGTTGTCGAAATGGGTTTTTCTCGCGTAAAACTTATTCTAACCAGTTCAAATCAACGCCAAAGCTATTCTAAACCTACCATACACCTTCTTAGGGTGTCATGGGTTCCTAGACATCATCAAAATGATATGTTTTCAAGGATTAATTATAGGGTGACATATATTAATTTATAGTACTTAAAAACAATTAAAGTGGTATAGATAAGCATATAACTTGCATGTTTTTCTCAAGCATGATAAAATGACCATAATATGAATATGAAAGATGAAAATGAGCATGAAATGCTTACTAGTTACTTGATGAGGTTTAATGAACAAGGGTTAATCCTAAATACCCTTAGGTTTTTATTCCAAAACCTTGCTTAAGAGTATGCTAGGGTTATGAAATTAGCTTGACTTGAAAAAATTTATGATCTCCTTGTGCTTCTCTTCTCTTGGCCGGTTGATAGAGGAAGAATGGATGAGAGGATATTTTTTTATTTCACACTTTGATATATGCTAACTATGTGTTGGTTTTTAGAGTATAAAAATAATATAAGTTGTATGTATACTTAGATATTTGTACGCATTATGGTTGAGTCATCTTGTTGGTCGACATTCATATAAAAAAAAGACTAAATGGTTTTTGTTATAGTTAAGTACTTGTGTGTATAAGTAGAAGTGTAGTTAGTTAAGAATTATTAGTAACTTGTGTATTTATTTAAGCATTTAGGGTAGCGTTAGCTAAAAATAAATTTTAACGGAGCAAAATAAAATATATTGAAGTTATAAAAATTATAAAAATACATTCCTTACAAAAATTGAGTGAAATAATAATTATCGAGTAGTATTTCCGAAAACCGTCGTAAATATTTATATATAACAATTTATATACAAAATAAATTGAAAACATCGGGTAAAATAATAATATAATTTTTATAGTCTTAAAATGAGTATAAAATATATTAGGAATATTTTTGGAAGTGTCGGATCAATATTCAAAATAAATGTTTACGCGATAGCGTTTATTTAATAGGAAAATAAACGTTTAATGAAAAATGCAAATCCATGCATGAACCGATATGAAATGATGTTATTGATGATATGTAGACTAAATCTAGTCTATATGAAATGTCCTCAATGATTTTCCATGAATACGCAGCTTAACCCTCCAGGTTACGCGTATTTGATACTTGTAAACCTAATTTACAAAAAATGATGAATAGTGACTCATGAATAGTGATTTTCTCCGGGAATGAATAGTGTTTCGTGAATAGTAAAATTTTGAAATACCCTTTCAAAATATCAAATAGACTTCGAAAATGATGAATAGTAACCGATGAATAGTAAATTCCCGAGATGAATAGTGAAATTTTCAAAGTTTGTAAAATGACCTGAAATCACGAGTTGTCACATCATAGCTCCTCGCCAACCTCCGAATAAAATGAGCCCCCTGAATTGGACTCTTCATAGTAAACCACTTAGCTCCACCACCCATGAATCTCACCAAATAGTGGGGGACACGATGTGATTTCCCCCGTCCATCCCCTCCATGAGGTACAAATCGTCCGTGGTCATCTTTTCCTTAGCAGAGTGCCTTGCCCTTATAGAGCAGGCAAGGAGTCGGTGCACCAAATGGCGGATAGGGTTCCTTACCATGGTGTATGTTGGTGGGTGCTTCGAATCGTACCCCTCCACAACAGAAATTCGGTTAAAGTAGGCAGCAGTGTCATGCTCTTCAGGCTTATGGCTCCAACAAGTGTTGTAAAACATTTGGAAGGCTTCAGACTCCATCTCTTCCCGAGTATACAAACCCATTCTTTTGGTAAATTGCTTCAAAGTCAAACGCCTTCTCACACCTCCCAACTGGAAAAACAATGAATCCACATTATCATCCTCTATCTCAGTTTTGAACTCAACAGTAGCAAGAAACTCTCGAACATATTCCAGGATAACCAACTCGGTGATCCTAAAAAGCCTTATTCAAGCATTGCAAGTGAACTCCCCCTGCGAACATGTGTACTTGATCTTGCAAAACTTCCTCAACTTCCTTCCAAAGAGCCCCATTGCCAATACTATCAAACGCATCGAAATCCAAGGCTTCGGGTTGACTAATGTCTTTTCTTCTCAACTTCTGGTAATCTTCAAGACATAGTTGCCTAATTCCTTCATCTTGGAATGCCAGAAACCTAACCCACTCAGCGGGGTTTGGAGCGGGGTTTGTGCCTGCAAGAAAATAGATATCAGTTAGATGCGCATCTTACCGATGTACTAGTTACTACAGAACTAACATTACAAAGTTACTGCCAAGAATTAGATTATTCAAACAAGTCTTCGCTAACATAACACAAAGATTATACCGTAATAAAATTACTTCTCAACGGTTACGGCGTAACTTAACCCCAGGTTACGCTGTAACCTTCCCCAGAAACTCAAAGACAACAGATGGTCATATTTAGCAGTAGATTACGCCGGAACCATCAATTTTATCCAAGTGGTAAAAAGAATCAATAATTTTTTAACCTATTAGTGCTGAGGGACCGTGCCTAAACCACTAGGTTTGTGTTTGACCCCAAAACCCTTTTAAATTAAGTTAAAACATCCCAAACGACCCATAATGATAGGATACGAATCAAAATAACATGGGGAATTCATCATAATTAAGAATTAATCAAACCAATAGCAATAAAATAATCAAACAAGCAAGACACCCAAAATATTAAAATATAAACCCTAATTGAATAATCGAATTGAACTAATCAAAAAGAGTAGTGATGGATCTTACCAGCCATGGTTTGAATGATGGAATGAAGAAATCTTGACGGAAAATTTTTGAGAGAAAATTTTACTGTTTTGGTAGGCGGTGAAAAGTGATTATGTAAAATCTAGTTTTTCATCCGTGTAAGGTTTTATACCACCAGGAGGTTACGGCGTAATTAGGATAATAGTTACGCCGTAACTGAATTTTCAGATTTATAATTTTTATTATTGCAAAATGGTTATGTCGTAATCCTAAAATAGATTAAGCCGTAAAATAATTATATTTTATATATTATTATTATTATTATTATTATTATTATTATTATTATTATTATTATTATATTATTATTATTATTATTATTATTATTATTATTATTATTATTATTATTGTTTTTTCTTTTTCTTTTTTTTATAAAAACATCACTTCATTAGAAAATCATAGGAAATTACAAGAAATTAGTGGGGAGCCGAGAAACTAACTGGGCCCCCACTCCTCTAGCAATAGCAAAACAAACTCTACTAAAAATATAGTTGGCACCACGCCACGCCAATATCTTGAGTGACCGAGAACTTTCGGATTCGCTTCACAGGTCACCGCCTCCTTCTCGAAGTTCACCAAACGAAGAGAAAGAAGGGATGAACCCATATCCAATATCAAGATTTGGTTTCATTGCTTGACACGCTTATGCGTGCAACTTAACCACAAAGACGCATACGCCACAAATTCATCATACCAGTTTGCCAAAGGCGATGGCCCAAGAAGATCAACACACACATCAAGGCTCTCTCCCACGTCAGTACAAAGAACAAGTCACCGGGCGTAGGTGTTTGTCCCTCTCTCCGCAGAGCCCGATATCAACTTCTTTACGAGCCGAAACCCCTACCCGGGAGCAGATATCCGTAAGAGTATCACGCACCACATTATGTCGATATTTAATACCAATAATACCTGCGCATGATACAGCATGATCCCCATAGATATCACCCGTAAAAACCTTGGAACAAGCGAGCACCGGCATCCGAGTGTGAAAAGGGAACACCTAGACGATAGCATAAACACACCGGTAGGTTTTAGCATTCATAGTCCGCCTGCCCAACTATCGGGACTACTCGAGCCGCCTCAAGTAAGGTCTTCCATTTGCGATCTCCATAGGGCCATCCTGTCTAGCAGCGGATAAGCGTAAGGTGGATTCAACCTCTTTGGTGACACGTGCGAAATATAAATCTGCCAATTTCTTCATGAGTTTGGGGGGCAGAATCTCACAAGAGCTACCCAAAAGGTCGATCTCCATTTTCTCGTTAAAAACATGCAGGGCATCATCAAAGGAAGATCCGAAGCACCAACACCGAATGCCGGAGAAGTTCAGTCTGTAAGGTCAGGCCGATTGGAGTCTAGAAGCAAGGAAGGCATAATTCAAAACATCACCAGCAGCATATACACCAAGACCCCCAAATTCAAAGGGAAGAGTGGGCTACTCCATTGCCAATTTCCAAACCCACCAGAGGAAGGGACAATTCGCTAAAGAGGAGCGAAGTGCTTCATCGAAAGAAATCTGAGCACGCTCAAAGACACGGGGGAACATGTATGCGATAGAGAAATACAGCCTTGGAAATTCCAAAGACATGCACGGAGAAGCAAAGAACTCACATTGGGGATCATTGAGCTTAGCAACAAATACCATAAGTTCAATGGTTTTAGAAACTCGTTTCAAAACGAGCTTACTACTAAACTCAAGGTCTACACCAACAGGCCCACCTAACAATTTTACACCATGCAGGGGTCGGGCAATATTAGGGGAAAAACACCTTCGAAGTCTGCTTCTAGGATCTTCCCTTGGCCAAAAACCTCGCTTTATCGACGTTGAGGTGTAAACCATAACGAGGTCCATCTATCATAATGAGCTCCAAGGCCTTCCCAACAAACAGAGTATCTCCAATGATCGTACCATCATCTAGGTACCAAGCTTGAAAGGGGAGAGAAAAGGAGTCTTTGATCTTGCGAGCCAAAGGATGAAGCACAAACGCAAAAAGGAGAGGTCCGAGAGGGTCACCATGCTACACGCCTTGGTGTGACCATAAAGTATGTTCCCTATAATATAATCTGGCTAGGCTGGAGTAGCAAAATTCAACCCAACGTGATATGGCAGGACAATGGAGGCGAACCTCTTGTAACATAACCTCACGGTCTACCAGATTGAAGGCGTTTTTGAAATCCACCAACAACATCGAAAGACCCACATCATCACTACGTGCTTCAACAAGCCGATTCACGGCATGGAGAATGGCCTCCCCTCCTCCAGAAACCCCAACTCCGAACTGTAGATCATTCAAGTATCCATCTAAAGAGTGGCCAATCATGGAAGCTCCCACCTTGGAGACTAAACGCCTCCAAACAGTCCCCACCGCAATAGGACGGATACCACCACCTGGTTTGATCAGCAGTGTGAGGAGCACCGCAATATACTAGCCCAAATCCTTAGGACACTTACCATCAAGAAAAAGATTTACCACCTGGGTGATGGAATTGATTAACTCATCAGATATAGCCACAGCAGCACCGCTAAAACAATCCAATAGGTGTTGGGCGCGTAAACCATCTCGACCACACGATGTACCACGGGGGAAGCTCTTAATCATATCAAGAACCACAGCAGGAGATGCAATGAGGTTATGATGATCAATAGGTATATCAGGCAGTGAAGGGCGACTTGAAGGGATGTTTAGCCTTAAGGTCCTCAAGGGTAGTGTCATTGTAAGAGAGCAACACAAGAAGAAAGAACTCGGACAATGGCCAGATAATGACCATCACAAATCTTCCTCCTACATTGCTTGACATTACGCCACCCAACTCGTGTTTCCCTCCTCAATATTAGACCAAGTAGGAGGGTTCAGCTAAAACCTCTCTAACAAGCCGCAAACTACCACCGACGTACCCCAAGACCTAATGGCATTAGCGATATATTCTTCTTTGACGTTGGTACGCTTAGTATGCACTCTACACTCCATGTTACTCCTCAGACAAAAGGTTTTAAGGAGACAAAGAGGCAAGGCTAACAGGCTAACCCAACAAGAAATGTCTCAAAGGTGTGATCACCTTATCAAGAGCTCCTTTCAAAACACGAGAGAATCCCAAACGGCACTTTGGAGGGATGGATTTGACGGTGTGCAACCCTTTAGCGAGCAAAGTGTCAAGTAAGTGTAAATCAAAACTAGAGTGCTCTTCCAAAACCAAATCTTCAACACAAGCGAGCTGAACAGAAGTGGGAATTTGGGGCTTAGCGAGATGTCACACCCTCGCCGGAGGCGGAAACACGAGGTGTAACGGAAGGGAACATAAGCACAAGATAATAGAACATACCAACATTAATATTAAAAAGAAATAATACACCATTACAATACTAGTTTAGCCGTCATCGGCAAATATATTACAAAGTTTAGATTCCAAAATATTGAGTTTTATTACATAATGATTTGTAGTAACAAGTGAAAACTTCATTATGCAAGACCTGGTAGGAAAAGCTTACTAACGATCACCTCAAATGCATGAGAGAAAAACGGGTCAACTATGAAAATAGTTGGTGAGTAAACACGCTTAGCAAAATAAGAAAATCTCGTAAGAAATATTCAAAGCTTTTAGGTCAACTAAAAGGGTCCACAAAGCAAAGGCATTGTGTATCCACTCAGCCCAAGTTCGCCCATACAAAACTTGCAACCTGTGTGTACACAACCCATTGCACAAAAATATAGTGCGCCAAGTAGTCAAGTGTAAGCGGTCATAATAGTTCCCAAAGCAAAGGCATTGTATATCCACTCGGCCCAAGTTCCGCCATACAAAACTTGCAACCTGTGTGTACACAACCCATTGCACAAAATATAGCGTATCAAATGGTCAAAATAGTTCACAATATAGTACCAAGTATATAATAATTTAAGTTGATGCTCCGAACATGGGAGACTTTGCATCGCCACAGGGGAGACTCCTTTGTCACTCGCCACCTAGGCGAGATTTATGAGACCGCTCCACCAATAAGGCGAGACTTTATAGTGACGCCTCCAACATGGGAGACTTTGCACCTTTGCCCAACAAGGGAGACTCCTTTGTCACTCGACCACCTAGGCGAGATTTATTGAGACCGCTCCACCAATAAGGTGAGACTTTATAGTGATGTTCAACATGGGAGACTTTGTAATCGCTCCAACAAGGGAGACTCCTTTGTCACTCGGCCACCTAGGCGAGATTTATTGAGACCGCTCCACCAATAAGGCGAGACTTTATAGTGATGCTCCGAACATGGGAGACTTTAGGTCAAGATCATAACACGCACGGTTCAATAAGTTCAAATAAGTCATAATTTCGTAATTAAGTTCAAGGATTGATTCAAGTTCAAAAGTTCAAGCCAAAAGAGTTCACAAAAGTAGGAATCAATTTAGTTCAATTATGATTCATGTATTCAGCCCCAAAATATAGTAAAACGGTAAAAAGGGGATGTGAATACTCACTAGCATAAAATGTTCAATAAGTTCATAAAACATAGTTAGTTTAGTTCAAGTATAAATCATGCATTCCACCCCAAAACAATTTAAAGCATTTAAAAAGGGGAGTCTGTGAATACTCACTTGATGAATAGATGTGACGACAAAAGTGAGTACACCGAGGTATAATGTGATGCTTTAACCGGGACCTATTACGAATGATATGATATGTAATGAGTTGCAATGTAATGTTATGCACGCATTTCGTATGTTATTTATACCATTTGCGGGTTTTTGAAAATAATACTCTTCGTCGAAAAATACTCGCTTGACGCCTTGACCATCCAAAAATCACTTTACAATTATTTACGTCAAAATGTCATCCTACAATGGTTTTGTAATGATTTATAGTGAAATTATCACTTTTCGTCGTAAAACAATGTCGTCGGAAATTTTATAAAAGTGACAAAAGTGGTTCAAAAACTAGTCGAAAAACGGTACGCCGATCGTTAGAAAACAAACTCGACGGTTTTGGAAAGTTTGTATCAAAATCTAAAAGTTTCAGTTCAGGAGTTTTCGTCATAGTGGTCTCGAACATAAAGATAATAAGGGTTAAAGATGGTGATTTTAGTTACCGTAACACTTATCTCGTAAAATAATATAGTTTTCGTAAAATAATAGTTACGGCAAGTTTTATGAAAACGTATATATTTGTCGCTTCAAACCGCTTTCTACGATAATACGTCCTTAGCTTCGTATCGAAGTAAACTAATATATTTTTGATAAGTCGAAATAATTTGTGAAGCATAAGGCTCGTTTTTGACCCGAACAAGATAAATATATGTTGCTGAAATTTCTGAAAATAATATTTTTCGTCGTCAAACTTTAAAAATTCACCACGGCGTCGTTATAAGTCCGTTTTTATCCGTTCAAGCGGCCACGGATTCGTTTTAAAGTATATTTTCTAAAAATCAAGGCCAAAGTTTCGTACCAACTGTCGGTTTTTCCAGAAATTCGAAACAAGGACAGAACCTATTTATATAGTTATCGAAAATAGTTTTTCTCGGACAAAACCTATTCTAATCCCTTCAAATCAACTCCAAAGCTAATCTAATCCTACCATACACCTTCTTAGGGTGTCATGGGTTCCTAGACATCATCAAGACCAAAGTATACCAAGGGATAATTATAGGATGACCATAATATATATATAACTCAATAAATCATGAAAAATGGTATAAATCACATATGTCTTGCATGTGCTCCAAAAATGAAAAGATACATATGAAATGATAAGAAAACATGAAAAATGATAAAAACATGCTTACAAGTGAAAATGATGAGGTGAAAGTAACAAGGATTAGCCTAAACACTCTTGGTTTTTATTTCAAAACCTAATAAAGAGTGATACTAGATTGTAATTATCTTGAGCTTGAGAAAAAAAAATTATGATCCCTTGAGAAGGTCTTCCATGGCCGGTTTTGGAGTAAGAACAAAAGGAGAGAACAACTTTACTAACTCTTGTATTTTAAGATTGAATGAATCAAGTGTGGATTTAAGATAAAGTGTAGATCTCACCAAGAAGAAAATTTGCACCATTCAATTAATGCACCCTCCCCCCATAGGGCCGGATTTAAGGGGATCATGTTTCTCCAATATTTTTTTTCTTGTATAAATACTTGTATTGTTTGTTAAAAAAAGATTTAAGTGAAAAGTGTAGGTAAAAAGGTAACTTGTAAGGTAAAAGAGATTTTTAATAGATCAAAATAGAGTATAATGATATTATAAAAATTGTAAAAATACATTCCTTGTAACATTTGAGTGATAAAATAATTATCGAGTAATTTTTAAGAAAAGTGTCGTAACAATATAACTTTAACGATTTATATACGAAATAAATCCAAAACACTAGTTAAACTCAAAATATAGTTTTTATAAACTAAATGTAAGTATAAAAATATGTAGGGATCATTTTTAGAAGTAACGGATTAAATGTTCAAAATAATAACTCACGCCATAACGCTTATTAAATATAAAATTACGCATTAAATGTGAAATGAAATGCCATGAATGAATTAATATGATGCATATTTAATTTAAGAAATGACCGGAATTTGAGAATTGTGACATTCTTCCCATGTCAGCGGAATCATGTCCTCATGATTCGATTAACGATACCATGGTCCGAACCTCGACAAGAGTTCTAAAAGTTCATGCTCGCACGAACAGTCTAAATGATCATATCAATGTCCATGCGCATGGTTCCCCATTCAACTAAGTACGCGTGCGTGATTAGATTTGATAGTGTAACCTTACCCAATATCGAACGTAGCTCTCAAAAGACCTTTAGGTGGTCGATTCTAATCTAATCTCACAACTCATCAAACAAGAACTGTCATGAGATTAAACTAAACCGACTTGAGTAAAATTGTCTCTTAGCTTGATTTTCGCAACTCATCAAACAAGAACTGGCACTAGATCAAGCTAGGAAACAAGTTGTTAGAAAGGTAGGAATCAACATCCTTGAATGAAGTCTTTTGAAAGATTCGCTCGATATTCGATTTGCTTACACAATCAAATCCAATCAACAAAATATATAACAAATAAGGTCGATATCAATAGGTCTCAAATTAATCAAGGTCGTGAACGTGATAAAGATTGGAAGGAAGTTATGCGCTCAAAATCATGTCGCACAGAAATAAAGTAGTCGTTCGAAAGAATGTACCCGTTAAGCGTTGCGGGCTTCCTCGGTACCCAGATAGAATGCTTGACCACGTCGGGGAAACATCAATGTTCGGATCTTGTGGGCCTTCTATTGCCAATGCCAAGTTTGGACGATTACCTCCTAGATTGGGAGTTCTTTTCATTTTGGGAGGTATTTGAAGGTGATCTAGACTTCCACACTCGTAACATGCTTTTCCTCTGTCCTTGATTTCCATTCTGTTTGAGCAATTTCGCGCAAGTGGCCCGCCTCTGTCACATTTGTTGCACCTTGGGCAGTCTCCTAAGTGATGATAATTACATCGAGTGCACAAAGGATGTGGACCTGCGTATCTTTTGCTGGTAGTCGCTCCATAGTTCCTCGGTTATTCGCTGCTCTCTTGTCTTCTGACCCGGTCTCGGCTTCCCGGTGATCCTCCCTGTCGCTGGCCCACCGCCGCTTTGCTTTTGTTAGTTCTCCGCACTGATCACATCATTTGTCAAGCGATATTCCATGCTCACAGCTGGCTTGCGAGTGGTTGTGTTCGCGGTGACATCCTTCTAATTTCACATAAAGGAAACCATGTGAGGAACCATCCTAGTTGCCTTCTCCGCGTTGGTTCGTCTAGCACGAGGTGTGCTATAATTTGAGTGAGTAGATCCGCTATTCCAGCAAATGTTGTTGTCCGGATTGTCATTGTTGTTTGGGTTGCCGTTGTTGTTACCTCCCGAGCGTGTGTTTCTTGCAGCCATGATCCTACAATGGACCAAAACATCGGGTTGAGTAAACGACATTCGAACGAGTCGATGAGGTGCAGAACGGTGGTAATGTGTTATAGTGATCGAAACATGACAGGAACAGAGGCATGCTATGTCTAACAAGTCGAAAGATGGAAAAGAGAAGATATGAACAAGGTACGGTAATGTAGACGTGAACGTAAAACATGCTATGCATACCCACCCGACCAATGCAACTTCAGTGTGACCGACTCAAAAGACTCGACTAAACATGATTTAAAATACACACTCTTATCATTGCATGGTTCTTCATAAATTAGACATAGTTGATCAGGCTATGTATAATTTATGATTAACGATGCAACGATAGGACTAGATGACTCGGATGATGTTCAATGTTTAATAAAATAAAATAAAATTTTTCCGGTTATAGCTGTGATTTTTATTTTTGAAAAATCGGCATTCTCTATAACCTTTGGCTCTGATACCAATCTGTCACACCCTCGACGGAGGCGGAAACACGAGGTGTAACGGAAGGGAACATAAGCACAAGATAATAGAACATACCAACATTAATATTAAAGAGAAATAATACACCATTACAATACTAGTTTAGCCGCCATCGGCAAATATATTACAAAGTTTAGATTCCAAAATATTGAGTTTTATTACATAATGATTTGTAGTAACAAGTGAAAACTTCATTATGCAAGACCTGGTAGGAAAAGCTTACTAACGATCACCTGAAATGCATGAGAGAAAACGGGTCAACTATGAAAATAGTTGGTGAGTAAACACGTTAAGCAAAATAAGAAATCTCGTAAGAAATATTCAAAGCTTTCGGTCAACGAAAAGGGTCCACAAAGCAAAGGCATTGTGTATCCACTCAGCTCCAAGTTCCTACCATACAAAACTTGCAACCTCAGTGTACACAACCCATTGCACAAAAATATAGTGCGCCAAGTAGTCAAGTGTAAGCGGTCATAATAGTTCCCAAAGCAAAGGCATTGTATATCCACTCAGTCCCAAGTTCCGCCCATACAAAACTTGCAACCTGTGTGTACACAACCCATTGCACAAAATATAGCGTATCAAATGGTCAAAATAGTTCACAATATAGTACCAAGTATATAATAATTTAAGTTGATGCTTCGAACATGGGAGACTTTGCACCGCCCAACAGGGGAGACTCCTTTGTCACCCGGCCACCTAGGCGAGATTTATTGAGACCGCTCCACCAATAAGGCGAGACTTTATAGTGACGCTCCGAACATGGGAGACTTTGCACCGCTCCAACAAGGGAGACTCCTTTGTCACTCGACCACCTAGGCGAGATTTATTGAGACCGCTCCACCAATAAAGCGAGACTTTATAGTGATGTCTCAACATGGGAGACTTTGCACTGCTCCAACAAGGAGACTCCTTTGTCACTGCCACCTAGGCGAGATTTATTGAGACCGCTCCACCAATAAGGCGAGACTTTATAGTGATGCTCCTAACATGGGAGACTTTAGGTCAAGATCATAACACGCACGGTTCAATAAGTTCAAATAAGTCATAATTTCGTAATTAAGTTCAAGGATTGATTCAAGTTCAAAAGTTCAAGCCAAAAGAGTTCACAAAAGTAGGAATCAATTTAGTTCAATTATGATTCATGTATTCAGCCCCAAAATATAGTAAAACGGTAAAAAGGGGATGTGAATACTCACTAGCATAAAATGTTCAATAAGTTCATAAAACATAGTTAGTTTAGTTCAAGTATAAATCATGCATTCCACCCCAAAACAATTTAAAGCATTTAAAAAGGGGAGTCTGTGAATACTCACTTGATGAATAGATGTGACGACAAAAGTGAGTACACCGAGGTATAATGTGATGCTTTAACCGGGACCTATTACGAATGATATGATATGTAATGAGTTGCAATGTAATGTTATGCATGCATTTCGTATGTTATTTATACCATTTGCGGGTTTTTGAAAATAATACTCTTCGGTCGAAAAATACTCGCTTGACGCCTTGACCATCCAAAAATCACTTTACAATTATTTACGTCAAAATGTCATCCTACAATGGTTTTGTAATGATTTATAGTGAAATTATCACTTTTCGTCGTAAAACAATGTCGTCGGAAATTTCATAAAAAGTGACAAAAGTGGCTTCGAAAAACTAGTCGTAAAACGTGTAACGCCGATCGTTAGAAAACAAACTCGACGGTTTTGGAAAGTTTGTATCAAAATCTAAAAGTTTCAGTTCAGGAGTTTTCGTCATAGTGGTCTCGAACATAAAGATAATAAGGGTTAAAGATGGTGATTTTAGTTACCGTAACACTTATTTCGTAAAAATAATATAGTTTTTCAGAAAATAATAGTTACGGCAAGTTTTATGAAAACGTGCATATATTTGTCGTTTCAAATCCGTTTTCTACGTATAATACGTCCTTAGCTTCGTATCGAAGTAAACTAATATATTTTTGATAAGTCGAAATAATTTGTGAAGCATAAGGCTCGTTTTTGACCCGAACAAGATAAATATATGTTGCTGAAATTTCTGAAAATAATATTTTTCGTCGTCAAACTTTAAAAATTCACCACCGCTTCGTTATAAGTCCGTTTTTATCCGTTCAAGCGGCCACGGATTCGTTTTAAAGTATATTTTCTAAAAATCAAGGCCAAAGTTTCGTACCAACTGTCGGTTTTTCCAGAAATTCGAAACAAGGACAGAACCTATTTATATAGTTATCGAAAATAGTTTTTCTCGGACAAAACCTATTCTAATCCCTTCAAATCAACTCCAAAGCTAATCTAATCCTACCATACACCTTCTTAGGGTGTCATGGGTTCCTAGACATCATCAAGACCAAAGTATACCAAGGGATAATTATAGGATGACCATAATATATATATAACTCAATAAATCATAAAAAATGGTATAAATCACATATGTCTTGCATGTGCTCCAAAAATGAAAAGATACATATGAAATGATAAGAAAACATGAAAAATGATAAAAACATGCTTACAAGTGAAAATGATGAGGTGAAAGTAACAAGGATTAGCCTAAACACTCTTGGTTTTTATTTCAAAACCTAATAAAGAGTGATACTAGATTGTAATTATCTTGAGCTTGAGAAAAAAAAATTATGATCCCTTGAGAAGGTCTTCCATGGCCGGTTTTGGAGTAAGAACAAAAGGAGAGAACAACTTTACTAACTCTTGTATTTTAAGATTGAATGAATCAAGTGTGGATTTAAGATAAAGTGTAGATCTCACCAAGAAGAAAATTTGCACCATTCAATTAATGCACCCTCCCCCCATAGGGCCGGATTTAAGGGGATCATGTTTCTCCAATATTTTTTTTTTTTTTTTTTTTTTCTTGTATAAATACTTGTATTGTTTGTTAAAAAAAGATTTAAGTGAAAAGTGTAGGTAAAAAGGTAACTTGTAAGGTAAAAGAGATTTTTAATAGATCAAAATAGAGTATAATGATATTATAAAAATTGTAAAAATACATTCCTTGTAACATTTGAGTGATAAAATAATTATCGAGTAATTTTTAAGAAAAGTGTCGTAACAATATAACTTTAACGATTTATATACGAAATAAATCCAAAACACTAGTTAAACTCAAAATATAGTTTTTATAAACTAAATGTAAGTATAAAAATATGTAGGGATCATTTTTAGAAGTAACGGATTAAATGTTCAAAATAATAACTCACGCGATAACGTTTATTAAATATAAAAATTACGCATTAAATGTGAAATGAAATGCCATGAATGAATTAATATGATGCATATTTAATTTAAGAAATGACCGGAATTTGAGAATTGTGACACGAGATCAAATAACACAAATCTAACAACAACATCACCGCAGTCGGGGGGTGACACGAAATCAGATCCATGCCGACATTTCGAGCGAAGAGTATGCGTCTTAAAACAGACCCCACACAACCAAAGGCCCATACGTTTCAACGTAACCTCGAAACCTCAAAGACAACCAGATTAAGTGGCCAAAGAAAGTTTGGTGGTGGCCCAGAGCATCCTCATTGAAATGACGATCACGAAGATGAGAAATCAACGAGGTTTTGGTAAGCCCATTCCCACTGCCGTCTTGACAACCACTTAAACCAGCAAAGGGAAAATGAAACCGAATAATAGCCATAGATTTTTTTTTTTTTTTTTTTTCCGCAACAAAAAAAACCTAAGACTAAATTAAATCAATAAAAAACAAAAAGCAAACATGTGTGGTCCTACTAAACATAACAAAGACCAAAGAAAGAAATAAAAAAAAAACAAAGTCTCAACGTGGGCCCCACCAGAAAAAAACAAGCAACAGACTAGCAGAAGTAAACCGCTACCAGAAAATGCAAACCAACTCGCTAAAAAGCAAGATTGTTAAGACAACTCGCTACCGGAAAAGTGCTTCCAACAAAAAAGTGCTTGCCAACAAAACCCAACACGCTTCCAAATAGGGAGGTAACTCGCTACCAGAAAAGTGCTTGCCAAAACCCAACACGCTTCCAAATATTGAGCCAACTCGCTACTAGGAACCGGCGATGAACAGTAGCACTTTAGAGAAAACCAGAGAACCAAAACAAAGAACATAACGCAACGAGATCAAGAAAGATCACCCCAAGAAAAATTTGTGGTTTCAAGGATGAAACACACGGTACGAAATCAACGAAAAAAAGGGAAGAAAAACAAGACCCTCGCGTCAACAGAGACGTTGAAACAGTAAGATCAACAAGGGTGTTGAATTACAGGGGCCATGAACACGGTGGTACAAAGGATGGGGCTGGTGGCATCGCCAAATCACCCACAGTAACAGAGCGAACCACAGTAACAATTTATTATTATTATTATTATTATTATTATTATTATTATTATTATTATTATTATTATTATTATTATGATTATTTTATTATTATTATTATTATTATTATTATTATTATTATTAAATTTTATTTTATTAAAAACTCATAATATTATTATTATTATTATTATTATTAATATTATTATTATTATTATTTTAAAGTTTTAATTTCTAGAAGTCTTAAAATTATAAAATGGTTACGTCGTAACTCTTAACAGGAGTTACGCCATAACTAATAGCTTCGAAGAATGAATGTGTAGTATTGCAATACGAGAGATTGTGATACGTACCTTGGTTTGGAAGTGCTCAAATCTCTTATTTAGGTAAATATGATATACCTTAGATCTTCCATTAACTACTCCCCGACAGCGGTGCCAAAAAGCTGATGTGCTATTTCATCCTGCTTTTAATATTTATAAAACTTAGATAACTTAGGATTAACACATACTAATGGGCAGAGAACCCGATCAGATGTAGTAAAGCCTTAGGTAAATCCGAGTATCGTCCTAAGAGAGTTGTGACCTTGAAAGAAATAAGATGATTAGAAATAATATTCATAATATATTGATGTGATAAGGCTGTTATAATTCATCTACATGCTATTATTCTATACACACAAACACCAGAAATTTAGGGTAAAGAGATAGATAAACGAAGCTTAACTAAGAATACAAATATGAATTGATTCTCGATATAAATGTTCAATATAGTGGTTAATTATCACGAGACTCCTTTGGTCAATTCTTCATGGCCTATGGTTCTTAGATTCCTCACCAAGATGAACAGGTCACCCGAGATCATTCGGCAACCTAATAGCAGTAATTAAGGGCCAAATCTACTAGATATAGTATGTGGATACTCGGCCGTTAGGAACTTAGATTTCCCCAAACCATTTAAATACCTCCACTTGATAGGTGATCATTTGGTCAGTTCACACACGAAGAGTGGTTGTACCATGGCCAATTCCTCCCATACTTCGCAATCTATCAGACTAGGGTCAGTTGGTCATATCTCCCAACCCTTTAGATACTACCAAGCTTATAATATTACCAAGACTAGTGATCTATGATAAGACTAGCAAATATCTATAAAGAATTAAAGAGTATCAATAACACAAATGCAAACTTCAATTAATAACATGAATTCATAGTATAAGAACTAGCAAAAATATAAAAGGAATTCAAACTCGAATACAATGGAAATCGTAGACGAGAACTTCGTTATTCGATGCTCCTAAGCCATGCTTCTTATTTTGTGTTTGATCTCCCCAAACCATAGAAGGTTTGGGAAACAAGAGATGATTAAAACTGGTGAAATCTTCGACTATTTATAGGCTACGAATTCAGTTACGGCGTAACATTTATTAAGTAGTTACGTCGTAACTCTTCAGATCTTGTGCTTATCCATGGTTATGGCGTAACCAGAGCTGGGGGTTACGCCGTAGTCATTGTAAATCATATGCTTATCTTCTGTTACAGCGTAACCTGAGCTAATGGTTACGCCGTAGCCTTTGTAAATTGATGTCTATCCGTTGTTACGGCGTAACCTGACCTGTGGGTTACGCCGTATCTCTTGTCAAATAAGCTGCATGATGTTCAGTAGCATGTTACGGCGTAATTATATTCCATGGTTACGCCGTAATTTTCATAATCTTTGTTACGCCGTACCTTCATCAATTGGTTACGCCATAGTTAAGAGACAACTCATTCTTTGGGCTTGAAAATGTCCAATTACTGCTTCCTTGCATAAAATATGTCCTGATATGAAATAATAAGGAATAAGGATGTTTTCACTAGCATTTTACTCATAATGCGATAATAAAGGGGGAAATTAACGCTTAGAATATCAGGACTATTTGATGTTATCAAAACTTATTATTACTCGTGCTGTCGTAATAAGATTATAATGGGCTGCTACTAAGCATTCAACCAAAATAACTCAAAAAAATTCTCACATGCCTACATTATTATTACTTAAAAAATTGTTACCACTGTTCTTTTTCTTCGCGTCATCCATCTTAACATAATTACTCATTTCCTGCATAACTAAGAAAGCATTAGATTGCCATTATCAGTTGTGTGGTATATGAAATTACAACAGAAAAGCCAGCTTACCATTTCCTCTTTCTAATGTATTCCTCTTTTCCTGCTAACCCTTTATACTAAATGACTTACCTTGTTATTAGATGACTTTCCTTTCTAACGAAAAACAATATGAGCTATGATTAGTAATTCATGAGTAACCAATATTTTTGTTATACTGGGGATGGTAACATCTAAATTCTTGTTATTTTATTCCACCCAAATTTATGATTAAAAACACCTTAATCAGTCTGTGAAACGACACTCGGATCAAAGAACCAAATTTCTATCAATACCCGCTTAAACTAAACACAAAGTAACCACATGATCAAGAAAAAAATAAAGAATGAAGAATCACATACCTTCGATAAAAAAATTCATGACAGTAGGACTTCATCCGTTTTTGCAATTCATGCATTCCGCTCAAAATAGATCAAACCTGCAATTAAACATAAACATGGAATAAAAATATAAACTTTTTATCAAAAAAATAACTGGAATTAAAAAAAAAATAAAAAAACCTAAATTAAACCTAAACCCTAATAAAAAAACTCCTAATTTTAAGAAACCCCTAAATTAAACCTAAACCCTAATTCCTATCATTTATTTGACAAAAAAAATCAAACCTGAAGCTTTTCAGAAAGGTTTGTGTGGGGAAGGTTTGAGTAGGGTGTGTGTGTGTGTTGGAATTTGGTGGGAAGTAAGTGTTAAGAAGACATCAGAACAGGGATGAAGAAGATGAATGTTTTTTCTGGAGAATAGGAAGATTTGGAAAGATCTTTAAGGAGGGTAGATTTTTGGGTTATATATTGGGTCGGGTAGCTCCAGGGTCCCAAAAAAAGCCATGTTGAACTGTTCATTTTATGCCCGGGAAATGTTAAACATACTAATGTATTTTTTTGTATTTAGGGGGTCCATTTTTTGACTATTGCACAAAGCCATCAAAATGAACAAGCCGCCTTGCCTAAGTTTGCACAAACCCAAATCCGCCTTGTTCCATTTTTTTAATGTTAAAAATTTACGAAAGTCAAGTAATAGCTTTTGTTTTTTCAATAATTTTGACTGCACATTTTCAAAAGGAAAGTAAAAAGTTTGATTATGTGTTTAGTGTATTTGTCTAAGTTTTATAAGATCGTGATCCTAATTAAGATTATTTTTGTTTTTACAAAATCGTGATCATAAAATCGGATTAAGATTTTAAGATTCTGTTATAGTGTTATTTTATTAATAAGTGTTGTAAAATTATGTAAATTCATATATTATTATATATTTGGAAAATGAGGCAAATGCCCCCGGCGCCTGAGGCTAATCACTTTCCAGACCACTTCTTTTTTTTATTTGAAAATGGACCGAGGGCAACCGATGTCATTGGGCAACTCATCGACATGGTGACAAGTGTCCCGTATGTGTAAGGTATTGTTTTTTGGGCAACTAAAGTTCGCTGGGCAACCGTATATTTAATAAGGGTTGTTTCATCATTTCACACATTACAAGAATCGTGTCAATTACCCAAAAAAATTACCCACATATATTGATTAATGGGTATTTACCCACTAATTTCCCCTGAATTACCCACAGATACGGAGTTAGAAATGAGACAAACGTTACCCTCAAATTTCCCACAACTTTACCCATGAAAGTACCCATGTAGTTAAACTTAGTGTGTAATTTGTGGGTGAATTATTCTTGCTAACTTATTTCCCACATACTACCCACGAACTGAGTTATCACGGGACAATGTGTGGGTAATATCGTGGGTATATTTATGTTACCTACGAAGTACATAAAATCCTTTTTGTTTGTGTGTAATTTTTTATGAGTAATCTATGGGTAAAAATATGCACACAGCTTACCCACGATATTTTTTGTGGGTACTTTGTATGTATGGGTAACTTGACCATAGATTCACCCATATATATCTGATAAGAAATTTGTTATGATTTGTAAGTTTTTGGCTAGTTTAAAATTATTTTATACAAGGCATTTATTTGTCATGTGTTTTGTTATTAGTAGTTTTACATTTGTGACTTGAGAGTTGTGTGCACAACTTAGTCGGAAAATCTATCTTCCGTAGCTCACTTAAGTAAAGAACCATAGTTGTTGAATAGTCTCTTTTGGATTATGATTACATTTGAGGGTTGTGTCCACAACTAATTCCGAAAATCTATCATCCGTAGGTCACTTAAGTAAAGAACATAGTTGTTCGATAGTCTCTTTTGGCTTATGATTACATAATTAGTCAGCGGGATTAAAATAGTGACCAATTTTGATTCAACACTTTTCACAAACACATAACTAAATTAGTGAGACATAACGCAATTTAACATTAGATTGTACCTTTTGAGTATTAATAATTACTCTATTATACATTTTTTTTAGGAAACGACGCCGTTTAGTAGGCTTTAAAACGCCATCGTAATGTTGTTTACATTGCTTAAAAATGATATGCACCTCATAATATCTCTACTACTTATATTGCTTGCATATATATTTTTTAAACTTAACATGCTTAAAATTTGAGTAATGTTGATTGCCTATGATACCTGTTACAAAACAAGTTCAAATGAAAACTTTTACTTATTGGCAAGTTTTTAAACTATCATTGATTAAAAAATTATAAGAACATCAACTACTAAATTAATAGTTTAAATATTGTTTGATCGTCAAACTTTTTTTATTTTCCGTTTATAATTTATAGATTTTTTTTTCCCGCAATGACTACAAATTAAACCGGTAAATGTTGCACGAAGGGTCACACCAAAACATGCTTAGGGTGGAGGGAGTGGTACCCTAATACCCTGGGTGCCACCTCACCTCTATCCAATAAAAACCTTCCAACTCAAAACTACCCCAATTCTACCCTAACACTACCCTAGGTGGAGGGAGTGGTACCCTAGTACCCGAATTCTATTTTTTTTAAATACATAAAACCACATACAATATTTAAAATAAAAACATATCATTTCATTAAAAATAAAAACATTACATAATACTTAAAAAAAACATAACATAATACTTAAACATAACATAACATAATCGGAAGACATTTTTTTTGTGGAGAGATTAGTGTGTGTTTTTTTTTAAAGGTAGGGGTAATTATTTTTTTTTTTGGAGAGATTAGTGTATGTTTTTTTGAAAGAAATGAGTGTATGTTATTTGGTTTTAAAGGGATTTTTTTTTTTTTTTTTTTAGTTGATGCATGTTATCGTTTGAGTATTGCAACGGTCGAATTATCAAAGAGAATCACGGGTACTCGCTCGAGCTCGGAGCTCGATTTCCCTAGCCGAACCATGTACCCGAGCTAGGCGGGGCGGTGTACCCGCTCGGGTACTTGGTACCCGCACCACTACCCGCTCTCCACTCCGTCATGCCTTATAGTCAAATTGCATCTCTATTTGGGCGCACAATATTAATAAGCTTGATGGGATGGTTTCTCGTCATCCACAAAGTTAGTGTTACAAAAAGCATATAATAAAAAAGGTATTACTCACCGAAAATTTTATTTGCATGGTAGTCGACGCCGCAACACATGAATAACATGCCATAAATATTTTTTTGTTAAAAACGTTTCAAGTCTTATTATTTTTCATAATTAACTTTAATAAAAGAACTCTAAAATTATGGCGGAGAAATTTGGCGCCCGTTTGAAAATCAAAATTTTAGTCCTACGTATAATCTCAATCTCATCAAACCCACCCCTCCTCATTTTAAGGCCTTCACCCAAAACCTCCTTTATCATTCCCCTTGCAAGTTGCAACCCCTCCATATACATTTCTATCGTGAATAAGTTTGCTTAATATTTTGTTTGGCAGTTACATGTGTTTCTTAAAACAGGTACAAAACCACATATCATGTATTTCATTTTTAAAGTGTTTATCATTGGTGCCAGATTTCTATTTGACAGGTTAACATTTCTTTTTTAATCTTTGCACAATCATTGGAAATGATTTTAATAATGATATGCTCACAATATTCTTTATGTCTTGATAGATTTCAACAAGGAAATGCTCATCGGATTCATTTTGTCTAGACGTTTGACTGTAAAATAAGTCTACATTTTAACTTCAGGTTTGAATATGATTATTCTTATGAATTTTATATATCTTGTTATTTGTACAACACCTTTTCTATATATATATATTTTCTCCTTTTATTTTTGGGCATGAATTCTCACATTTTTTATTGTCATTTCCAGATTCCTTATCACTTATGGGTTGAATACCACACAAAGAAGAAAAGAGCATCATGTTTGAGCACACCACAACTAAGAAACCGCTTTGGTGGATTGACACATTTGAAATTTTCTTCTCCCTTATTATGTAAAATATAAAGATTCCAATATAAAATCTATACATACAATGTAGCTACCGATGCATTTTGACGTTTTAAGAACTTTTAAGTGCTAGCTATATGTAAATTTCTTGATTATTCATTTTATAGATTGTACTTAGGATCTCAATATTGATTGAATGTATCTTTGTTTTGATTTTATTTTGATAAGATTGTATGTGATTCCATTTCTATTTGTATATTCGTCAATATGAGATGCATTATACAAAACTAAGGAATTTTGCAATTTTTTAGAGATTTACTCATATGTAATGTGTACTCATTTAGCTACCAGATGCTTACATCATACATGATGGGGGTAATTTAGTCATGATTTGGCTCTTAAATTATTACGGATGAAAGTAAAATATTTACCCTCAGGGCTCGTTTAGTTCGCAGAATGTTTTTGACGGAATTGGAATATGTTTAAGGAATTGAAATGTGAAGGAATGGATTGTTAGAAATTGAAATCCTTAGGATTTAAAATATGACGGAATTGAAATCTGCAAATACTAGCGCATGTTTGGTTGGAAGAATGAAATGAGAAAAAACAATTATATTAAAATATTTAAAATTTAATTTTAGTTTAAGATTAATAAACTAAATATTATTTAATAAATAAATTACTTATCAAATTATAATAATAATTTTTTAAATAATATTATATAAACTAATATATTAAATAAATAATTTTTTATATAAAATACAATTGTATTTTTTAAATTATAAATTAAAAAAGTAAGCTATAAATAAATTATATTTAATTTAAAAAAGATAATTTTTAAATATAATAATAATAATTTTTTTTTAAATAAATAATAATTTATATTAAATTTTAAATAAATAATAATGTTTAAATCTTAATAACATGGTTGTTTATAAAAAATAATAATAATAACAATAATAATTAAACGATCATTTATAATAATAATAATAATAATAATAATAATAATAATAATAATAATAATAATAATAATAATAATAAAAAAAAAAATAATTAAAAAAAAATTAAAATTAAAAATTAAAAATTAAAAAATAATAATAATAAAAAATAAAAATAAAAAATAAAAAATAAATAAATAAATAAAATAATAATAATAAATAATAATAATAATAATAATAATAATAATAATAATAATAATAATAATAATGACAATGATAAAGATAATATGAATTCCATGGAATTGTAAACAATCCTTCTCATATTGCTATGGAATGTTGAATTCCATATATATGAGATTTTGAAGGAATTTCATTCCATTCCGTTTGCCAACCAAACACAGTAAGGAATGAAATTCAGATTCCAAATTCTTTAAAATTTTCAACCAAACACGTTATGAAATGGAATTTGATTCCAATTCCATCAGAATCTTTAGGATTCCGCCGAACCAAACGGGCCCTCACATTTAAACACGACTGTATCTGTGATAATTTTTACCCATCGATTACCCATGGTCAAATTTAAGGGTAGATTTGTGGTATTCATAAAATCCCATAAAATATTTGCCCACCCACTTAAATGATCACCCAAAAACTATGTTGTGGGTAACATGCCCACGGATTAAAAATGTAGTGGGCAAATGATTAGCCTCGAAGGTTTTCCCCATGCTTATATATTTGTGGGTAATACGTGGGTATTTGTCAGTTACCCACAAAATTGAGTGTTTTACACACACATTTGGTCCATGGGTAATCAAGAGAATTCTTGTAGTATAGAAAGTACACTTTTAAATGGTGAAAGTACAGTACATTTCTATTCAAAATCAAATATCCACTCGCACAAACACATTCATAGTTACCGTTTTTCTCTGTTTTTGCTTCTCGCATAAAAACATTCTTACTTACTTTCACAAATCAAACCGTCTTCTTCGTCAGTCACTCTCTTCCTTGTATCGTCAGTTATGTCACCATCTAGAAAGCTACAGTGTTGATTGCAAACCACATTCGATTGATCAAGTTTTTTTCAAAATTGTGGCCAAATATGGTACGTAAATATTTTTCTCGTTGTTTATTACATATGATTTATTTCCAATTGGTTCTATGTTAGAATAAATTGTTGTTGTTATTCGATTAATACCTATGTTAGATAGGTGTTAATTCCATTTTATAATCCATTGCTCCTTTTTTATGTCTGTCTGATTCGTAATTATGTAGGGTATAATACGTTTGATGTCGTTAGTTAGGTATGTAACACAACTTGGTTCATTAAAAATTTTAGTGGCAGTTTGTAGACTAATAAGGAGTGGTTTATATGCATCGTCTACGCAATTGTTTACGATGTTGGTATAGATTCCTTCTATGGTCTGAATTAATTTTTTGTTTTTGTTGACCCTTTTTAGGACTATGAAGCTAAGTTAATTATTATGAGTAAACTGAACTACTTTTGGTTGATAAAGCAAAAGTTAGATGTAAAACGCCAGATCTTGTTTAGGAATACCTGCTTTGGAAGATGGATTGATCTCTTGTTTTTTGAACATGAAACGCACATCATAGATTATATGCTAAAGAAACAGCATAGAGTTGACGATTCTCACTATGATATTCCCTTCATTTTTTACATTGAAGGGCATGCTTTACATTTTGGTCGTCGTGAGTTTTGTATAATAACCGGGCTGCGGTTTGGATCTGTAGGCTTTGGGTTGTATACATCTGGTTCTTTAAATTTTCGTAACATGGTATTTCCTGACAAGCAAGGGTATATTCTAACCAACTTAGATGTTATTGGTGTTATCGAGGATGAAGAGCGGTTTTGACAGATATCTGATGAAGACGTTGTACGTCTTTGTCTTTTGTTAGCCTTAGAGGTGATCTTTATGGGTCGTTTGTTGACATGTGAGGTGGATGATACACTGATGAGGTTAGTTGATAATCTAGATGATTGGAATGCTTTTCCATGGGGTGAGCATATTTGGATTCATTTATACGACCTACTTCATAATGTATTTGATAAGCACACGGATGACCACCTTTTAAGATTGAAGGAAGATCCAAAGCATTGTTCGACATACACACTGTCTGGATTGTGTTTGGGTTTTCAGGTATCCATTTTCCAACTTAACATTTTTACTGATTTCTATATTTAAAAGTTTATGTATATTTATTTATTTATTTATTTATTTTTATTATTATTATTTTTTTTTGTTTTTTTTGTTTTTTTTAATTCTCATAGGTGTGGATCCTTGAGTCCTTTGAAAAATCTCATGCTTGTTGGATTAAACATCTAAATATGATACCAAGAGCACTTGGCTGGTCTAGGAAGTCCATCTTTAAAAGAACTGATCGTTCAAAGCGTTTTTCAAACGTAAGCCTGTTAAACTTTGTTGTTATTTATTTATTGTTTATAGGTAAAAAGTAAACCTACACAAAAAAGTAGATGTTCCATTTCCACCTATCTAAGCCCACAATACCTTATCAGACTCAGATTCTTCATCAAATGCTTTTGATCTGTCTGCCTTTCTTTTCATTCTACCTTGAGGCTTGCCTTTGATTGCCAAAGGAATTTCATAATCAGCAATCTTCTCAATCTTTCTCAGCAGTGGATGAACAATTGGATGAGTTGATTTTGTACACTGCAGATGAAGCCTAACTTCCAACATCTGTCTGCTACCTTCATTAAAGGGTAATCTCTATCAACCAAAGATGTAGATTTTCTCTTCTGAAGTCTTAACAAAGATGTACTCTTGGATAAGCATACAACATCCATTCTTCAACCACACAAGCTTCCCAACATTTATCTTCTAGATTGGGCTCAAACATGCACTTCAATGCAGTCCACATAGACCTATACATGGTTCCTGTTGGTCCGAGCTTTCCACATCTAAAAGACATTTCCTTCCACAACTGCTCCAAATCATTTATAGTAAAAAAGAATAATATATACCCAAAAGTATAGTACTGACTTTTCTTTCCATCTAGTAAGCTCAATACCGTCTCTTTCATCCACTAAGACAATCCTCCAATCTATGATGCGGTGTATAGATTTTACAGGTGTAGGATTTATAGGATCTTCAGTCACTTTATCACTTACCACAATATACTGATCCAATCTCTCTTTATCCACCTTCTGTGTTTTTGAGCTTGCCTCCTCTATCACAGATCATGTTCTCTTTTGTCTATTCCTTAGCATCCCAGCTTCTTTCTCAGAATTCATGGGGATGAAGTTATCACACCTTCTATTGCAAATCTTATACAGCTCCTCAAATTTCTCATAAGAACAACTCTTCAAATTTACAGTTTTCATATCATCCATGTGTTTGATAAAATTTATCATCTGACTTCTTTTCTGTTGCTTTGTTGGTGGTTTGTTTTTCTTTGCATGATAGTCTTTAAATTCCCTGTCCTGTTTCATCTTCCTCACCTTCTCAACTAAAGAACTTAGAACTTGTAACTATGTCTAACTTACCCCATTCATCCATAGTCATCTCTGTCAGAATTTTCTCAAAAGCTTGAAAATACATCTGTTCCTTTTCCACTCTTCTACAGTTTGTTTAGAGGCTTCTTCATGTGTTGTGCTTTCCTTTTCTTTAGCAATTTCTTTAGCATTTAGTTCCATATATAATATTTTATAAAATTCTCCATCATAAGCTATCTGCTCCTCTCTACTTTCAAACTTCAATGTTGGCTCTGCAATCCCTTTACCCTTTCCAATATCAGGTTCAGTAACTACACCTTTCTGCAAAGCTTCACCAATCTTTAGACTCGTAGAAATAGGTTTGGGTGCAGGGATAGGGTGAGATTGCTTTAGGTTGAGCAATTGTATGGCAATCTTGTTGGGAATAATCCGTTACCACGTATAGTTGTGGTTTACACTGCTTGGATTAACACTAGCAGTGGAAACGTATTCCCACTGCCAGTATATTGTTACCACTGCTATCAGTTTATGATAAGGTTAACGCGTCTAGATAAGTATAGAATAGATCTTGTGTATATTCTATTATGTTAGCTTTATACTTATCTTGTAAAGGACTCCTTGCTGTATAAAAGGAGGTCCTAGGTAATTGTCTTAGGTACTTGTTAATTTACCTATGTATTACTCACAAAAGCTTCAAGGTGTAACCCTAGTGATAAGCTAAGATCACTCGTATTATTCATCGATAATATTAGAGCTTAAGTTTTGTGTTTAATCTGTGTTTACATACAATACATCATATAATCCATCTTCTAAGTATTACTATGTAAATTCCGCGTGCTTAATAATATCATACAAAATATCATTGACACAAGGAGTGTGTCCAGATCCATCAAGTGGTATCAGAGCCAGGTTCTGATATTTTGTTTTAGAAGATCCAAGGAATTAGCTTAACTCACTCACTTCATTCAATGGAGATGGAAAACAACCAATCCAATGCTTCTACACCAAGGCTACCTAAGCTCAAACTTAATGAGTTTGAGATGTGGAGGATACTAATTGAGTAATACTTTCTCATTCAGGATTATGCTCTATGGGAGATTATTCAAATTGGTGATTCTTTCAAGCCTGTGACTAGTACTATGAAGGTTGGTGACACAGATGTTGTGAAAGTTTCTACGCCTGAATCTAGTTGAAAAGCACTTAGGAAGAATGATCTTAAGGCTAGAAGTTTGTTGTTGATGACTCTTCCTAGAGACTAGATCATTGCATTCAGAAGTTCAAGACTGCTAAAGAACTGTTTGAAGAGATTTGCTCAGTGTTTGGTGGTAATGATGCTACAAAGAAGACACAGAAGACTTTGTTGAAGCAAAGTTATGAAAACTTCTCTGCTTCAAGCAATGATTCACTTGATAGCATCTTCACCAAACTACAAAAGATTGTTACTCAACTGACAGTGTTTGGCATTGAGGTAGAAAAGGAAGACCTCAATTTGAAGTTTCTAAGAATTTTGCCTTAAGAGTTTCAAACTAATGTCACTGTTTGGGAAAACAAGTCAGACATTGAAACAATGAAGCTCAATGATCTTTACAACAACTTCAAACTCATTGAGCAAAGGTTGAAGAAATCTGGGAAACTTGGTACACGCTCTAGTAGCTTGGCATTGTTGTCAACCTCTGTTGACAGTGATGATTCTGAAGATGACAGTGATGATGAAGTTGCCATTGCTGGTTCTAAAGTTTCCACTGGTAATGTTAATGTTACCACCGCAGGTTCAAAGAAGAAGGTTGCTAGTATTGGAGATCCTACCTTTTATGCTTTCATATCCACACAAGTTGATGGCTCTGTCTTAACTCATGAAGACATAGAGCAAATTGATGAAGATGACTTGGAGGAGATGGATATTAAATGGCAGATAGCTCTTCTTAGCATGAGGGCTAGGAAATTCTACAAGAAGACTGGAAAGCCTATTCACATCAATGGTGATGAAACTGCAGGCTTTGATAAGAAGAAAGTGGAGTGCTTTAACTGCCACAAGTTTGGACACTTTGCTAGAGAATGCAGAAGACCAAAGACCAATGACAACATGTCTACTTGGTACAAGCAAAAGAAGGGACCAACTGTGGAAGAACCAAAGGCAATGCTGGCTATTGATGGTGTGAGCTATGATTGGAGTTTCATGGATGATGAACAAGAAGAAGAACATTCCGATGTCTGCTCTTGTTGCTACGAATTTGCTCTTATGACTTTCTCGATTCGAGGTACAAAACTTTGATAGTTGTTCTAAAACATGTAGGGCTGCTAAAGAAGTTGAAAGGCTTAATGATTTATACTCTAATGAAAGGCAAGAGTTATATACTGCTAATTATACTGTGTCTAATCTTAGGAGAGCTATGGCGGTATTAGAAAAGCAAATAGAGCACTATCAGGCAAATGAGTCAAAATATAATGATGATATGATTCTCCTTAGAAGAGAGGTAGAACATACAACTGCTGTTAATGAAGCATACCAAAAAGAGCTTGAAAAACTTCAAAAGAAAAATGAAAATGTCAATTTAATTTTAGACACATGTTATCATCAGTCTAAGTCAATTGATAAAATTTAGAATGCTCAAATATATAATAAAGCTAAGTCTGGTATGGGTTATAATACAGTTCCTCCACCACTAAGAGGTGTTCCATCACCTCCAGGTATAGATCTAGCTCATACAGGTTTAGAAGACTTTAAGGATCTTGAAAGAGAATATGGTCCTTTAAAGGACACAATGGTGAAAAGTGAGGAAGAGCTTAAGCTTGATAATGATGTTTTTGAGAGTGCTAGTGACTCATCTGTTGTTGATGAGAATGTTAAAAGGAATGTAGAGGCTTCTATCCCAAAAGTTGTTAATACTGTTATAGAGGAACCTAGGAAACCAGTTAATAAAACTAGACCAACTGTAAGGTATGCTGAGACGTATAGGAACAAACCTACAGCTCCTAGGGGTAACCAAAGGAGTTGGAATCATGTTAAATCTCAACAACTAGGTAGTGATTTTGTAATGTACAATAAGGCATGCTATATCTGTGGTAGTTTTGATCATTTACATGCTTATTGTGACTATCATGTTGGGAGAATGGAAGTCCATGGAAGTAAAAGGGTGGAGGCTAACATATTTCAAAATAATGTACACCCTAATTCACATTGTAAAATGGTCCCAAGAGCAGTTCAACTTAGAAGTGGCCTCAAAACTTTTGCCACTGCAAAAACTGTTAACACTGCTCACCCTAAGTCACTTGTTAAAAGTGGAAACTCAAAAACAACTTTTGCAAAATCTGCACAAACAAGGAAAGGAACCTTTCAAGCTAAAAAGGTTAATTATAACCAACTGTGGGTGCCTAAAAAGAAAACAGCAGTTACCACTGCTCATTCAAAGGTTACCACTTCAAGGGTTTTGAACAAGAAAAGGGGGGACATGGGCAATGCTGTGAAGGCCTCAAAGACGTTGAGAATGGAAACCTAAAGGAAATACCACTACAACCAATCCCAATGGTGTATCAATGACCTTTGATAGATTTAACTATATTGATACACGAGGCAGATCCAAGTCAATCATGGCTTGGGTCTCCAAAAGAAACTAACTCTTTACTCTTATGTGCAGGAACATCCAAGGACAAAAAGATCAGATCAAGGATATACAGATAATGGGTGTTCAAGGCACATGACTGGCAACAAGTCTTATCTTTCAGATTTTGAGCATTATGATGGACAGTATGTCAGCTTTGATAATGAAGTTAGTGGAACAAAATGTGTGATGCAGGAACACTAATGATAAAGGAAAACATGGATTATTATTTTTATTACACAAAAGTGCACTCTAAGTGCAGCAGTTACATCCATGGATTACTGATTACAAGCATCACTACATCAACTGAAAACAACTACCAACAACCTACCCCAAACACAAGCTTCCTATCCCATCCCCTTCCAACCCATCATCTATCATCTATGGCTTCTTGGGAAAGCCCCAGCTTGGCATCACCTTCGGAGCCCCACGCATGTTAATCCACTCGTACAGTCTAGGGCTTGCTAATCCCATCACCACTATCCCAGTAGGTGGTGAGGATGATGAAGGACTGGCTGATAGTGGAGCTGATTGCAATGGCAGAAAAGGTGATGGTTGGAGCTCTTCAGGAGGAGGTATTGCTGCAAGAGGGGGAACACTCAGGACTCTTCCAGAGGTCTCATCATCTGTATCTACATATGGAGATATATAGGAGCTGATCTCTAAGCTATCTTCCTTAATTAATGCATCCTAAGGCTCTGGTTGTAGTGATGAAGGACCAGCAGGAAAAGGATTTGAAAGAACAATTGAATGTTTTCTCTTCCTGGATACAACCTTCTCATACTCTTCTTTTTCAACTCTCCCAGGGTTTTTCAACACAAAGTCATCCCATGAACTATCAGATGAACTACTAGAAGAAAGATTGATTGGACTAGATTGACTCATGGTGTTGTTAGAGAAATGATCTTTGAGAGTGAAATTTTTGGAAGTATGTGATTTGAGTGGTTTGTGTTAAATGGTTTTTTTTAATATATATTAAGTTGGATTCAAGAAGTTAATGTGGGGAAGGTGTAAGTGGTTGAGAAGTAAATTGGAGTCTTGTGGCCTTGGAAAGTGTATCAGTGTTTATGAGTTGACTTTATTGACTATAGCCACTGCTATGTTCATTCAATTATATACACTAACCATTGCCAAAACTCAACAGTGATTCCAGTGTTTGATTTATGCTTGTGAGTTGCAGATTTGAAGGATTCTTTGTTTACATTGAATGGTTACTCTTTGGTGAATCGATGCTTGAGGTTGTTTAGATTCTATCTAGTTGTCCACTGATATTTATACAGAAATTATTTTACAGTGGGAACTATATTGCAACCAGTGGTAACATGCTTACAGTGGAAAAAGGAAAACAAAGGAACTTCATTAATATAACGTGATTCATTACAACCAAAGTGAAAGTACTTATTATCATCAAAACACAAAAGACTGCAACCTAGCACATCCTACACCTAACTTCAGCTACTCCATTTGATTTTTGCCTTTGCCCACATAGTCATGCTTGTTTCTCGGTGCCCTCTTCCTTTTGTTCTCAAAAGTGGATTGCATTCTTGGACATGGAAGTCCAAGAACCTGTGGAGGAGGCTTTGGTAGCATTGCAGGCTTTGTTGGGATGGATATCTGCTTTATATTGGAGATAGCTTTTTCCAGTGCTATTGAAAGAGATTTTGGAAAATCTTTAGCCATGGAATAAGTTTCATCATTAAATCGCCATCATCGATGAGTCGAGTAGAACTCAAGAGATTTTGCAGTGTTTAGCCGCAGTACACGCTTAGTAGTTTCTTTGGTATAATTCTTGGAAGATGTGCCTGCCCCTGGTGGAAAGTATCCACACCATCCTGATGTCTCTGAGGATGTCTCTGACTCGATTACATACTTTTCTTCTGAATCAGATGAGATGTCGATGGTGTTGAAAGGGTTGCTCATGATTATGGTTTTGGGAATATTGTGTTTGAATGTGAATTGATGAAGTTTACCTAAAACCAAACCTCCTTATATAGACAAAGTCGGTTGAAAGGGTTAATTAATGAGTATATTTACTTTTTCCTATTTTGGTAGGTTAAGGAGTAAATATAGATATTATTGGATTGACTTTGGAAGATATTTTACTTGGATAATGGTTTGGTTAAAGGTAACTTTGGTATGCATCAAATTGGTTATTTCTATTTCTTACAGATACATAACCAAGTTTTGATGGGAGTTGAATGTAAAAGGTGTATATCTGAGATACACAACAAATGGTTATTGATTCACCATGTCTTACACACATACGAATCAACTAGTCCAGAGCAAACGGCTACTGGTAAAGACTTGGCAAATCCGTTTATGGTTGATAGTTTACCAAAAACTATATGGTTATCAACTCACCATATTATTTATGATTAAGAGTTGGCTAGTCCATAGCAAACGGCTCATGGTAAAGACATATAAAATCCGTTGATAGCTGGTAGTTTGCTAAAAACTATGATAAGAGCAGTCTTGCTATCACATGATTTTATTTACCACTGTTCTTTGAAATTTTTGTGAACAATTACCACTGCTAGTTCACAGTTTTGACTGACAGTGTTATTTTACCACTATTGTTCTAGCCGTTACAACTGATTGTGTCAGTAACTAATTTTTACTAGCCGTTGAAAGTAACCACTGTTTGCCATATATATAGGGTTACAATTTTAAGGGAATTATATTCTTTCCATATTTTAATACTTTCTGAAGATAATTTTACTTGCGCAATAATTCTAAACCCTAACCCTATATATCTTTCTCTCTCAATTGGCTAGTTATTCTTTCATTCTTACTGACATAATATCGTTTTTCATCAAAAGTTTCTATCGCATCTTTGAAGTTTGCAGATGAGCACAACCTCGTGGCCTACCTACAAAAGTCTAATGAGAAGAGCGGCCCTGTTTTTCATCAGATTGTGAACTTTCTCAATACCACTCATATAAGCAAAGCATGTTGAATCTCTACAGAAGGCTTTGACACATGTCAAGAAGCAGCATGCCAAAGATGTTCGACATTTAAAGGAAGAGATTCAGACTTTAAAGGAAGAGATACAAGGGTTGAAAAAGCACAAGAGGACTGCAAAGCTGGTGATTTCATCTTCATCCTCACCTACTGATGTTGATTCAGCTGATCATGATTTGGGAAATTCTTCCAAACAGGGGAGGAAAACAGATGCTGACACTGAGGGGAGGATAATTGATTTTGAAGATGAAGGAGATACAAGTAAAGGAGCAAAGGAAGCTGAAACTCATGGAGAAGAACTTGAAGATCAAGACATTTTCCAAACTGCAACTGATTTTACCACTGATTTTATTTCCACTGCAGAGCCAACTTTTGCCACTGCAAGTGAAGACTTTGATAAATTGAAGAAAGACAAGGGTAAAGCAGTTATGGAAGATGTAGAGCAAACTGGAAGTAAGATTTCAAAGAAAAGACAAACTCAGATTGCTCTTGATAGAGATCTTGCTAAGAAGATAGCAGAAGAACAAGTTGCTGAGAAGAAAAGATTGAAAGAAATGGAAGTTGCAAGCTTTTTG
The DNA here is from genome assembly GCA_910596185.1 of Chrysanthemum makinoi. Classification (NCBI taxonomy): domain Eukaryota; kingdom Viridiplantae; phylum Streptophyta; class Magnoliopsida; order Asterales; family Asteraceae; genus Chrysanthemum; species Chrysanthemum makinoi. The sequence goes on from OU343217.1 coordinate 41,824,623, forward strand.
GAGACTAAAAGATTGAATAGAATGGAAGATTTTGTTGAAGATCCACTTTCCAATGTTCAACCTACATTTCTTAGAGAAAAGACTCGAGTTTTGTTATGTTCCTATCAAGATGATATTGAATTCTTGATTGCTAATAATCCAGAAATCAAGAAAAAGGCAATTGACCTAGTAGCTGATGCATCCTTAACTAAAGAGCAAAGAACTGCTCAGTTAAAGGATTTCATTCAAATGAAGAACAATCAAGCACTTGAAGATGTGATTAGTACAGTCAAAAAGGGCCAGAAGAAATCAGGACAGTCAAGATAACCAACCAAAGCACAAATTCTTTCATATATGAAGACTTATTGTTGTCATGTTGGTGGTTGGAAGAAGCATCAATTCAAAGGAATGGCTGATGATCAAGTTGAAAGGACTTATTACAGAGTTCAAAAACAAGATAAAGATTTTACTCCAATGGGCTCTAAAGAAGAAGCAAGAAAGTTTCCTGAATTGAAGAGAAAGGCCAAAGATCAAACTATTAAGAAGACTAAGATTGCTGAAGAACAAGAAATTCCTACTCGAGAAATTCAAAGAACAATTGACTGGAATGATTGTGATTGAAGAAAGAGATTTTTATCCGAACCACCTGGAAGTTCGACATCCTATTATTGATTGGGAAGTTTACACTGCTAGCAATTTTGCTCCATCATGGAAGATCACAAGGTTGGGAGGTGAAACTTCATCATTCATGACATTTGAAGATCTTATTAAAGCTTTTGATAGAGATGACCTTAATACACTATGGAGGTTAGTTCAAGAAAGGTTTAATGCTCAAGATCTCAAAGATACTAAGGAGATGCAGTTATGGGTGAATCTTAGAAGGATTTATGAACCAAATGTTGATGATGACTTCTGGAAAACCTTATTCACATGTTTTGGTGCTAAATGGTTTTACTATGATTCATGTGAAGTTCATCATGTCTCTACAGCTAATGGAGAAGACTTTTTCATGCTTGCTGAGAAAGAATATCCACTTAGAGCTGGAGCTCTTACAGTGATGTTAAGCTTACCAATAAGAGTTAATGAAGACAGTGAGAAGGTCAGAGCATTATTATAAAGGCTTCAAGATCAATGTTCAAGAGCTATACAGAAGTTAAGGAAGAAGTGAAGTGTTTGATTGAATTCCCAAATCCTTGAAGATAATGTATATTGAAGAAACTTATTGATTTGCAGAGAAATCATAAGTTTTGGGGAGGATTGTCGGGAATAATCCGTTACCACGGATAGTTGTGGTTTACACTGCTTGATTAACACTAGCGATTGGAAACGTATTCCCACCGCCAGATATATTGTTACCACTGCTATCAGTTTATGATAAGGTTAACGCGTCTAGATAAGTATAGAATAGATCTTGTGTATATTCTATTATTTTAGCTTTATACTTATCTTGTAAAGGACTCCTTGCTGTATAAAAGGAGGTCCTAGGTAATTGTCTTAGGTACTTGTTAATTTACCTACGTATTACTCACAAAAGCTTCAAGGTGTAAACCTAGTGATAAGCTAAGATCACTGATCGCTCCCGAACCGTCAAGTTTTATCACTCGAGCTGACCACTTGTGAATGGCCAACCGTAACAAACTTCAAAAAGCTCAGGAGGCAATGCAATGAAGATCTGGAGAATATAGTGGATTCCCGGGTCGTTAAGTCCCACGGAGACTCAATGGTGTTTCAAAACTTTCAGATGATAGAATGATCACTAAGGATAGTGATCAGTAAAGATTTTGATGGATTATTACACTAATGATTGATTGATATGGAATTGGAAAGCACAACAATCAGATAAAACAAACGTAAAACGTACGATTAAAAACTACGTAAACGTACAAAATAAAAAGTGAGATCTAAGAAATAAAAGACCTATAAATATGAAAATGATATTTTTGGAATCCTAAAAATAAAAGAAAATTATTAGAAAAAGAAAATTATTTTTACAACTATTTATTTAATTATTATTAATTAAAAACTGTTTTAAACTATTTAATAATACTCCAAAATAAAAGAAAATATGAAATAAAGCTAGAAAAATAAAATTATGATTCAAAAAAATCTAAAATATTATAAAACTTATTTTAAAATTGAAAATATATTTTTTACACTTTTTATCTATTTATTACTAATTATTTATTATTTAAAATACACTTAAATACTAGAAAATATAAAATTAACCTAGAAAAATAAAATTTTAACTTAGAAAAATCTAAAATATGATAAAACTAATTTTAGAACTAAAAAGATATTTTTTATGCTTTTTAATTATTTATTACTAATTATCTAATACTTTTAACTATTTAAAATTATAATAAACACTAAACAGATTAGGAAAATTATGAAACTTTTTCTAAAAATAACTTAAGGTGACAGAAAACTAAGAAAATTATAAAAACAGAAATTGCTTAATAATAAGCTGAAAAAATTAAAAGCTAATTAATATTAAATAAACGCTATCACTATATTTAAAATGATGTTTTTGTGGATTTTCTTTTTGAAAACTATTTAACTACTTAAAATATGAAACTTTAATGAAAACAAAAGTTTTACAAACTAAAAATAAGCTGTTTACAAGCTTAAAACCCAACAGTGAGCTTATGAGCTTATTTGATGTTTATAAGCTCAAACAAGCTCTACAGATGAAACCAAAGATAGATGAAGATGCAAATAAGCTAGATCAACTAAAATGAAGCTAGAAAACACAAAAATACATACTGAAAAGCTACTAAAAAGCAAATAAGCACTTATGATATTATTAGTTAAAAGACAGAAATGGGACAAGGTTAAAGCTACATGCAGCCCTATCAAACAAGCTAGAAAATGGAATTTAAAGCTTGGGACCTCAAGATGGCTAGGTCAGCTTTTCAAAGAACCAAAATTTACACAATTTGACCAACTAATAAGCTCAGTGTGAGCTTATCAAAGTGGACTACTCAACTGTGCACAGGGCATCACTTCAGACAAGGTACTCAAAATAAGCTAAGTAAAAAGCTATGAATAAGCTGATTAAAAGTGAAGTAATATTTTTCTAATTAAGTTAAGCAGCTGAACTTTAATATCCCAAAAGCTTTTAAGCTAAAACTCAATATTAAACACACACTAAAATTATCTATTTTATTCAAAAACGACCAAAATGAAAATTTTGACTTTTATAAAAACTAGCTAAGTTGACTTATATGAACTTTAAGCTGATCCTACTCACTTAATATGTTGTAATAAGATGAATTAAGACTGGTTTGAGCAATATAAACAACTTATGAACACAAAATCATGATCATGGATCATGAAGATCCAAAGCTTAACTAGCAAGTGAGATTTAAAGATGATTTTGACTTTTTGTTGAACAAGGACTGACTTTTATTGCTTCTATGGACTACTAAGACTTAATGAGACATGAACCAAACAAGAACAATGGCTAGAACAACCTTTATCACAGTGAACCAAACACCACTTTATATGACTGTTTTGAAACTTTTCAAAGCAAAACACATAATTAGACCATGCTATGAATTACAAACCTTATATTATCCTTTAATAAGACTAAAGAAACACAGAACAACAACATTAACAACATAAAACCAAGAAATTAAACTTAAGCTAATTTAACTGTCAAAATAAAAATTTTATAAACTACAATTTAAAAAGAACAAGTGACTGGTTTTAATACTTAAATACACTTAACTAAAACTCATGAACATGAAAACACAGAGATTCAAGCTAAATATCAGTTCAAACAATGAAATGCCAAAATGGATCAAAGTGCTTACAAGTTGGATTCCAAGTAAAAGCTGAGAACCAAAGCACAAGACCAATCCTAATAGCTTTCCACAAAGCTTCTAACCCAAGGCCATCCACAATCTACCCTGCTCCAGCTGTGAATACCATTTCCATGGGATTTTTATTTTTCACTATTTTATTTGTATTTTTGGTGATTTTTGCTTTTTGATGCTAAACTAATTTTTATGATATCTAATAGCTTTTTTGAAGCTATCTAGGAGCTTACATGAGTTATCTCAGTCCATAAAAAAAACCAACAACAACATTAGAACATTTTGACATTTTTAACTTGAAAATGCATAAACTGAAAATAGAACTTGAAACTTAAATTGATTACTGAAAACAGATTCAATTACACTTGAAAAGCTTAAACAAAGTACTTGGAAGACTTAAATTATACTGAAAAGCTTAGATTAATAAAAATGACTAAAGAAAATACAAATTACTCTAGATAGATTGCTACATTGCATCTCCTCACTCCTTTATAGACTTTTTGAACTCTGTCGACATCCCTTAGACTTTCCCACCTCATCTGAGCCATTGAATCTCTTAGAATCATCTTAACCATCCATTATGATTTTTGGCCAAAAAGTCTTAAGCAGGTTTGAGCAGGTTTCAATCAATAAATGAAGTTTGGGTGTTAGTGGAAGTGAAGGCGGGGCAAGGTAAGGTGGTGGTGAAGTGATAGGAGCAAGTGGGATGAAAACAGCTCTGGTTTGAGGAGTCACTGGTTTTGGCGCGCTCGGTGTGAGAGAGACAAACAGGCCTGGTTTGACTTTGTTGACCCGTGGTATTAATAATAGGCAAATGGTCAAAATGGGGTTTTGGACTGGGATCAAGGGTCAAGAGCTCAAGGGGGTTCAAGGGTCAAGGAATTGGGTATGGGCCAGCTGGTTATTTTGGACTTGGGCTTGATATAGGATCCGGTTTGGTATAGTAAGTATACAAGGACCAATTTTGTAATTTATGCAAACTTCAAGGACTGAAACTGAACTTTTTCCAATGTTATCACAAGGACCAAACTTGACAAACTTTAATAGAACAAGGACCACTTTTGCATAAAATTCCATTTTTATAAATCCAAGGACTAATTTTGCCATTTTTAAAACTTGAAGGACCTTTTCTCGCCATTTGACCAAAGAATCATTCAAGGACCATTTTTAACAACTTAGAATATTTCAGGGACCTTGAATGATAAAAATCCACATTTTTGAATTCCAGGGACTAGATTTGACAACTTTTGAAACTTGGGGGACTAAAACCGCCAATTTTGCAAACTTGATACATTTTTCATCTGATTTTGATATTTTTGCATTTAAAACACATAAAACACTTTTTGTGATATTTTTATCATTTTGATGCATTTGAGTGTTTTCGATGATTTTGCAGCTTTAGATGGTACAAAAATGATGAGTATTTAGACACTCATCAATCCCCACACTAAGATATTGCTAGTCCCTAGAAATGTTTTGAAACTTTAATGGATTTTAAAGAACTCTTTACCAAAAGCCATTACTTCGGAGTAGCCAATTGTTTTGGTTCAAGTAAGAACCTTGGTACAACGATAACCAAATGATTTTTAGCAAATCATAAGTCAGAACGGATTTGATTTGTCTTTACCGAGCCGCTTGCTTCTCGGACTAGCCAACTCTTAGATAAATTATTAGTATTTTCTTTGGTGAGTCGATTACCAATTATGGTTTTTCCACTGCCTTTACCACAAGCCATAAACTTGCTGGCTAGCCAACTCTTTACTTTTTAGGATATGGTGAGCTGAACACCATACAATTTTAGGCAAATTGCAAGCCATAAACGGATTTGAGATATCTTTACCAAGAGCCGTTTGCTCCTGGATTAGCCAATCCTTATGTGGGTTAGACATGGCGGACTGATTACCATTTGTTGAGTAAGTGAAAAACACTTACTCCAAAAAAAAATTTTGGCCAAAAACGGGGGAATTGGGTGGATAATATATGATAAAATTCGTGAGAATTCCCCCCCACACTTAGAAATGAATATTGCCCTCAATATTCAAAGTACCGGCGGTTATGCCGAAACAAAGAATGTAAAAGGGAAATACTACGGCCATTATTTTATTTTTGATATATAAACATTTTTTTTTGTTTTTTTTAAGAGAATACTTATATACAACAGCGGGGGACAACTCCCCCACACTAGGGTGGTAGAATAGTAGAAATAAATCAGAAATATGAGTGAAAACCCATATTGTGTGTGCTACTGTTTTTGATTACCGAGTCACTAGCTTGACTCGATCCCCGCATTCATTGGTTCATGGGGAAAGTTTGTAGATCTGGGACAACCACAGGAGGAATGTCCTCTCCAAAGTAATGCTTCAACCGATGACCATTCACTTTAAAATTTGGACCATCAGGTTGAGATAACTCAATGGTGCCATAAGGATAAACCTTAGTGATAGTAAATGGACCAGACCAACGGGACTTGAGCTTTCCCGAGAATATCTTCAATCTTGAATTGAAAAGAAGGACTCGATCACCGACGTTGAAAACGCGGTTCTTGATTTTAGAGTCATGAATCTTCTTTGTTTGTAGATCAAAGAGTTCTCGTATGCTTGATCACGGAGTTCATTTAATTCATTCATTTGAACTTTTCTATGATCACCAGCTGTCTGAATATCGAAGTTTGCATGTTTTAAGGCCCAGTATGCTTTGTGCTCGAGCTCAATCGGCAGATGACATGCCTTTCCGTACACAAGCTTGTATGGAGTACACCTGATTGGTGTTTTATAAGTCACGGAAGGCCCGAGTGCGTCATCTAGTTTATCCGACCAGGATGCACGATTTTCGCCTACTGTCCTTTCAAGAATTCTTTTAATACCACAGTTGGAAACTTCTACACCCACTTGTTTGGGGTGGTATGCAGTAGAGAGACGGTGGGTTACACCATACTTTTGCATGACTTTTTCAAATTGGTCATTGCAAAAATGTGTACCACGATCACTGATTATAGCTCGTGGAGTTCCAAACCTAGCAAAAAGATATTTTAAAAATTTCACAACTACTCGGGCATCATTGGTAGGTAAGGCTTTTGCTTCAACCCATTTTGACAAATAGTCAACAGCCACGAGTATGTATTTGTTTCCTCGAGAAGATGGAAATGGTCCCATAAAGTCAATGCCCCAGATGTCAAATATCTCACACACTTGAATGGCGTTTTGCGGCATTTCATTTCTTTGAGAGATATTTCCGTGACGTTGACAAGCGTCACATGTTTTGACAAAATCGTGGGCATCTTTGTAAATTGTGGGCCAATAAAACCCGGAATCAAACACCTTTTTGGCGGTGTAATTTGGACTATGATGTCCCCCAGTAGGTCCAGAATGGCAAGCCTTGAGAATGTCATTGGCTTCCTGACCATACACACATCGCCGGATGACTTGATCCGCGCAAATTTTGAATAAGTAGGGGTCGTCCCAGAATTAATGTTTAACATCCTTGAAGAATTTGTTCTTCTGTTGGGTCGACATCCCTTTCACTATGAAGTTACCCGCATGGTAATTTGCGAAGTCAGCAAACCATGGGGTAGTAGAGTTTCCACGAAAAGAAACCGCATTGAGTGTCTCGAGAGGAAATGTTTCATTTATTTCCTTTTTCTCGAAAACATCTTGGTGAGGGTTTTCTAATCTGGACAGATGATCAGCAGCTAGATTCTCAGCTCCTTTTTATCACGTATAATGATATCAAATTCTTGCAGGAGGAGAATCCAACGGAGCAATCTCGGCTTTGCATCTTGTTTTGCAAAGAGATATTTGAGAGCCGAGTGATCCGTATACACCACGCATTTGGTCAAGATTAAGTATGGCCGAAACTTCTCAAATGCATACACCACGGCTAATAGCTCTTTTTCCGTGGTGGTGTAATGAGTTTGAGCTTCAGTCATAGTTTTGCTTGCGTAGTGGATAGGCTGAAAATGCTTGCTTCTACGTTGCCCTAGGACTGCACCGATAGCAAAATCACTTGCATCGCACATGAGCTCAAAAGGCAAGTCCCAGTCGGGAGCAACGAGAATGGGTGCTTTAGTAAGCTTTTTCTTTAATGTTTCAAAAGCTTCGATGCACTCAGTGAGAAGATAAAAGGAGCATCTTTTTCAAGAAGATGGGTCATAGGCCGGCGATTTTAGAAAAATCTTGTATGAATCTGCGATAGAAACCGGCATGACCTAAAAAACTCCTAATACCTTTGACGGTAGTAGGATGAGGCAATTTAGCAATAACATCTACTTTTGCTCTATCTACCTCAATCCCGTTTTTGGAAATCTTATGGCCAAGGACAATGCCTTCTTTGACCATAAAGTGGCTCTTCTCCCAATTTAGACAAAGATTGGTGTCTTCACACCGTTGAATCATTTTTTCTAAATGGGAGAGACATGTTTGAAATGAGTCCCCAATGACCGAGAAGTCATCCATAAACACCTCTATTGTTTCCCCGATCATGTCGTGGAATATGGCCATCATACATCGTTGGAACGTGCCAGGAGCATTACATAAGCCAAAAGGCATACGTTTGTAGGAAAAAGTTCCATATGGGCTGGTGAATGTGGTCTTCTCTTGATCCTGCGGATCAATGGGAATCTGAAAGTAACCCGAGAAACCATCAAGGAAACAATAGTACTCATTTCCTGCTAATCTCTCAAGCATTTGGTCCATGAAGGGTAGAGGAAAATGGTCTTTTCGGGTGGCGTCATTTAACTTGCGATAGTCAATACACACACGCCATCCCGTTACCAATCGAGTTGGAATTAACTCGTTATCTTCATTTGTGACAACAGTTATGCCACCCTTTTTAGGAACACAATGAATTGGGCTAACCCAAGGACTATCTGAGATTGGGTAAATCAATCCTGCATCAAGAAGTTTGATAACCTCTTGTTTGATAACATCATGGATTTTTGGATTTACTCTTATCTGATGTTGAACTGCTGGTTTGAAGTCATCCTCCATCAAGATTTTATGAGTACAAAACTCAGGGTTGATAACCTTAATGTCGGAGAGTTTCCAAGCAATTGCTTGCTTGTGTGACTTCAAGACCTTTATGAGAGCAGTCTTTTCATCTTTACTCAAATCTCGAGCAATAATGACGGGTAATTTATCATCACCTTCAAGAAATGCATACTCGAGATGAGGTGGTAAGTCCTTAAGTTCAACTTCAGGAAATTCTTCAGTTTTCTCAACTGACTTGACTTCCTTGTTATGAAGTTCGACGGGAGGGAGCGGAGGAGAAGTGTCCTGATTTAACAACTTCTCAGGAAGAAGAATATCTCCCTCTAGGTTAATCTCATTGTTATTAACCTTATCTGGAATTGAATCACTAGTGTGAGGGGTTGATGATGGATCATCATTAAGCAACTTCTCAATGAGAAGTATGTCCCCCTCGATGTCAATTGGAGCGTGATCAATTTCCCATGGAACAGAATCACTAGCCAAGTATGCTTCAATCTCTTCCAAGATGAAGTCACTTTCCTCAAAAGGAGTGATAGAAGGAGTAGAAGTGGCAATGATGGGTTGAGATGTATGAGTGAGATTATCACTCGAAGAATTATGATCATAACCAAGAACTTCTTGAGAGTACTCTTCAGAAGCAACATCGATGATATCTATTCGGTTAACCGACTCAGAATCATAGTTTGCGGAGTACCTCGAAGTTTGATCAAGGTTAAAGGTGACAGCTTCATTACCCACACGTAGTGTGATTTCTTGCTCAAATACATCAATGAGAGCACGGCCCGTTCTCAGGAATCCTCGTCCAACAATGAGAGGAACCCGTGGATCAGTATCGAAATCAACAACTACAAAATCGGCTGGAAAATGGAACTTTCCTACTTTCACAAATACGTCCTCGGCAATGCCAAGAGGACAGGATATTGTACGATCTGCAAGCTCAAGAGTCATGCATGTAGGAGTAAGTTTCGGAAAGAAAGTTTCTTCCATACTGAATAAGGCATCAGATTGATGCTTGCACCAAGATCTGCTAAAGCAAAGCATTCAACCATTCCTGGAAATACACAAGGTAAGAGATATTTTCCAGGATCTCCAAGCTTTTCTGGAAGCTTCTTCAGGATAACTGCAGAGCAGTTCTCGTTGAGAGGAGTCTTAGCCATTTCAAACAGCTTTTCCTTGTTGCTTAACATGTGTTTGAGAGTTGATGCAAACTTGGGCATCAGCATGATAGCATCCGCAAAGCTTATGTCAAAATGTAGCTCTTGGAAAATTTGAAAAAATTTGTCCATTTGATGATTGGCTTTTTCGCGGAGCTTCTGCTCATTCAAACGTGATGGGTAAGGAATAGAAGATTTGGATTTCTGGTTTTCAACGGGAGCTACAGGAGGTTCAAAAACAACTCCTGGATTGGATTTGGGTTTCTGGACAACTTGAGGTTGGACTACCGAAGGTGGGACGTGTGCGGTACTTCGTGGGCTTGAAAAATGCACCTTGTCCGTTGTATCCTTGGTAACTTGACTCATTGCTCTTAGTGGAGGAGGCATTGGAGTCGAAGGTCCATTGTGTGTCTTAGGTTCACTTTCTACTACCTTAGGGAGAGAAGAAGAAGAGGTAGTAGGAATAGCAGGTCCATCATATGAAACACCACTTATGGTTTTGATCGCCTTTGCATCGCCCCTCGGGTTAGCGATCGTGTTGCTTGGAAGTTTTCCTGAGCCCGAGGGTTGATCATTTAAAGACTTCTTTAGATCAGCGATCTGAATGACCAACAACCTGTTCATTTCATCTTGGGATTTCATGAATTGCTTCAATAGCTCATCAGATGATGGTCCAGTTGGAACAATGGCTTGAGTTTGATTAGGAAAATTCTGGCCTCTAATGTTGGGATTAGGGCCTTGATTTTGAAAATTTCCTTGATTAGGATTCATATTCCCATGAAATTGATTCCCTCGATTGAAATTGTTTTGATTAAGGTTCCCTTGATGTTGGAAACCTTGATTGGGTCCGGGATAGAAATTACCTTGGTTTTGATAACCTTGGTTCATTCTAGGTTGGTTTTGATTCCGGTTCTGTATGTTAGGATTCTGGTTAAAACCGGGTGGTGCCTGATAAGTATTAGCACGGTAGTTTGGTTCATTTTGAGGACGGTATTGGTTACCTCCTTGATTTGAAGTACCGGCTATAGCATTAGCTTCAAACGGACTACCATCGGTGGCAGTACAGTTGTAGTATGCATGAGGGCCACCACAAGTAACACAAACTTCAACTTGCTTCACTTCACCATGTGTTGGTGTCTGTGTGAAAGTGACTTTCTTTTGGTTTGCAAGAACCAAAGCCTGAACAATATCTGTGAGTTTGTCAATATTAGCATCGGTGCTAGATGTACTCACAGGAGATGAAGTAGAAGGTCCAGCATTAGACTGAGATTGATATGTCTTTGCTCGGAAAGGGCGGACCTGGGACTTGTTTTCAATGATTTGCAAGGCTTCTTTGGTGGTCTTGCTCAGGAAATTACCTCCCGCGGAGGCATTTAAAGAGTCTTGATTAGTTTGGTTCAGACCATTGTAGAAAGTATCCATTTGCATTAACTCGGTAAAACCATGATGCGGACACTTGCGGAGCAACTCTTTGTAACGATCCCATGCCTCCCCGAATGATTCATCAAATCTTTGAGAAAATTTCATTATCTCATTCTTAAGACTTGTAGTTCGGGATGGAGGATAGAATTCGTTAACAAACTTGGTGACTAGATCTTCCCATGTCTCAATGGAATGAGGGGGTTGTTTCTCAAGCCAATTCCGGGCTTGTCCCTTTAGAGAGAATGGGAACAGAAGAAGCTTAATCGCTTCATGTGGGACATTCTTGTATTTGATGGTAGATGCAATCTTGTTAAACCATCGAATGTGTGCATGAGGATCATCCCGCTCAAAACCATAGAATTGGCTTTGGGTTACAAGATTAAGCAACCCGGTTTTGAGCTCAAAGGTATCAGCCACGATGGCTGGGACAACAATGGCATCTCCGTAACCCTCGATGGGTGCTTGGAGAAGCTCATTCATCGGCTTGTCTTCTGCCATTACGACAGGGGTGGTGGTGGTAGACGTTCCTCATTCACGGCTGAAGGAGCAGAACGTCCTCTACGTCTACGAGGAATATTTGCAAGCTCAGAAAGTGGACTTGTAGAGCTGGAAGAACGAGTGCGCATGCACAAAGTATAAAAATCAATTTCCAAAACAAATGCGAGGCAAAACGACAAGTGAACTTAACCAATAATCACAAATGAAATGGCTTCTTTGAAAAAGGTACACCAAATCACAAGGACACAAAGGCAAGTTTTAAATCTGATGTTCGGGAACTTATTATGGTCACACCCCCAGTTGGTAGGTGTACTGCCTTGATTTGTGGTGGTTGATTTTTATGTATATATTAAGTACCAATGAAAAGACGTAGGTATAGATTTGTGCAAAGGGTTTAAAAACTTTTGGACAATATTTTTGGTATCGTCTCGTTTAACCAAATTGCATCTTTTCAAGAATCACCTTAAAGAAAATACAAGAAAGAAAACGTTACGATTGTTTTGTTGTTTTATATTTTGTTTGGTGTTGTTAACACTTTAGGAAAAGTTTTAATGAACTTTTTGATTTATGATAACTTTACAAAAAACCTTTTTACAAAAGATGGTATATGTGCAAGAATGGGTCTGAAAAAGGTTTAACACACGCTAAAGCCTCCCCGGCAGCGGCGCCAAAATTTGATCGCTCCCGAACCGTCAAGTTTTATCACTCGAGCTGACCACTTGTGAATGGCCAACCGTAACAAACTTCAAACAGCTCAGGAGGCAATGCAATGAAGATCTGGAGAATATAGTGGATTCCCGGGTCGTTAAGTCCCACGGAGACTCAATGGTGTTTCAAAACTTTCAGATGATAGAATGATCACTAAGGATAGTGATCAGTAAAGATTTTGATGGATTATTACACTAATGATTGATTGATATGGAATTGGAAACAGAATTGGAAAGCACAACAATCAGATAAAACAAACGTAAAACGTACGATTAAAAACTACGTAACGTACAAATTAAAACTTGAGATCTAAGAAATAAAAGACCTATAAATATGAAAATGATATTTTTGGAATCCTAAAAATAAAATAAAATTATTAGAAAAAGAAAATTATTTTTACAACTATTTATTTAATTATTATTAATTAAAAACTGTTTTAAACTATTTAATAATACTCCAAAATAAAAGAAAATATGAAATAAAGCTAGAAAAATAAAATTATGATTCAGAAAAATCTAAAATATTATAAAACTTATTTTAAAATTGAAAATATATTTTTTACACTTTTTATCTATTTATTACTAATTATTTATTATTTAAAATACACTTAAATACTAGAAAATATAAAATTAACCTAGAAAAATAAAATTTTAACTTAGAAAAATCTAAAATATGATAAAACTAATTTTAGAACTGAAAAGATATTTTTTTATGCTTTTTAATTATTTATTACTAATTATCTAATACTTTTAACTATTTAAAATTATAATAAATACTAAACAGATTAGGAAAATTATGAAACTTTTTCTAAAAATAACTTAAGGTGACAGAAAACTAAGAAAATTATAAAAACAGAAATTGCTTAATAAGAAGCTGAAAAAAAATTAAAAAGCTAATTAATATTAAATAAACGCTATCACTATATTAAAAATGATGTTTTTGTGGATTTTCTTTTTGAAAACTATTTAACTACTTAAAATATGAAACTTTAATGAAAACAAAAATTTTACAAACTAAAAATAAGCTGTTTACAAGCTTAAAAACCCAACAATGAGCTTTTGAGCTTATTTGATGTTTATAAGCTCAAACAAGCTCTACAGATGAAACCAAAGATAGATGAAGATGCAAATAAGCTAGATGAACTCAAATGAAGCTAGAAAACACAAAAATACATACTGAAAAGCTACTAAAAAGCAAATAAGCACTTATGATATTATTAGTTAAAAGACAGAAATGGGACAAGGTTAAAGCTACATGCAGCCCTATCAAACAAGCTAGAAAATGGAATTTAAAGCTTGGGACCTCAAGATGGCTAGGTCAGCTTTTCAAAGAACCAAAATTTACACAATTTGACCAACTAATAAGCTCAGTGTGAGCTTATCAAAGTGGATTACTCAACTGTGCACAGGCATCACTTAGACAAGGTACTCAAAATAAGCTAAGTAAAAAGCTATGAATAAGCTGATTAAAAGTGAAGTAATATTTTTCTAATTAAGTTAAGCAGCTGAACTTTAATATCCCAAAAGATTTTAAGCTAAAACTCAATATTAAACACACACTAAAATTATCTATTTTATTAAAAAACGACCAAAATGAAAATTTTGACTTTTATAAAAACTAGCTAAGTTGACTTATATGAACTTTAAGCTGATCCTACTCACTTAATATGTTGTAATAAGATGAATTAAGACTGGTTTGAGCAATATAAACAACTTATGAACACAAAATCATGATCATGGATCATGAAGATCCAACAGTTAACTAGCAAGTGAGATTTAAAGATGATTTTGACTTTTTGTTGAACAAGGACTGACTTTTATTGCTTCTATGGACTACTAAGACCTAATGAGACATGAACCAAACAAGAACAATGGCTAGAACAACCTTTATCACAGTGAACCAAACACCACTTTATATGACTGTTTTGAAACTTTTCAAAGCAAAACACAGAATTAGACCATGCTATGAATTACAAACCTTATATTATCCTTTAATAAGACTAAAGAAACACAGAACAACAACATTAACAACATAAAACCAAGAAATTAAACTTAAGCTAATTTAACTGTCAAAATAAAAATTTTATAAACTACAATTTAAAAAGAACAAGTGACTGGTTTTAATACTTAAATACACTTAACTAAAACTCATGAACATGAAAACACAGAGATTCAAGCTAAATATCAGTTCAAACAATGAAATGCCAAAATGGATCAAAGTGCTTACAAGTTGGATTCCAAGTAAAAGCTGAGAACCAAAGCACAAGACCAATCCTAATAGCTTTCCACAAAGCTTCTAACCCAAGGCCATCCACAATCTACCCTGCTCCAACTGTGAATACCATTTCCATGGGATTTTTTATTTTTCAGCTATTTTATTTGTATTTTTGGTGATTTTTGCTTTTTGATGCTAAACTGATTTTTATGATATCTAATAGCTTTTTTGAAGCTATCTAGGAGCTTACATGAGTTATCTCAGTCCATAAAAACAACCAACAACAACGTTAGAACATTTTGACATTTTTAACTTGAAAATGCATAAACTGAAAATAGAACTTGAAACTTAAATTGATTACTGAAAACAGATTCAATTACACTTGAAAAGCTTAAACAAAGTACTTGGAAGACTTAAATTATACTGAAAAGCTTAGATTAATAAAAATGACTAAAGAAAATACAAATTACTCTAGATAGATTGCTACATTGCATCTCCTCACTCCTTTATAGACTTTTTGAACTCTGTCGACATCCCTTAGACTTTCCCACCTCATCTGAGCCATTGAATCTCTTAGAATCATCTTAACCATCCATTTGGATTTTTGCGCCAAAAAGTCTTAAGCAGGTTTGAGCAGGTTTCAATCAATAAATGAAGTTTGGGTGTTAGTGGAAGTGGAGGGGGGCAAGGTAAGGTGGTGGTGAAGTGATAGGAGCAAGTGGGATGAAAACATCTCTGGTTTGAGGAGTCACTGGTTTTGGCGCGCTCGGTGTGAGAGAGACAAACAGTGCCTGGGTTTGACTTTGTTGACCCGTGGTATTAATAATAGGCAAAGGGTCAAAATGGGGTTTTGGACTGGGATCAAGGGTCAAGAGCTCAAGGGGGTTCAAGGGTCAAGGCATTGGGTATGGGCCAACTGGTTATTTTGGACTTGGGCTTGATATAGGATCCGGTTTGGTATAGTAAGTATACAAGGACCAATTTTGTAATTTATGCAAACTTCAAGGATTGAAACTGAACTTTTTCCAATGTTATCACAAGGACCAAACTTGACAAACTTTAATAGAACAAGGACCACTTTTGCATAAAATTCCATTTTTATAAATCCAAGGACTAATTTTGCCATTTTTCAAACTTGAAGGACCTTTTCTGCCATTTGACCAAAGAATCATTCAAGGACCATTTTAACAACTTAGAATATTTCAGGGACCTTGAATGATAAAACTCCACATTTTTGAATTCCAGGGACTAGATTTGACAACTTTTGAAACTTGGGGACTAAAACTGCCAATTTTGCAAACTTGATACATTTTTCATCTGATTTTGATATTTTTGCATTTAAAACACATAAAACACTTGTTTGTGATATTTTCATCATTTTGATGCATTTCTGAGTGTTTTCAGATGATTTTGCAGTTTAGATGGTACAAAAATGATGAGTATTTAGACACTCATCAATCACTCGTCTTATTCATCAATAATATTGGAGCTTAAATTTTGTGTTTAATCTGTGTTTACATACAATACATCATATAATCCATCTTCTAAGTATTACTAAGTAAATTCCGCGTGCTTAATAATATCATACAAAATATCATTGACACAAGGAGTGTGTCCAGATCCATCAAATCTCATTCTCAGCCTTTTTTTAGTTTTGGTGCTGGTGTTATTGTAGTGTTTATAATTGTAGCAGTGGTTGCCTCTACACTTGAAACGTCTGAATTGGCAGTGGCTAGAATAATACTAGTAGTTGTTGTAGCAGTGGTTACTGCAACACTAGCAGCAGATGCAGCAACACTGGCAGTGATTGCCTACACCACTTCCTTCTCCTTCTCTTCAACTGCAGCTTTAATGAATCATCTAGTACTGATTCTTAACCTTCCATGTCAGCCACCAAATAACCTTCCCCATTGTCTCCACTGTCTAAATCCAAATCTACCAATGCCTCGCCTGAATTTGTAGTCTCACTCCTCCCCTATTTGGATGCATCCTCTAAACTTTGATTCCTAGCGGAGCTTGCTTTCTTTCCCATTTTCTTTACTTTCCTGAATGTATTGACCCTTGGCCTTCTTAGTCTCTTCAAAACACTTAACCTGTGCTTTCACCTCCTGATTGTTTTAGCCCGAGTAGTTGTTAAATTTTGAAGACCAGTGATCTTTGACTTCATAGTTGTGCATTTATCCGTCAATTCAAGAATGAGTTTCATAGTATCCTCACCATCTCGACCTGTGTAACCTGGTCTGAGAGGTGGATCATTGGAAATGTCATCATGTACAAAGTCATTAGCCGTCAATTCATGTTGGTGTTCCAAACTACCCTCATCAATTCGAGCTGTGTTACCTACTCCGACAGGTGAATCATAGGATGTGTCTAACATTGCGTCAGACCTAGCCTAAGCATCCATGTCCCCTAAATTAGCCATTTGGCTGGGAATTCCTCCACCTATGTTGAGTTCCAAAGAACTCCCTGTTAATACAAATAAGCCGTAAAAACGTTTATTTATATTTTACGATCTTCTAATGTTTTTTTGATAACAAACGTAAAATCATGTTATCGAAACAAATAAAATGCGTAAATGGTTTGAGCCAATAGTTTTCTAACACACTTACGCTTTCACATAAAACACTAAAACAAGTATAAGTGATTTTATGATTTAGTATTACATATGTACAACAACTAGTGTTTACATATTTGGGTAAAATATACACATAACTAGTATGTAGTATATTGGGTAATATAAATGGGTGGAAACTTAAGTATCATAACCCATTGACCAAATACATTGAATGTAGTTGGGTACAACCCAAAGTCCATGACCCATATCCATGGAGCTTGACCCATAACCCAATGCATGATGTCATGCTTATGTCATATATGGATAATATCCATAACCCATGGTATTGACCCATACCCGTTTGACTAGGTGCATTGCACTCATGAGATACATTGTATCTAATAAGAAGACCCATGGATCAACCCATAAAAAATACCCATGGGAAAAGAGGAGCGTCCCACAGATCCCTAGATTTACGCTAGACGGATCCCTTGTGGGAAGGATCCGTGGGATCCGGGGAACATTAGACATTTTCTCTCTATAAACAGTGAGCCATTTCTTCATTATTTCTCACCCCTTTCTCACATACTTTCTCCTTGAGTTAAAAACTCTCTAACGCCAGATCCAAGTGATCTATGTTTGTAGTTTTGTTTTTGTATGATCCTCTAGGTTCCTCTTAAAGGCGAGATCACCACCTTTGAAGTCAAGCAAGCTCAAGTCCATGAGTTGCCATACTTCCTCATCATCAAGACTACTGAAGTCCTCTTGTTGATGGTTCTTTTCTTTCTTCTATGAATTGTAGTGTCGAAGACATTAGTGAAAGATGTCTCAAGCGTCAAGACGAAGACATTAGTGAAAGATGTCTCAAGCGTCAAGACGAAGACATTAGTGAAAGGTGTCGATCGTTCGTATTGTAGGCATTAGTGAAGGGTGCCTAGAATTCAAGTCACAAGACATTAGTGAAGGGTGTCTTGAAGATCTAGTTAAAGGCATTAGTGAAAGGTGCCTAAGATGTACATTCGATATGGTGTGTTTCGATGTACATGATAGATTAGTATTGGGTCAAAGGATATTGTTTTCCTTGTTGACATTATAAGGAGTAGATCTCCTTTGGGGTTAGTTAATTGGTGTAGTGTTGTGATGCAGGTTTTACTGACCAGGTTTTATTATTTATAAAGTCTCGTTATACCTATGGTCTACCCTAGTGTACTAACGGGCAGTGTACCCGGTCGTGTATAGTGTAGTAATTGGTAAAGCCAAGGTCGTCCCAAGAGCTATGTGTGTTGGATTATTACTAAGTCTCGGTGTCACAGATTTAATATGGTTTCGATAGGGAATTAATTAACTAAACTACAAAAGCAGAATAAAAGCAATTAAATGGTAAAGGGAAATCAATAGAGGAAGGTGGTGCTAACCTAGTTAATCCTCCTAGCTAGTTATGTTTACGTCTACTTACTTCCAATTACTTCAGGTGGGGTCAAAGTCGAGAGGACATCATTTGGTCAAATCGCCCTAACCTATCAGCAAAGATGCCAACATAGGAGAAGTCAGGTGTCCCCTCATAAGTCCTGTTGTTCCTGGTCCCCTAAGCCAAGTCATTAAGTACCGCTACATGCTAGATTTATAATAGTGAATGCCCGGCCGTTAGGAACTTCCCCTAATTCTTAAGTTCATCCAAACGATAGGTGATCAGTTGGTCAAATCGCACAAGTAGAAAGGGTCGTCAGTTGGTCATATCTTACCCTTCCTATCTCAATCCGCTCACCTAGGGTCAGTTGGTCATATCTCCTAGGCAATTGGCCTCTACAGCCATTCAAAACTACCGAACCAAGAGTGGCTACCAATAAACTATGCATGCATACACTTAGAAATAATTGTACGAAAGTAAAGTAAACGCAAACAAAACAATTAAGGAATCATAACTAGGCCAACACCAAGAGGTGCTTAGCCGCTCATATTAATCATGCAAACCAATTCAATATTCAAAGTTATGAAATACGTGAATTGAAAGTAAAAGAAATATAAAACGCTAATGTTTATCGTAGGGGAGTGATTTCTCCCTTGGAGACAGCTCCGTATGCTCCTCTAGACCTGCCTTGAGCTTTTTCCCACGTTCTCTGAGTGTTGCATGTGGAATGGAATGAATAGAAATGCTAGAATTCGTGGGGTATTTATAGGCCATATTTGGGTTACGACATAACCAATATAGGATTTACGCCGTAACCTTTTATTTCATCGTATTTTGCACTAGATCTGCTAGTTACGGCGTAACCTTATAAGTGGTTACGCCGTAGTCTTCAATAAACTCGGTTACGTCGTAGTAGATGCAATAGTTACGGCGTATATCAGTGGCGTGGAACCTCATTTGACCTAATATATTTATGTCGTAACCTTTGGGAAGAGTTACGCTGTAACCTTCTGATAAGTTGGTTTTCTGAGTAACGCAATAGTTACGGCGTAATGTGAGAGACGAGTTACGCCGTAACTTCTTCAAAGTAGCATACTGTGATAAATATTTAGATAATTCTCCAATTCCGCGTCTCTTTAGCTCAGATGCTCATAATTTTCCTGAAAGTGGAAAACAATGGAAAACAAGCGTAAATCCATATAAATGATATAAATTACAAGCATGATCGGGGGAAATTGACACTTAATATTCAGGACTATTTGATATTATCAAATATCCCCCTACTTGAACTCTACTTGCCCTCAAGTAAACCTTATTAGAAAGATTCCTAAAAAGATATCTCCCATAACCTGGAAAATATAAGTTTACAAATCCCTTATGCTAGAATAAAACAAAGCCGAACATCTCACGAAAGAAGAACAAAACACTCAAATCTCTCAACTATTCTAAGTGTCAATTTCGGGGTAATCACTCAATCGCACAGTCATAGCATGTATTCTATCATAAGCTTGGCGGGTACACAAATCTCCACCACTAGAGTTAAGGGCTAAACAATTCTCATAGGCAATATGGGTAGACACGACAAAGGTTAAGGGGTGACTCGTCATTACTAACATGTCACGGCGAAGTGGACAAAATCAATGATACATGACCAAATCCATGGCCAAGACACCAAAGATTGCTCGCTGCATCAGCTTGACACGCTTCATGACTAAAGGGTAGGATAAGACATGGGATATATAAATGGTGTAAAATAAAAAACAAGCAGGTAGTCTAAATCTATAACCAAGTCATCACCACTCACCGTCCACCCAAAGTTCAAGCTTTGAAGTCAAGAAACCGGATCATGAAATGCAAGGTAGATGTGTCATTAGAGGACGTCGTGATGGGCACACTACCTTTTCTCCAACTGTTGGCATAACTACCAACTCTAATCTTCAAATGTGACCGATGTGGCCTCCTCTATACTAAATCTATAAAGCTCATAACAAAGTGCTTATAACATCGCACTTTACAATAACATAACAATTCTTTTTTCAACATAACAGTAAATACTAAACATAATATCCCCCCACTTGAGATGAACAATGGGAATTCGGGGGGTCTTCAATGATCTTTAGAAATGTTGTCGATGAAAGCCTGATTTCCGAACCTTTCCACTCGAACCTTGAACTTAGGCAAATGATGACTTTCCAATCACAAATAAAGACTATAGGGTAGGCTAAGGTGTATAGGTGTATCGAAACAATATATCGGGTTACCAAAAGGAAAGGAATGGCTCAGATGGGTGTATCTAGGGGTATCTTGCACTAAAGGCAAGTGCAACAAAAGGGTTTCACACGGGGGTCGAGAAATCGAGTTGACTAATCGATAGACACACAATGGTAGGCTGTTTAGGTGATAATCCTATAATATTGCTTTCTAAAACTAAAAAGTTCAAATACATCGAGCTAACTCAACATACCTCGTCTATGGTCTCGAAATGATGCAAAGGCCAAGTTCTAAAGTTTACTAGCTACTGGCACACTCATAATTTGGTGGATTTGGGGTAAAATATTGGAAACGGATAAGGCTAATCTCACCATATAATATCAAGGGTTGTATATGCTCGGCTAAGGTCTAATCTAGTTAGGTTATGAAAAACATGACAAAATTTTAAAAATGGCATAATTTTTCAAAATAAACTAGAAAACGAAGGAAAAATAATGTTCAAGAGATATTTTTACTCCCGTCCCCCACTTGAATTGTACAAAGTCTCTTTTGTACTAAGCATTAGATAAAGGTGAAGAGAAAATTAGAATTAGAGCTAGAACTTCCCTGAAATTTGCTCCATAAAGAAAGAAAGCCCACGAAAAAGAGACGTGCCTTCGTATAAGCATCATGAACAAACTTCAATCCCTGAAATCACAATACCGACAAGCATAATTCTAAAAAGAAAAAAAAATAAAAAATGAAAAACAAACCTAACTCACTTTTGTAGGAATCACGGTTGCATTTAGCACATGCAACAAGCTTTTTAAACCACTTGGTGTCCCAAGTGGACGAGTGAAGTCTCGTGAGGGTTTACAGGGAACACACCCACAAAGTTCATTTAAAATACTAATACAAGGTTATTGTGTTTTAAAATGAAAGAATTAAAGCAGAGGAAGGTTACGTCATAACTCTTTTGAGGGAGTTACGATGTAACTGACAAAACCTGACATAAGATGCAAAGCGAGTGGTTATGGCGTAACCACTGAGATGGTATTACGCCTTAATTAGTGACGCGTCAAGAATTCTGCTGCTAAAAGGTTGGTTACGGCGTAATCACTAAGATCAGTTACGCCGTAACTCTGGTCAGATCTCCAAACTGCAGCAGCAATTACTTCATCGTTTCCTGCAAAAAAAGTTAGAAAACACAAAACCCTATAGAAATGGAAATAAAACAAAAGAAAGGGATAATTCGGGTTGTCTCCCGAAAGAGCACTTTTCTTTATTTTACGAGTCTTTAAGTTAGACTCAGAGCCGCGGGACTACCAGTGCTTGTTGGTCATTTCGTGGATATGGAAATCTCCATGCTGGATCCAACTTACCAAATTCTCATCGAGTTTGTAGTCGTCCCCCAATTCTAAACAGCTCGAGTAGAAACTCTTGATTTTCTGATAAGGGTGTTCAATGCCTTTTTCTTTGTCCTCCTCACTGATATCGAGCAGTGGTTGGGCTTGGCTCAACTGCCTCTTGGTCTAATTTTTAAAGTTCTTGATCGTTTTCGGCATTTTGAAAATAGTCTCATACTAACCCTTCTTTTTCATTTTTATCTAAACCCGACATTTCCTGAAAAGGCTTTCCTAAAATTACTCCCGTAAGTCCATCTTCCACAAATTCACTTACGTCATCTAAAACCATAAAGTCCACCAAAAATGAATGAGTTCCAACGAAGACATGGATGTTAGTTGCAAACCCAAGAAAGTTATTCCCCTTATATTCTAACACTTTTTTCATAACTCGGTTGTAGCATTCTTTTGACATGATATTGACTGGGGAAGTAGTGTCAATAAATGGGTGGAAGTCGATGAACCCGATTTTGCATGAGATCTTGAGATAATAGGGGTTTCTATGATGTATGCGGGTTCCTACCTCATGAAATCTAGGTTTATTGGGTTGCGAAAAAGCCTTAACAAAGTTATCTTGCCAATGGGCCATCTCGACGTCACTTGAGAGGTCCTCAACACTTAATCCTAAGTTATCCTCTTCCTCAAAATTGACGAAAACATCAAAATCTCTCCCCGAATCAACCTCTCCAGGATCCGGGGGGTCGCTAAGAAATTCTTCTATAGCTTTACCAAAATTGCCTACAGGGTCAATTGCACATACCTTTTCTGGGGTAGACAAATGTTCATTAGGTATGAAAGTAGCAATTTCACCATTAGCTTCAAGAGTCAACTTTCCAGCAAAGACATCCACCTTAGTATGGGCAGTGGCAAGCATATGCCTACCTAAAATGACTGGTATTTTGTTGTCTTCCGGAATGTCAAGAATCACAAAATCTACTAGGAAAAGGAATTTCTTAATCTTCACCAACACATTTTCAACGATGCCCAACGGCGATTGCATAGATTGATCTGCCATTTCAATTTTCATCTTGGCCGGCTTTAAGTTACCAATCCCCATACGCAAAAACATCGAATGAGGCATTATGCTAATACTTGATCCAAGATCAGCTAGGGCATTACACATGTTTAGACTCCCGATTAAGCAAGGGAGAGTGAAACATCCTGGATCTTTTTCCTTTTGTGGTAGCTCGTTCCTCAAAACCACTAAACATCTTAAGTTGAGGTGAATTGTCTCATCAATGCTTAATTTTTTTTCCGAAACGGTCATAGGTTCTTCAAGGATAGTTTCTACAGTGTGGACAACTTCCTCCTCCCGAGCTGCTAGATAATCAGAGATGGCTTCTGAACTTGAGCTAAAACTCTTCTCCAATCTCTTAATCCTATCATCGTGAATTTTGAGAGAAGAGACTGTATTATCCAAGAATGTTCTCATTAATTTTTCAATCCTATCATCTCGTTCTCTTGATTCCTTGATGTGGTCAAGAATTTTTCTCTCAAGATCGCTCCCGGTTTTGGTCCCAAACACACTCTTAACCCTCTCGAACCTGCATGCTTCAACTTCTCTTTCTAACCTTTGTTTTTCAAAAATTTCCCCATAATTGTATTCTTGCTTTGTTATCATCTTCATTACCTTATGATCGAAATTGTCTCTCGGTCCGTACCCTGTATCCATGTGCCACCTGTAGCAATGTTCAGAAATCTGCTGAATACATTCCAGGGCCTGGTCAAGAGTCACGCTAGGAATAGGTCTTGGTGAATCGAGAAGTTCTCGTGTTAGCGCATTAATCCCAAGATAGAAGACGTAGACGATCTGATGTTTGTTTAAATCATGGGTAGGGCATCGATAAAGTAGCTCATTAAATCTTTCCCACGCTTGGTAAAGCGTTTCTTCTCCAAGCTGAACGAATTGATAGATTTTCCCAAGAAGCTTGGCCATTTTTGAAGGAGAGAAAAATTGCAGGATGAATTCTTTTATAAGTTTATCCCATGCTCCTTTACAATCGTTAGGGAGTTTGTTATACCATCTTTTTGCTGTCCCAGTAAGAGTCATAGGAAAAATCCTTGCAGTGACTGAATAGCTAGTTGTACCTCTGACGTTGAAAAGAGAGGATAAGTGGAGAACTTCTTCTACGTGATCCTGAACGTCCTCATCTTCGTCTCCAGAAAACTTAAGTTCATGCAACTCTCGGATAATATGATTTGGAATAGAGTATTTTTCAGTGTGAGAATCCTGTGTGAAGCTTCGTTGGCAGTTCTCATTTGGTCGCTCCAAATATTGCTCCATAGTTAGGTCATCGATATTATTTTCATTGATGACCTCCGATTCTATGTCAGACTGGTCTAATTCGTAAAATGAGGAGATGTTGTGAATAGGAACCGGAGAGTAGACTTTCCTTCTCTGAAATTGCTTCTTCGGGTCGTCGAATGGGGTGGCCAGAAAAGGCCTCGAGCTGCTAGTCTTGTATCCTGACATTTTAAGAAAGAAAATTAAAAACAGACTTAATATGAAATCCTAAAATAGCTCCCCGGCAGCGGCGCCAAAAACTTAATGCAGGTTTTGCTAACCAGGTTTTAATATTTATAAAGTCTCGTTATACCTATGGTCGACCCTAGTGCACCAACGGGCAGTGTACCCGGTCGTGTGTAGTGTAGTAATTGGTAAAGCCAAGGTCGTCCCAAGAGCTATGTGTGTTGGATTATTACTAAGTCTAGGTGTCACAGATTTAATATGGTTTCGATAGGGAATTAATTAATTAAACTACAAAAGCAGAATAAAAGCAATTAAATGGTAAAGGGAAATCAATAGAGAAAGGTGGTGCTAACCTAGTTACTCCTCCTAGCTAGTTATGTCTACGTCTACTTACTTCCAATTACTTCAGGTGGGGTCAAAGACGAGAGGATAGCATTTGGTCAATTCGCCCTAACCTATCAGCAAAGATGCCACCACAGGAGAAGTCAGGTGTCCCCTCATAAGTCCTGTTGTTTCTGGTCCCCTAAGCCAAGTCATTAAGTACCGCTACATGCTAGATTTATAATAGTGAATGCCCGGCCGTTAGGAACTTAGACACGCACCCCCTAATTCTTAAGTTCATCCAAACGATAGGTGATCAGTTGGTCAAATCTCACAAGTAGAAATGGTCGTCAGTTGGTCATATCTTATCCTTCCCGTCCCAGTCCGCTCACTTAGGGTTAGTTAGTCATATCTCCTAGGCAATTGGCCTCTACCGCCATTCAAAACTACCGAACCAAGGGTGGCTACCAATAAACTATGCATGCATATACTTAGAAATAATTGTACGGAATTAAAGTAAACGCAAAAAAAACAATTAAGGAATCATAACTAGGCCAGAACCAAGAGGTGCTTAGCCACTCATATTAATCATGCAAACCAATTCAATATTCAAAGGTACGAAATACATGAATTGAAAGTAAAAGAAATATTAAACGCTAATGCTTATCGTAGGGGAGTGATTTCTCCCTTGGAGACAGCTCCGTATGCTCCTCTAGACTTGCCTTAAGCTTTTTCCCACGTTCTCTGAGTGTTGTGTGTGGAATGGAATGAATAGAAATGCTGGAATTTGTGGGGTATTTATAGGCCAGATCTGGGTTACGGCGTAACCAATATAGGAGTTATGCTGTAACCTTCTATTTCATCGTATTTTGCACTAGATCTGCTGGTTACGGCGTAACCTTATGAGTGGTTACGCCGTAGTCTTCAATAAACTCGGTTACGTCGTAGTAGATGCAATAGTTACGGCGTAAGTATCAGCAGCGTGGAACCTCATTTGACCTGATATAGTTACGTCGTAACCTTTGGGAAGAGTTACGCCGTAACCTTCTGACAAGTTGGTTTTCTGAGTCACGCAATAGTTATGGCGTAATGTGAGAGATGAGTTACGCCGTAACTTCTTCAAAGTAGCATACTGTGATAAAACTTTAGATAATTCTCCAATTCCGCGTCTCTTTAGCTCCAATGCTCGTAATTTTCTTGAAAGTGGAAAACAATAGAAAACAAGCGTAAATCCATATAAATGATATAAGTTACAAGCATTATCAAGGAAATTGACACTTAATGTTCAGAACTATTTGATGTTATCATGTTGGGTAGTAGTTCCTCCATTGTAATGGAACTCGGTTCTTAGCCTAGTACCGGATATAGGGTAGGCGACGTTGTGGTAGGTGTGGTTCACCTTGGTGTGAAAGAACCTGGTGGTTAGCCTAGTAACAGAAAAAGAGTAGGCGACGTTGTGAAGGCTTCTCTGCCATAAGGAGTTGGTGTCGTGTAGTGATTACGAACTCTCGAGTAGGTGACTCGGGGAGTGGAGTAGGGCAAGGAAGGTGTCCTTATAGCCGAACCACTATAAATACTTGCGTTGTGGTTTTGTGCTTCTTGCTCTTATCTTTTCATTACATATTTATACTTGTATATGTTTGTTTATCAACATCCAACACACATCCAAATAGATTGACATAAGTCGATCTAAATAGTTTAAAAGAAAGTTTTAATTCGCAAAACTATTCAACCCCCCTTTTAGTTTTCCACAATTGGCATCAGAGCTTCGTTACCAAGTTTCTTGAAATATCTTGTACTTTAAAAACTTGATACGATCCATGGTTAATTGAAAACTACAAAGAAGGTTTTTCATAAAAACAAGCACCATGTCTTTTAAAACTCTTTGTTTGTATGTTGATTAGATGACAACATTTTTCTTATTATTTATTTTTTATTTAAATGCACTAATCCTCTTTGTCATGTTGATTAGTCAAAGCTCATACCTACCAAGCCAAAGGAATCACTTGGTAACAAGAATATCTTCCCTAAGAAGGTATCTTAAATACAAAGGAGCTGGAATTGTCTACTGACATTTGTTGTGTCATTTGTAAAGACATTCCTAAGTGCATTAGAGGTATGATTTTCTACTTATCTCTAAAATGACATTAGCTTGATAATTAAGTATACCTACATAGGTATTTATGTGATTATCTTTTATGCATATACATGTATTACATGAAGCTTCATTAGGAAGCCTTTTCTCACATACATGTTATTCTTTCGTTTAAAGACGTGATATATAAAACTTGTGTTTTATTTTATTTAATCCAAAAATCATATCTTTCTAATAATAAAACAAAACACAAATTTCAAAAATTCCTCCTTCCCTATAAATAAACCATCCGTCGCCCACTTTATCAAATCCTCACTTTTTCAAATCTTTCATTTTCAAAAAATTACCTCTCATTCAAAACTTAATCTTCCTCTCATCTCATCTCATCTCAAACCAAAACCAAGAAGGTTCGTCATCAACATGGTTTACATCGCTCTCGTGCTCATCGCACTTGTGTTCCCTATGATGAAGTTCACATATGGAGACATATACTTTGTGTTGTTAATCTACATTGGGGTTATATACCCAATCCTTTGTACCATTCTTAGCATTGAAATGAAATATTAATAATAGTCTAGTTATCTAGGTTATTATTATCATAATGTGTTTATCATTTCTTTTTGATTTATTTCATTCTATTGTGATACATTAGAAAGCCATGTATGCATGCTAAAAGAAAATGTAGGCTAAAACATATATCCTGGTATAAAACTATAAGATCTAAAAACCTATGCTTTTATCAAGAAATCTGCTTCTGTTACTACAGATCCACGGATCCTGAAAGTTAGACTAGCTGGATCCCTTATGAAAGGGAATCGTACTTCTGGATAACAGTTTTTCATGCAAAATAAAAACCGCTTTCTTTCTAAAGTAATATTCCAATAGTATGTCAAACCTTAAATGAGTTAAGTATCATTGTTGTTAAAAAACCATTGTTAATAAAAATCTAGTAAAAACGTTAGATAATCATTGGTTGACCACAAAACATCACTTTCTATTAACTCATCTTTTCTATAGGTTCCACTATGTCGCATGAATATGAGTTTGTGTTAGGAATTAGAAAATTCCATGTTAAAGTGTCGGTCACCCCAATTATAAGTCTAGCATATGTTAGCTCGTAGACGTGTCGTTTGTTACGTTATTAAGTAGTTTATTTGTTAGTTTGTAGCGTAGTTTAGTTTAGAGCAACACCGTGGAGGAAGGACGGGTCTTTACCCACTGTATACCTGATCCACAGGCCGATAGGAGGTCGTATTTCTTGTAACTATAAATACCCCTTCCATCCATGGAAGGGGTGGTGCTTTTCAATCTAATATTCTACAATTTGTGAAGTAACTCTCTACCAAGAAAACACCCAACTCTCTAACTTTCTCTCTCTAATGACAAACATGTATTTTGATCTTCCAAGATCACCCGAATCATCAAACACAATAATATTTGGATCCTAACAATTGGTATCAAGAGCCAAGGTTATTGTGTTATTTTTGATTTATGTGGTTCGTACCATGGTTATTGGGTTGTGGTGGTTTGTGTGGTTTTTAAATCTTGTTAAAATTGTTTTTGAATCATTGTTTTGGTCGAAAAAATCCATTTTTCTATCATTATGGCAAACCATCTTTTAACAGTTTGTATCTGTCCTTGGTCATAATGAAATATCAAGTCATTTTAACTGCTTTTAACAGGTATTTTATGTGTCCAACCAGTTTCTCACATCTCTCACATAAAGATTTTTTTGTGTTGTTTGGTACAAATTCTGTCAAGGTCAAATGGTCAAATGTTGCATCAGTTCAAGTTTAAGTCTTTTAATAGATTTTGTGAGATTTTTCATGTTCAAAAAGGTTTAAATGATTGCCATTTCTGCTGCTATTTCTGGGTCTATATTAATATGGTCGGAATATGGCCGGAAAACTCATCGGAAAATGTCAAATTTCAAGTTAGCGAGTTGTCACCAATATGTCCGAATTCATTGCATCTTTCTAGCGACTTGATTAAGTGGCGACTTGTCTTTACAAGTTGTCTAGATTCAGTGTATATGGGTAGCGAGTTGACTTGTGACTTGTTATTTAACAAGTTATAGCAATTTGTCAAACATTAGCGACTAGTGCTGAAAATGCAGCGAGTTGGTTTATAAATGAATTAGCGACTTGATTTAGAAAATTAATGGTTAGCAACTTGCTTTGAAAATTGGTTTAGCGACTTGATATTTATCAAGTAGCGAGTTGTTTTGAAAACTTTGATTTGCGACTTGCTTTGATAAAAATCCTAGCGACTTGACTCATTTGGCTAGCGACTTACAGAAAGGAAGAAGAAGAAGATCTTAATTGACCTCGACCACCATACCAATTACCTAAGCACACCATGAACCTCAGGTCCATTACAGTAAAAAGATCTAAAAGAGAAGAAGCAGTAATCCAGTTCCAAAAACACTTGCAACAACACAACACCACCTCATAATAATCATACTCATTATGACTTATCCAAAACAGAAAATCTAAATAATGATCTCAGATTTACTTCCTTCCTCATATACATCAAAGTTTCATCAAGACTTTTAAGTCTTGCTATCGAAGAAAGGATCTATCCTCATCAATCCAAGTGTTCATTATCCGAACAATACAAGAATAGAAGAATAACAATAATGTTAATCTCTTTCTTTGGTTCGTTTACAGAAGTGAATAAATCATACCCAATTCGAATCAATCTCAGACTACTATTGTCGTGTCTTTCAAAGTTACATCAAGACTATCAAGAGTCATTTGCACGATAATAGAAAATCATCATCGATCTAAAAGTTTATCTGAAGCTTTGCCTCTTCATTTTTTTCGAAACTTATATAAATTGAGGTTTATCAAGATTGATAAAATCAGTTTATTATTTCGTTATTGAACTCAAAACTCAACCAAAAATACAATAACTAAATGTTAAACCTACCTTGACATGTCCAAGTCTAGGGCTTGACGTGGCCAAAACCACCCCTAGTACCATCCCTGTGGCGATTCAATGGTGTCCGAACCATTAACCAAGCCATCCCTGTGGCGTCATCAATCTTAGACGTGATACGATGAGATCCATTTTATATGTCTGAAGTGGGGGGCGGATCATTTAAGTGTATTAGGGTTTGGAGAGATTTTGGGTGGCGAGTTGTTTGAGATGAAAAAGAGGCTGATGCATTTTTTGATTAGGGTTTGAAGTAGTTAAAAGGGGCGAAGGTATATTGTGATGATTATTAGGGTTTGATGAGGTCTATTGTGTCTGCGTTTGTTTGTGAGAGTGTTTTTAGGGTTACATTGTGTGTTTAGTGTATTATATACCCTTGTTGTAGGGTTGGGTAATTATGCACGGAATACTAATTTTGCTTGGGCCGTGAATGTGATATGGTGAACTTGGGCCAAACGGATACTTACTACTTTGCTGGGCCGAGTTGTTGATTGGGCTATCATGGGTGAAAATGGGAATCATGTGAAATCGTTTGATGTGTTAGACTCGGATATGTGATGAAGTAATTGGACGAATGTTACTAACGTCTAATCATTTAACGAAGCTTGTTATTCATTTGTGTTTAACATAATTTTGGATACATATTTTCATTAAATCTGATGATGTGGTAACTTTTGAGCCTCGGTTCTATTTGATTGAAATGGGCTTTATATTTCGGATCTACAACATGAGATTGGTATGCCATGAAAATTGATATTGAGAGGTTTATGTGAATTTGGATCTTATGTGATTCGTTAAAATGTTTTAAAGATGAGACATGTGATAATATTTGATCTTGAGATTTGATGAAGAGATTTGACTATGAAATCTGGTGTGATGATGAGATTTTTCGGGTTATGAAATTTGATCATGAGTTTTTATGTAAAGAGTTGGTGATGGGATTTGATGCGAGTTGATGATTTGTTGAGATTCGTTGTCATACTTTGGCTTACTCATCTTCACGCAGAATATTTTGTTACGGCTTGAATCGATACTTGAACAAAGTTGACTACGGGATTATTTGTTCGGTATTTCTTATGTGGATTTGAAGTGACGTTTTCTGGACGCGTTTGCTTACTTTCGTCTTCTTTCTTTCTACCATTCCGCGAAGATGACTTGTTTGGGCTTTTAAAGAGTGTGATAAAGACTTGGCTATTTAGTTATGTTTGTGACTCTTTCTCGCTTAACCCACAACGTAGCTATCACTTCGGTGTCTCACTCAGTTGAGAACGTCAAGAGGTTTTGTACATCGGGTACACCGTTTCTTCTTCACAAGTATTAGTACAAGTTTAAGTAACAAATCTGGGGAATTTTACTTCATGATCAAGTTTGGCATATCGGGTTTAATTATCCATGTGGTCACTACAATAGCCGACAGATTGCGTGAATGATGTGTTTACCGAAGTGTTGATTGGATGGTTGTTGTTGTTGTTGATGTTGGATAATGGACCGTTGATGAACCGCTGCATGTTCCCCTAAAACCGATATTCACCGAAACCCAAATTGTCGTAACATATTCAAGATGATATTGTTTACGGTTTTGTCTTGATTTTGTAATATCCCGCGAAAGAAACTATTTCTCGGTTTAAATCATAGACTTGTAAAATCCCGTGACAATGGAAACATCCTAGTAATAGTAAAATGCATTTCCGGATCTATCTTACGGTTTATTCTTGGTTTTGTAAAATCCCGCGAAAGAAACTATTTCTCGGTTTAAACCATGGAATTGTAAAATCCCGTAATGATGGAACCATCCTGGAGAAAGGAAAGTGTAATTCTGGATCTTACTTGATGCTGGTGCTACGATTTCTGCTTCGAAGAAGGGATAAAAGGGTGTATTTCATGAATTGGATGTGTGTTTGGATATTCGTCATGGCTGTTTGGTTATTACATGGTTTTATGAGGTGATATGCTTTTAACCATGGTCGGGATGAAACCATTATCAAAGTTCGTTTAAATGTCAAAGAAGGCCAGATTTGAGCAGTTAACCAGATGATGTGACAACTGCTTTAATTCAGAATTATTTATTTGAGGTTGAAGTGAATTATCACGAGCGAGTGTACTTAGTATCTGAAGGTATCGGGGATGGATGGATGAAGATTCTTCAAGATCCTTGTTCGAACTTTTTCTCAAAAACGAAGACTTGTAAATCTAGTTATTTTTGGGAGTCTTTTTTCTTTTACCATGAGGGGAAATTGGGCTCGTATCACCACAAAATAACTATCACTTTAAGGAGTTACGTTGTAGTGCTCAGTGTCACATTCAATTGTAGATTTTCAAGAGGTAATGTACGTCTATTACTTGATGGTTGGTTGGTTGAAGAGTATAGAGTACTTAAGAGATTCAATGGAGGATGAAGTCTCGGCACCGCTCTTTGTTACATATGTGCAAGTTTAAGTCACGAGTTCGGGTTAGTTTACTTCAGGGTCAAATTCATCATATTGGGTTTTCTCCATCAGCTGTCACTACAAAGAGCGTACTGAATGATAATGGGGTCGATTACATGTTTTCCCTAGAGAGCTGAAAAGAGAGAGATAATGACGTATGAACACAACAGTTCATGCCTCGTACTCTAAAGAAAAGAAAAGTGTACGCTTCAGTGCGCTTTATCTTCTGAAGAAGAGAAATCTTCTCAATTATGACCATTCTCATCAACATGCTTCATGCTTTTTCCATGTGCTTTCGATTATCAAGTGAACCGGGCTACTGTTGATTGTTTTCTTATTCCACTTGCTCAACTATAATGAAGATGGAGACATCATGTGCTAATATTGCGGGGGAGAAGTGTGAATAGACTACATTTGGATGATATTCACTTATTCAATCAAGAATGGCAACTCCGTATGCAATTCTTGAGGGGGAGAAAAAGAGTGAATTTTTTGCATGGTTGATTGATATTAGAGAATACAAATGGTCATACGGCTCTAAAATCATGTAAGAACCAAGCTTCTTCTTATCGGGTCATCTTCACATGGAGTTTTTCTCTTCTGAGAGCCGTTGGTTGACATCTTCACTCGGATTGATGAGTTTATCGACAAAGTGCTTCCGGTTAATGCTACACGTATACATCAACATGATGATTCCGAACAATCTCTCTGTTCTTGTTTGATGTGATTGGTAGTTTGGTGTTACCATCTTGTGTGTTCGTTGCGGCCTGATTGCTGATTTCCTTGATGAACATCTTTCTATTCTTGTTTGATTGGGAGGGATTTTAGTTAAGGGGATTTGCAAGATGTAAGTCGATTGGGATGCTTTTTGGTGATGTTCTTGTTTTGGTGAGTTGAAGAGGTTAACTATCTATTCCCCAACTGGACAATCTTGAAGAAGGTCGAGTCTACAGTCTATTCTACATTTTCTGCTACATGTTAGAAGACTAAAAGACGAGTTGCAGTTGATTATCAGAAGACTTCTTCTTAATCGTCATTCATCATACTGATTGTCGGTTTAAGGAGAGCACTAATTGGGGAGAGTGATATGTCGAATTTAATCCCCAATTAGACTTGCTCATTCTTTAGCGGTGTCGAGACGTTGTTATTGACTATTTCTCGTGTTGGACATTTGACACAAGTTGATTACTTCCGAGTTAATCATTTATCACTTATTTGAGATTGAAGTTGACTTTCACAAAGGCGTGTTCTTATTTGATAACTTGCTGGGCTAAAGAATTTGAGTTGAAGACTTGGTTTATCTAGTTACCAAGCAGAGGCGGATGGTTGAAGACCTGTTAACTATCACTATTAGGAGTTACTGTTTTACCGATGTCACCATATATGATTGTGGATAATCAAGAAGGTGTTAATGTCTCATACTTTGTTTGAGTGAGTACTTAGAGATGCTTGAAGCATAAATTTCTACAGTTCTTCCATCATTAGTTGCAAGCTTAAGATACAAATGTGGGAAGTTGACTTCAGTTTCAAGTAGGGTATATCGGGTTTTCTTCTTCTGATGGTCACTTCAAATTGTCTACATAAGGGTTGATAAAAATAGTGAGAGTCTTGACAAGTTGATTCTCACAAGAGTTCAAGTGTTCTTCTCATAAAGATTTCAAGTATTTAGGCTTATACAATGTTCTTGATTCAAGTATCAAAACCAGAAAGGGGCAAGGAGACACATCTAAACACAAAGCGAGTAAACTTGATGAACTTAATTCTTCTAAGTAATTGAAGATATCCCGGAAGACAAATGTTATTACCGCAGAGAAACTCAAGGTTTGACTCATGGCGAGTAAACTTGATAATACTTCTAAGTGATTGAAGATATCCGGAAAAAAACAAATGTCATGACCGCCGAGAAACTCAAGGTTTTACTCATCAAGGCTTTTAGTGTTATTATTCCAACGATGTGGGAAGTGATGTAGAAAGTTTCAGATAAAAGAGGTACACAAGTGTGTGATTCATTGGGGAGAGAGATTGTGTACATTGGGGATGCTCAATTATTTCACTTGAGTGCTTAATCGCTGATTCGAGATATAATCACTTATTCGGTGTTGACATCCGTAGAGATTGTCACCGCAGAGATAATCGATGACTTGGCCCTTCTTCATGTTATCGTTATTATGTATTGGTATACTTGGATACTTGAGTTTCATACACGATCATTAGGGAAGAAAATGTGAACATGGGAGGTGTTTTCATTCCCTCATGATGTGTATTCGGGGAGCTCTTGGGTATTGGTGTACCGGGTTCTTGAGCTTCATACACGATCATCCGGAAGAAAAATGAGAACATGGGAAGGTGTTTTCATTCCCCTCATGATGTGTGTTCGGGAGATTTCTTGAGCATTATACAAAGCGGCTGCTTCAATTCAACTACTTGGGGAATTGTTCTCTTGACACCTTTTGGAACGGTTGCTGAGACTTCAGTGGAAATGAAATTTGAGAATATTATTATAGGTGGGATGATACGTTGCGTTCTTCTTTTGATGATATAACCCGAATGGAGATCCTCGATTATCGTTCTTAAAGGAGGCAGCGATTTATGATAATGGTGTGCTTTTGGTGCACAAGCTTGAAATAGAGCTTTGAATCAGCTTCATAAGGATTTTGGTTTGGGGAAGCACAATGTCTCTCTTTCTCAAAGGCTCATGTTCTTTCTTCTATTTTGGAGCCTGGAAGCTTTGGTGGTGAATGTTTAAGAGATGATGACTTCTATCTTCTACAACGGGCGCTTTCGATATCCTTATCTCGGTACTTGTATCATCATCTTCTTTAACTATATCATCTTCTCTATCTTTGTATATATTTTTTAAAAAACCAAATACAAAAATATAAAACCAACAAAACAAAATAGAAAAATATAAAACCATCAAAAACCCATAAAAATCATAAAATTTCAAAATTTCCAAAAATATGTTTTTCTATGACATGTCTTCTGGTATCGATAACATCGGTCTTAGAAATGTCATTCAATAATGGCGGGACCATAGAAGAAGTTGAGAGGTGTAAATATTCTTTTCTATACATGTCACAAAATATGGCACGCTTATTTTAGATTGTAACCGGGCTTAAATGATGGCTTGAAGTTACTTGGTAACCGTTAAAAATCATGGCTTGCTATTATTTGATAGCAACCCGTTCTTTAAAGGAAGGAAAGTGTTGCTAAAACCTATTTTCAAAATATTTCGTGCACTTATCCTAAAAACAAATATGAGGAAAGTATGTCGAAGGGCTGCTTTCTACACAAATGTTTTCCGTCTAAAATTCTTTAGAAAAATATTTGGTGTTTTCAAAAATGGTGGTAAATGAGTTGCTTTTAAAACAATCAGATTGAGTTTTGTAAATTGAAAAACTCAATCAATGACTTGGTAGCTTTTAAACTTTTCATAAAATGAGTCATGGATTGAGGGGGATAATGTTTTTTAAATCTACATCATCTAACGGTCTTTCTTAAATATCAATCTATTAAAAATGATGTTAACCTATGTTGAAGGACTAGGTGCCTAGGATATGATTGCTAGGATTAGATGATTAGTGTTTGATGAACACATTTTTCCCATACATTTATATGATCGATTGATATGTTGGATTGACTTTTATTAGTCGATTGTTGTTTGGGTGATGTCGACCACCATATATTTGTATGTGTGTTCACTAACATATGCAGGTATATTGGTTATAAGAATGTTCCCGGATCCGAACATGATTGGATCCAGAAAGGAAAGGGTAACTATATCTTGGGTTGACAAATGAAAGCGAGCTTAATTGGACTTCTATGGAGTTGG
Organism: Chrysanthemum makinoi; assembly: GCA_910596185.1. NCBI lineage: Eukaryota > Viridiplantae > Streptophyta > Magnoliopsida > Asterales > Asteraceae > Chrysanthemum > Chrysanthemum makinoi. Next base: position 41,861,037 of record OU343217.1, read on the forward strand.
CATAAATGCAAGTAGAGGTCTTACTTGCATCAGCAGATGGTTTTCTTAAGTGATTGAAGAGCGGAGCTTAATTTGACCTTAGTTGTTAAAATGCAACGTAGAAGAAGTCTCCTGCATCGTTGACGGTTTTTCTTCCAAGCCCTACAGCAACAACATAAGCTTCTCAACCACTAATATCTTGTGCGGGGAAAAGTAGTGGATGATACCATTTTTCTTAAAACAAACTTGATAAAATTGTTCTGAAAATGGAAAATATTGTTTTGAAAATAAATTGGACTTAATTTTGAAAATCACCGGACTTCATATTATCAAAACCTAAGTCACTCAATTATTGACTTCTGTCATGGATTGAGGGGAGAGTGATTTAAAATAAAATATTTTCAAATGATATTTCTTCAAAAGTTCCTTTGTGCGTTAATAAGTGGTGATCTAAAGATTTAATGTTATGTCATGGTATGATTTTTCTTTAGAATCAAGGTCTTTCAAAATGAAATTTTTTCTGTTCTTGTTTGATTGTGAAATTGTTTTATTTTACTAAAAGATCTCTTAAAAATAATCATACGACATAACAATCTTTAATGTCGGTCCTTATCTATCATTTTTTCAAAATTAAATCTTGCCACGTCTTTCCTCAAACTTTCTAAATGATTTAAATCAATCGGGATCCAAAATTCTAGTTGGTTTGATTTTTTTTTGATCAAGGGAGATCGTGATTTAAATCTCAAATTTGTTTTAATGGAATCGGTTTTAGTCCTTTAAAATCACTCTCCATGTGCCAAACGATTTCATACACAATGCACATGTTGAGGAGGAGGATTTATCCAAAAACATGATGAGTATTTAAACCCGGCCACATATTCTCCCATGTTTTCTAAACCGTATTAAATCACTTGGGATCCAAAATCTCAAAGGGTTTGATATTTTTGATCGTGGGAGAATTTGTGATTTAATAATGAAATTTGATAAAAGGTGACCGTTTTTGATTTAATTGTGGTGCGCTCTCATATGTGCTAAGCTTTCAAATCTCGAAGCACATATTGAGGGGGAGCAAACAAACTATCGAGGTATGGAAGCTTTTAAAGTAATTATAAAGTACCTTGATTGAGTTTTAAATGGTTTCTTAATGGCTTGTGTGTTCGTGGATGTGCTTCAAAAGAACTCTTGCCTCTATGTGTTAAAATGATTTCTCTTTTCCTATGCACATATTGGGAGAAATTTTACCAAGAAAATCAAATGGCTTTTCTATGAAAATAGTGATCAAAGAAAATATTTCAAAGTCCTCTTGCCTCCATGTGCTAAACAAATTTCTAAATCATATGTGAGGGGAGGTTTTCTAAATGATCAAAACTATTAAGGTACAAAATGTTTTGATCTGTATCACAAGTACCTTGATTGTTTTTCCAAATGATTTTTCAATTGGTTTCTAGAAGGAATGAACTGTACAAAAGACCATTTTACTTTATGCATGGAGTTATAAGGATGGTTAGGTTAGGTATTTGTTCCCACGATCCCGCCAGAGCCGGAGGGATCTACCCTAGGACAATCCACTAGATAGTGTAGAGTCCTTAGGTATGATGAAAAAAGGAGAAAATTGAGATATGGAAAGAGTGAGGGTGAGACCGAGCTAGTCTTGGAATAAACCCAACAAGGTTCTAGTAATGAAGTCTCATTAAGCAGTGAAAGAATGAAGAAAAATTAAATGTGAAAAGGGTGAAAAGAAATAGCCCTCCAATAATTCAACCTTAGAAAAGGGTTCAATAAATATATGCTCTTGGGTGGTTACTTAGGTAACTCCGGTATTGAAGACAAGACGTCATGGACCCAAAGGACGCTATAAACACCACCAAGCTACTCAGTTCCTCTTAAAAGGGCTTGTTTCATTCTCACTAGGAACCGACATTATCTATCGACTTTCTCTTAGAGATTGTTGATATTGAAGAAGGAGACCCTCTCCCTAGTCTCCGGCATAGGAACCAAATGTGCACGATTGAGTCTAGAGCTAAGAGATCATCCACAATATCTCATTAGGACACTAAATTAATGAAGACTTGCTGTTTCACATAATGTGGAAAGTAAGAATATATTAAGAGTCCCACGCATTATCCTTGTGGTATAGCCAGAACATCTGAGTGGTATGTAAAAGTATTCACGGTGAAGATGGAAATCCTTCTAGAGCCAACATCAAACAAGCTCTTGGTGGGTGACATGTGAGATCTTTTCGTAAGATCAAACTTGTGACAACTGGATAGAAACAATGGGGATTCATCTTGAATCAACCTTGGTCGAGAATGGAATTGACGAATACTTTTGGAAAAACCGTTCGATGTGCAAACCTTCTTTCTCTAGCTAATCGAATGTGTGTATTCATTTCAAATTCAAAAGTATCTCGATTGAAAAATACTTTTAGAAAAACGTTCGATGTGCGAATCTCTTCTTTTCTTGTAGCGTCGAATGTGTACTCATTCTCTAATACAAAAAGTATTTTGATTGAAAATTGATCTTTCTCATAAAACCTTTGTCGTATTGCAAAACTCTTTCTTCAAGCAATACGTGATTGTTTTTCAAATCATTTTTCATCAATCAATGAATCTCAATTCATTTCACTCACTGTTGTCTTCTTTGAGCGTTCGGTTTGAGAACGACTAGAAACATTACGAAACCCTGTCAAGGAGATTCTTAGGAATCCTACACGATCTGACCGATGATTATCGCGATCAACGAGGAAGTGGGCGTGCCTCAATTCAGCGAAAGTGATCAAAGACACTTTCATGTGTTTTATTGCTTGTTGTTTGCGGTACATTTGGAGGACAGTGATGTCAATTGAGGAGTCAATCCAAAGCGCATGCTCACATCCACACTTAATTTCAAGAAATCATGATAGTGCATATCATAACACGGCTCGATATTTCATACTATGCTTCGCTTCATTCCGCAAATATCATGAACCAGTAGGGCTTTCCGCTACGATGGAAAGATGTCATGATTCAAAATGTGAGCATGTCGGTCCAAAAGTCACAACTTCACATGATGGCAACACAATAAAGGGTGATCCGAGATTTCTGTGGTGATGATCTCAATAAGCTTCAAGATCATCAAAGATGTGGATCTGTTCAAAGGCCTCCACTTAAAGTACAATTCAATGCGGACTTTAAAGAATCGCAACAAAAGCACAAAGATAGAATGTTGAAGAATTCAAGTCTACGAGCTCAAGAACTAAAGACAAAGATAGAATGCTAGGATGCAAAATGTATTTCATGGGGTGACCTCCCTTAGGGGAGATTGTTAGGAATTAGAAAATTCCATGTTGAAGTGTCGGTCACCCCAATTATAAGTCTAGCATATGTTAGCTCGTAGACGTGTCGCTTGTTACGTTATTAAGTAGTTTATTTGTTAGTTTGTAGCGTAGTTTAGTTTAGAGCAACACCGTGGAGGAAGGACGGGTCTTTACCAACATACGATCCACAGAGGTCGATAGGAGTAGATTTTTGTAACTATAAATACCCCTTCCATGGATGGAAGGGGTGGTGCTTTTCAATCTAATATTCTACAATTTGTGAAGTAACTCTCTGCAAGAACACCCTCTAACTTTCTCTAATGACAAACATGTATTTTGATCTTCCAAGACCACCCGAATCATCAAACACAATAATATTTGGATCCTAACAGTTTGATTTTTCACTCACTAGCGTTTACACTCCGAACATCTCCCTTGAGCCCAACACACCTGGAAATGTGGGTTCAATAATCTCAACCGCCACTTCCACGAAGGACGTGTTGTAAACACCTTCTACAATGGCGAAAGTATCAATACCTCCTTCCGAACCATAGGATTGGAATCTCTTCTCGAAATTAATGAGAAAATATGTCCAAGGTTTGTATTGGAATTTTTCCGTCAAGTCGAACTTCCTTCTAGAACGATGATCGTTCTCTATCTCTTTGGTTTTGGATCAAAAACCAAAAGTTTGTTTTAACCCTTGGGCAATTTGCTCAAATTCTCTAAATTCCAAATCATGGACAATGTGCCTTCACCGAAGATTGGTCTCTTGATTCTCTTCAACTTTCGTGAAGAAAATAGTCCATATTGTTCACACATACCTTCCCATAGAGACTTGATTCGCAATATGCATACCTCGAATCCTATTACTCATCCAAACAATATATGTACAAAGGATATCCGAGAAGAGTACAAGGCTCTCACTCATCCCACGAGAAAATGTTTGGAGTCTTAGGAAGTTGAGAAATCCTTCGTTGTTGCTCACATAATGTATTGTTTGCTAACATAACAACCATACAATCTCCTACTTTCTTCTGGTGTAAATCTTCAAGGTTCCAAGAACAAACTCATCCCTATGGAATGTTCTTGACGCCTTTATCATAACATTATGTACTTCCACCCTCTTTCAAAGTTCGTTGTATGCGTGTACTTGTTAGCAATGATGGAACCTCTAAACATATTTCTCATGAAGACTTTCTTCATTCCTGAATCAACAAACACTCATCAACCATTTAATGATCCTTCTAGCAAAAACGCTCAAGGAACTTAGAAATCTTTCAAACAGATCAATCCTTTGTATTCATGCTTTTTCAATGTAATCCAATTTCTTTCATGAAATAAAACATTTTACATTTGATATCTTAGTGTTAGAACCTCTTTAACTAACCTTGAAATATAATACATTGTCAAAATCATTGCATACCTTTAGTAAAGGTTCTGCTTAGCATATAGACGGATCCCAAAGATTTGAGACGGATCCCTACTCTTAGAACCGTGGGATCCGACAAGCAGTGTCATTGCGGTCATTGTATTTCAAACATGTCCTTAGAACACCTCACACTAAGCTAGAACATGGTGCCTTAAGGCAAATTAAGACCTTATCAAGCTAAGGAGGATCTTTCTCTACTCACCAACTCACCTAGATCACACTCAAGAAGCTTATAGATCTATCATTTCACTTAAACCCATTACTCTTCCGCTCTCAAGCTCACTCATCATCTCTTACATGATCCCTCACATCTAGCCTTGGAAATATTTCAATTATGGTCAGATCATAATCATCCTTACAAAATTGATCAAATTCTAGTTTTTCCATCTTAAGCCTGGGATATTCTCCAAAACATTATCCTAAGTCATAGGATCATTTAGCTCCATTTGACACTCTCAAAATCTTTAGTGTCATCTTTGTTCATTCATAGGTACTCATGAAAGTTCCAATTTCTTCCATAAAAGGCAATCATTAGCTACTTCACTCATTACCACCAAGTGCTTAAGCATATCTCCATTTAAGACACTTAGATAAACCTGACACACTCAAGATGAAATAGGCATTAGACCTTTCAAACATCATTGCTATCTTTTCTTAGTCTGGCGATAGACGGATCCTAGGATTAGCCTAGAAGCGGATCCTCGTTGGGGAACCTTGGGATCCGTATGACCGACTCATGCCAACTCTAGCTAAAACAATTATTTCAAGTTCATCTTACTAACTTAAACACTCCATCTCATCTTAAATGAGTTCCTAGATCGATTACAAACTCAAGAGTTGACTCTCTTGTGCATGTTAATCATCACATTCCAATGAATTTTAGTGGCTTAAGTCTTGAATGCACGAAATCCTTGCTTTATAAACCACATTGTTAGGACATCTAAAGTCATCATCTTCATCCTCATTTTCTTACTTAGAAATATTTTCAAACCTCTTGAAATCATCTCATCATGAGGAAAAATCCAAGTAACAACTCCAAAGAAAGAACCACCCAAGAAAATTGCTAG
>OU343217.1:41866906-41996004 GCA_910596185.1 Chrysanthemum makinoi
AAATTCTTCAGCTTTTCTCAACCGACTTGACTTCCTTTGTTATGAAGTTCTATTCCGAGGGAGCTGAGGAGTAGTGTCCTAATTTAACAACTTCTCAGTGAAGAATAATATCTCCTAGGTTAATCTCATTGTTATTAACCTTATCTCGAATTGAATCACTAAAGGGGTTGTGATGATGGATCATTAAGCAACTTCTCAATGAGAAGTATGTCCCTCGACAAAGTCAATCGAGCTGATCAATTTCCCATGGAACATAATCACTAGCCAAGTATGCTTCAATCTCTTCCAAGATGAAGTCACTTTCCTCAAAAGGAGTGATAGAAGGAGTAGAATTGGCAATGATGGGTTGAGATGTATGAGTGAGATTATCACTTAAGAATTATAATCATAACCAAGAACTTCTTGAGAGTACTCTTCGAGCAACATCGATGATATCTATTCGTTAACCGACGAATCATAGTTTCGGATGAGTACCTCAAGTTTTGAAGGTTAAAGGTGACAGCTTCATTCATTGACGTAGTGTCTTGCTCAAATACATCAATGAGAGCACGGCCCGCTCGTGAATCCTCGCCCAACAATGAGAGGAACCCGCGATCAAGATCGAAATCAACAACTACAAAATCGGCCGAAAATGGAACTTTCCTACTATTACAAATACGCCCAATGCCAGGAGGACGGATATTGTACGATCTGCAAGCTCAAGAGTCATGCATGTAGGAGGTCTCAAGAGAAAGTTTCTTCCATATTGAATAAGGCATCAGATTGATGCTTGCACCAAGATCTGCTAAGGCAAAGCATTCAACCATTCCCGGAAATACACAAGGTAAGAGAAATTTTCCAGGATCTCCAAGCTTTTCTGGAAGCTTCGATAACTGCAGAAAGGCTCGTTGAGAGGAGTTTTAGCCATTTCAAACAGCTTTTCCTTGTTGCTTAACATGTGTTTGAGAGTTGATGCAAACTTGGGCATCAAGATGATAGCATCCGCAAAGCTTATGTCAAAATGTAACTCTTGGAAAATTTGAAAAATTTGTCCATTTGATGATTGGTTTTTTTATGGAGCTTCGCTCATTCAAACGCGTGATGGGTAAGGAATAGAAGATTTGGATTTCTGGTTTTCAACGGGAGCTACAGGAGGTTCAAAAACAACTCCTTGATTGGATTTGGGTTTCTGGACAACTTGAGGTTGGACTACCGGGGTGGGACGCGTGGGTACTTCATGGGCTTGAAAATGCACCTTGTCCGGTTGTACTTGGTAACTTGACTCATTGCTCCTGAGGAGGCATTGGAGTCGAAGGTCCATTGTGTGTCTTAGGTTCACTTTCTACTACCGTAGGGAGAGAAGAAGAAGAGGTAGTAGGAATAGCAGGTCCATCATATGAAACACCACTGCTGGTTGTGATCGCCTTTGCATCATTTCGGGTTAGCGATCGTGTTGCTCGAAGTTTTCCGAGCCCGAGGGTTGATCATTTAAAGACTTCTTTAGATCGACCGATCGACTGACCAACAACCCGCTTCATTTCATCTTGGGATTTCATGAATTGCTTCAATAGCTCATCGATGATGGTCCGCTTGGAACAATGGCTTGAGTTTGATTAAAAATACCTCGCCTCTAATGTTGGGATTAGGGCCTTGATTTTGAAAATTTCCTTGATTAGGATTCATATTCCCATGAAATTGATTCCCTCGATTGAAATTGTTTTGATTAAGGTTCCCTTGATGTTGGAAACCTTGATTGGGTCCGGGATAGAAATTACCTTGGTTTTGATAACCTTGGTTCATTCTAGGTTGGTTTTGATTCCGGTTCAGATGTTAGGATTCTCGTTAAACCGGTGGTGCCTCGATAAGTATTACGGTAGTTTGGTTCATTTTGAGGACGGTATTGGTTACCTCCTTGATTTGAAGTACCGGCTATAGCATTAGCTTCAAACGGACTACCATCTGGCAGTGACAAGTTTAGTATGCATGAGGGCCACCACAAGTAACACAAACTTCAACTTGCTTCACTTCACCATGTGTTGGTGTCTGTGTGAAAGTGACTTTCTTTTGGTTTGCAAGAACCAAAGTCAACAATATCTGAGTTTGTCAATCTTAGTATCGGTGCTAGATGTACTCACTGGAGATGAAGTAGAAGGTCCAGCATTAGACTGAGATTGATATGTCTTTGCTCGGAGGGCGGACTCGGGACTTGTTTTCAATGATTTGCAAGGCTTCTTTGGTGGTCTTGCTCAAGAAATTACCTCCCGCGGAGGCATTTAAAGAGTCTTGATTGGTTTGGTTCAGACTATTGTAGAAAGTATCCATTTGCATTAACTCGGTAAAACCATGATGCGGACATTTCCGGAGCAACTCTTTGTAACGATCCCATGCCTCCCCGAATGATTCATCAAATCTTTGAGAAATTTCATTATCTCATTCTTAAGACTTGTAGTTCGGGATGGAGGATAGAATTCGTAACAAACTTGGTGACTAGATCTTCCCATGTCTCAATGGAACGAGGGGGTTGTTTTCGCCAATTCCGGCTTGTCCCTTTAGAGAGAATGGGAACAAGAAGCTTAATCGCCATGGGACATTCTTGTATTTGATGGTAGATGCAATCTTGTTAAACCATCAAATATGTGCATGAGGATCATCCCGCTCAAAACCATAGAATTGGCTTTGGGTTACAAGATTAAGCAACCGGTTTTGAGCTCAAAGGTATCGCCCACGATGGTCGGGACAACAATGGCATTTCCGTAACCCTCGATGGGTGCTTGGAGAAGCTCATTCATCGGCTTGTCTTCCGCCATTACTATGTAGGGGTGGTGGTGGTAGACGCTCCTCACCACGGCCGGAAGGAGCGAACGCCTCTACGCCTACAGGAATATTTGCAAGCTCTAGTGGACTCAGAAGTGGAAGAACGAAAGCGCATGCACTAAGTTTAAAAATCAATTTCCAAAACAAATGCGAGGCAAAACGACAAGTGAACTTAACCAATAATCACAAATGAAATGGATTCTTTGAAAAAGGTACACCAAATCACAAGGACACAAAGGCAAGTTTTAAATCATGTTCGGAACTTATTATGGTCACACCCCAGTTAGGTGTACCGCCGATTTGTGTGGTTGATTTTTATGTATATATTAAGTACCAATGAAAAGATGTAGGTATAGATTTGTGCAAAGGGTTTAAAAACTTTTGGACAATATTTTTGGTATCGCCTCGCTTAACCAAATTGCATCTTTTCAAGAATCACCTTAAAGAAAATACAAGATAGAAAACGTTCCGATTGTTTTGTTGTTTTATATTTTGTTTGGTGTTGTTAACACTTTAGGAAAAGTGTTAATGAACTTTTGATTTTTGATAACTTTACAAAAACCTTTTACAAAAGATGGTATATGTGCAAGAATGGCTCGAAAAGGTTTAACACACGCTAAAGTCCCTGCAGCAGGCGCCAAAATTTGATCGATCCCGAACCGTCAAGTTTTATCACTCGAGCTGACCACTTGTGAATGGCCAACCGTAACAAACTTCAAACAAATTGAGGCAATGCAATGAAGATCCGGAGAATATAGTGGATTCTGTCGTTAAGTCCCACGGAGACTCAATGGTGTTTCAAAACTTTCAGATGATAGAATGATCACTAAGGATAGTGATCAGTAAAGATTTTGATGGATTATTACACTAATGATTGATTGATATGGAATTGAAACGTAATTGGAAAGCACAACAATCGATAAAACAAACGTAAAACGACGATTAAAAACTACGAACGCACAAAATAAAAAGTGAGATCTAAGAAATAAAAGACCTATAAATATGAAAATGATATTTTTGGAATCCTAAAAATAAAATAAAATTATTAGAAAAGGAAAATTATTTTTACAACTATTTATTTAATTATTATTAATTAAAACTGCTTTAAACTATTTAATAATACTCCAAAATAAAAGAAAATATGAAATAAAGCTAGAAAAATAAAATTATGATTCAGAAAAATCTAAAATATTATAAAACTTATTTTAAAATTGAAAATATATTTTTACACTTTTTATCTATTTATTACTAATTATTTATTATTTAAAATACACTTAAATACTAGAAAATATAAAATTAACCTAGAAAAATAAAATTTTAACTTAGAAAAATCTAAAATATGATAAAACTAATTTTAGAACTGAAAAGATATTTTTTTATTCTTTTTAATTATTTATTACTAATTATCTAATACTTTTAACTATTTAAAATTATAATAAATACTAAACAGATTAGGGAAATTATGAAACTTTTTCTAAAAATAACTTAAGGTGACAGAAAACTAAAAAAATTATAAAAATAGAAATTGCTTAATAATAAGCTGAAAAAAAATTAAAAAGCTAATTAATATTAAATAAACGCTATCACTATATTAAAAATGATGTTTTTGTGGATTTTCTTTTTGAAAACTATTTAACTACTTAAAATATGAAACTTTAATGAAAACAAAAATTTTACAAACTAAAAATAAGTTGTTTACAAGCTTAAAACCCAAATGAGCTTTGAGCTTATTTGATGTTTATAAGCTCAAACAAGCTCTACAGATGTAACCAAAGATAGATGAAGATGCAAATAAGCTAGATCAACTCAAATGAAGCTAGAAAACACAAAAATACATAATCGAAGCTACTAAAAAGCAAATAAGCACTTATGATATTATTAGTTAAAAGACAAAAATGGGACAAGGTTAAAGCTACATGCACTCTATCAAACAAGCTAGAAAATGGAATTTAAAGCTTGGGACCTCAAGATGGCTAGGTCAGCTTTTCAAAGAACCAAAATTTACACAATTTGACCAACTAATAAGCTCAGTGTGAGCTTATCAAAGTGGACTACTCAACTGGTACATGTGGCACTTAGACAAGGTACTCAAAATAAGCTAAGTAAAAGCTATGAATAAGTCGATTAAAAGTGAAGTAATATTTTTCTAATTAAGTTAAGCGCTTGAACTTTAATATCCCAAAAGATTTTAAGCTAAAACTCAATATTAAACACACAGTAAAATTATCTATTTTATTCAAAAACGACCAAAATGAAAATTTTGACTTTTATAAAAACTAGCTAAGTTGACTTATATGAACTTTAAGTTGATCCTACTCACTTAATATGTTGTAATAAGATGAATTAAGACCGTTTGAGCAATATAAACAACTTATGAACACATAATCATGATCATGGATCATGAAGATCCAACAGTTAACTAGCAAGTGAGATTTAAAGATGATTTTGACTTTTTGTTGAACAAGGACTGACTTTTATTGCTTCTATGGACTACTAAGACCTAATGAGACATGAACCAAACAAGAACAATGGCTAGAACAACCTTTATCACAAAGGAACCAAACACCACTTTATATGACTGTTTTGAAACTTTTCAAAGCAAAACATAGAATTAGACCATGCTATGAATTACAAACCTTATATTATCCTTTAATAAGACTAAAGAAACACAGAACAACAACATTAACAACATAAAACCAAGAAATTAAACTTAAGCTAATTTAATGCCAAAATAAATTTTTATAAACTACAATTTAAAAAGAACAAGTGACTGGTTTTAATACTTAAATACACTTAACTAAAACTCATGAACATGAAAACACGGAGATTCAAGCTAAATATCAGTTCAAACAATGAAATGCCAAAATGGATCAAAGTGCTTACAAGTTGGATTCCAAGTAAAAGCTGAGAACCAAAGCACAAGACCAATCCTAATAGCTTTCCACAAAGCTTCTAACCCAAGGCCATCCACATCTACCCTGCCCAGGTGTGAATACCATTTCCATGGGATTTTTTATTTTTCAGCTATTTTATTTGTATTTTTGGTGATTTTTGCTTTTTGATGCTAAACTGATTTTTATGATATCTAATAGCTTTTGAAGCTATCTAGAGCTACATGAGTTATCTCAATCCATAAAACAACCAACAACAACGTTAGAACATTTTGACATTTTTAACTTGAAAATGCATAAACCTAAAATAGAACTTGAAACTTAAATTGATTACTGAAAACAGATTCAATTACACTTGAAAAGCTTAAACAAAGTACTTGGAAGACTTAAATTATACTGAAAAGCTTAGATTAATAAAAATGACTAAAGAAAATACAAATTACTCTAGATAGATTGCTACATTGCATCTCCTCACTCCTTTATAGATTTTTGAACTCACCGACATCCCTTAGACTTTACCACCTCATCTGAGCCATTGAATCTCTTAGAATCATCTTAACCATCCATTTGGATTTTTGCGCCAAAAAGTCTTAAGCGTGTTCGAAAGGTGTTTCAATCAATAAATGAAGTTTGGGTGTTAGTGGAAGTGGGGCAAGGTGGGTGGTGGTGAAGTGATAGAGAAAGTGGGATGAAAACTTCGGTTCAGGAGTCACCGGTTTTGGCGCTTCGGTGTGAGAGACAAACAAAGGCTCTGGGTTTGACTTTGTTGACCCGTGGTATTAATAATAGGCAAATGGTCAAAATGGGGTTTGACGGGATCAAGGGTCAAGAGCTCAAGGGGTTCAGGGTCAAGGCATTGGGTATGGGCCATGGTTATTTTGGACTTGGGCTTGATATAGATCCTTTGGTATAGTAAGTATACAAGGACCAATTTTGTAATTTATGCAAACTTCAAGGACTGAAATGAACTTTTCCAATGTTATCACAAGGACCAAACTTGACAAACTTTAATAGAACAAGGACCACTTTTGCATAAAATTCCATTTTTATAAATCCAAGGACTAATTTTGCCATTTTTCAAACTTGAAGGACCTTTTCTGCCATTTGACCAAAGAATCATTCAAGGACCATTTTTAACAACTTAGAATATTTCAGGGACCTTGAATGATAAAACTCCACATTTTTGAATTCCGTGGACTAGATTTGACAACTTTGAAACTTGGGGACTAAAACTGCTAATTTTGCAAACTTGATACATTTTTCATCTGATTTTGATATTTTTGCATTTAAAACACATAAAACACTTGTTTGTGATATTTTCATCATTTTGATGCATTCTGAGTGTTTTCGATGATTTGCGCTTTAGATGGTACAAAAATGATGAGTATTTAGACACTCATCAATCACTCGTCTTATTCATCAATAATATTGGAGCTTAAATTTTGTGTTTAATCTGTGTTTACATACAATACATCATATAATCCATCTTCTAAGTATTACTAAGTAAATTCGCGTGCTTAATAATATTATACAAAATATCATTGACACAAGGAGTGTGTCCAGATCCATCAAATCTCATTCTCTTTTTAGTTTTTTGGTCTGGTGTTATTGTGGTGTTTATAATTGTAGCAAAGGTTGCCTCTACACTTGAAACGTCTGAATTGGCAGTGGTTAGAATAATACTATATTGTAGCAAGGTTACTGAACACTAGCAGCAGATGCAAAGAACACTGCGCAGTGATTGCCTACACCACTTCCTTCTCCTTCTCTTCAATCAGCTTTAATGAATCATCTAGTACTGATTCTTAACCATCCATGTCAGCCACCAAATAACCTTCCCCATTGTCTCCACTGTCTAAATCCAAATCTACCAATGCCTCGTCTGAATTTGTAGTCTCACTCCTCCCCTATTTGGATGCATCCTCTAAACTTTGATTCCTAGCGAGCTTGCTTTCCCATTTTCACTTTATGAATGTATTGACCCTTGGCCTTCTTAGTCTCTTCAAAACACTTACCCTGTGCTTCAACCTCCTGATTGTTTTAGCCCGAGTAGTTGTTAAATTTTGAAGACCAGTGATCTTTGATTCCATAGTTGTGCATTTATCCGTCAATTCAAGAATGAGTTTCATAGTATCTCACCATCTCACCTCGTGTAACCCGGTCTGAGAGGTGGATCATTGGAAATGTCATCATGTACAAAGTCATTAGCCGTCAATTCATGTTGGTGTTCCAAACTACCCTCATCAATTCGAAGTGTTACCTACTCCGGACAGTGAATCATAGGATGTGTCTAAACAAGGCCGACCTAGCCTGCATCCATGTCCCCTAAATTAGCCATTTGGCTGGGAATTCCTCCACCTGTGTTGAGTTCCAAAGAACTCTCTGTTAATACAAATAAGCCGTAAAAACGTTTATTTATATTTTACGATCTTCTAATGTTTTTGATAACAAACGTAAAATCATGTTATCGAAACAAATAAAATGCGTAAATGGTTTGAGCCAATAGTTTTCTAACACACTTACGCTTTCACATAAAACACTAAAACAAGTATAAGTGATTTTATGATTTAGTATTACATATGTACAACAACTAGTGTTTACATATTTGGGTAAAATATACACATAACTAGTATGTAGTATATTGGGTAATATAAATGGGTGGAAACTTAAGTATCATAACCCATTGACCAAATACATTGAATGTAGTTGGGTACAACCCAAAGTCCATGACCCATATCCATGGAGCTTGACCCATAACCCAATGCATGATGTCATGCTTATGTCATATATGGATAATATCCATAACCCATGGTATTGACCCACCGCTTGACTAGGTGCATTGCACTCTAGATACATTGTATCTAATAAGAAGACCCATGGATCAACCCATAAAAATACCCATGGGAAGAGGAGCCCCACAGATCCCTAGATTTACGCTAGACGGATCCCTTGTGGGAAGGATCCGTGGGATCCGGGGAACATTAGACATTTTCTCTCTATAAACAGTGAGCCATTTCTTCATTATTTCTCACCCCTTTCTCACATACTTTCTCCTTGAGTTAAAACTCTCTAACCCCAGATCCAAGTGATCTATGTTTGTAGTTTTGTTTTTGTATGATCCTCTAGGTTCCTCTTAAAGGCGAGATCACCACCTTTGAAGTCAAGCAAGCTCAAGTCCATGAGTTGTTATGCTTCCTCATCATCAAGACTACTCAAGTCCCTTGTTGATGGTTCTTTTCTTTCTTCTATGAATTGTAGTGTCGAAGACATTAGTGAAAGATGTCTCAAGCGTCAAGACGAAGACATTAGTGAAAGATGTCTCAAGCGTCAAGACGAAGACATTAGTGAAAGGTGTCGATCGTCCGTATTGTAGGCATTAGTGAAGGGTGCCTAGAATTCAAGTCACAAGACATTAGTGAAGGGTGTCTTGAAGATCTAGTTAAAGGCATTAGTGAAAGGTGCCTAAGATGTACATTCGATATGGTGTGTTTCGATGTACATGATAGATTAGTATTGGGTCAAAGGATATTGTTTTCCTTGTTGACATTATAAGGAGTAGATCTCCTTTGGGGTTAGTTAATTGGTGTAGTGTTGTGATGCGTGTTTATCACCGTGTTTTATTATTTATAAAGTCTCGTTATACCTATGGTCTACCCTAGTGTACTAACGGGCAAGTAATTCGTTGTGTGTAGTGTAGTAAATAGTAAAGCCGAGGTCGTCCCAAGAGCTATGTGTGTTGGATTATTACTGTCTCTGTCACGCATTTAATATGGTTTCGATAGGGAATTAATTAACTAAACTACAAAAGCAGAATAAAAGCAATTAAATGGTAAAGGGAAATCAATAGAGGAAGGTGGTGCTAACCTAGTTAATCCTCCTAGCTAGTTATGTTTACGTCTACTTACTTCCAATTACTTCAGGTGGGGTCAAAGTCGAGAGGACATCATTTGGTCAAATCGCCCTAACCTATCAGCAAAGATGCCACCATAGGAGAAGTCAGGTGTCCCCTCATAAGTCCTGTTGTTCCCGGTCCCCTAAGCCAAGTCATTAAGTACCGCTACATGCTAGATTTATAATAGTGAATGCCCTACGTTAGGAACTTCCCTAATTCTTAAGTTCATCCAAACGATAGGTGATCAGTTGGAAATCGCACAAGTAGAAAGGGTCGGGCGGTCATATCTTACCCTTCCCGTCTCAATCCACTCACCTAGGGTCAGTTGGTCATATCTCCTAGGCAATTGGCCTCTACAGCCATTCAAAACTACCAACCAAGAGTGGCTACCAATGAACTATGCATGCATACACTTAGAAATAATTGTACGAAAGTAAAGTAAACGCAAACAAAACAATTAAGGAATCATAACTAGGCCAACACCAAGAGGTGCTTAGCGCCATATTAATCATGCA
Organism: Chrysanthemum makinoi; assembly: GCA_910596185.1. Taxonomy (NCBI): domain Eukaryota; kingdom Viridiplantae; phylum Streptophyta; class Magnoliopsida; order Asterales; family Asteraceae; genus Chrysanthemum; species Chrysanthemum makinoi. The sequence goes on from OU343217.1 coordinate 41,876,998, forward strand.
AACCAATTCAATATTCAAAGTTATGAAATACGTGAATTGAAAGTAAAAGAAATATAAAACGCTAATGTTTATCGTAGGGGAGTGATTTCCTTGGAGACACTGTATGCCCTCTAGACTGCCTTTGAGCTTTTTCCCACGTTCTCGAAAGTGTTATGTGGAATGGAATGAATAGAAATGCTAGAATTGGGGGTATTTATAGGCCATATTTGGGTTACGACATAACCAATATAGGATTTACGCCGAACCTTTATTTCATCGTATTTTGCACTAGATTCTGCTTAGTTACGGCGTAACCTTATAAGTGGTTACCGTGAAGTCTTCAATAACTCGGTTACGTAGTAGATGCAATAGTTACTACAAGTATCGTAAGCATGTGGAACCTCATTTGACCTAATATAGTTATGTCGAACCTTTGGGAAGAGTTACGCCTGTAACCTTCCGATAAGTTGGTTTTCTGAGTAACGCAATAGTTACGGCAGTGAGAGACGAGTTACCAATCTCTTCAAAGTAGCATACTGTGATAAATATTTAGATAATTCTCCAATTCCGCGTCTCTTTAGCTCAAATGCTCATAATTTTCCTGAAAGTGGAAAACAATGGAAAACAAGCGTAAATCCATATAAATGATATAAATTACAAGCATGATCGGGGGAAATTGACACTTAATATTCGTGACTATTTGATATTATCAAATATCCCCCTACTTGAACTCTACTTGCCCTCAAGTAAACCTTATTAGAAAGATTCCTAAAAAGATATCTCCCATAACCTGGAAAATATAAGTTTACAAATCCCTTATGCTAGAATAAAACAAAGCGAACATCTCTAAAGAAGAACAAAACACTCAAATCTCTCAACTATTCTAAGTGTCAATTTTGGGGTAATCACTCAATCGCACAGTCATAGCATGTATTCTATCATAAGCTTGGCGGTTACACAAATCTCCACCACTAGAGTTAAGGGCTAAACAATTCTCAAAGGCAATATGGGTAGACACGACAAAGGTTAAGGGATGACTCGTCATTACTAACATGTCACGGCAAAGTGGACAAAATCAATGATACATGACCAAATCCATGGCCAAGACACCAAAGATTGCTCGCTGCATCAGCTTGACACGCTTCATGACTAAAGGGTAGGATAAGACATGGGATATATAAATGGTGTAAAATAAAAAACAAGCAGGTAGTCTAAATCTATAACCAAGTCATCACCACTCACCGTCCACCCAAAGTTCAAGCTTTGAAGTCAAGAAACCGGATCATGAAATGCAAGGTAGATGTATCATTAGAGGACGTCGTGATGGGCACACTACCTTTTCTCCAACTGTTGGCATAACTACCAAATCCAATCTTCAAATGTGACCGATGTGGCCTCCTCGATACTAAATCTATAAAGCTCATAACAAAGTGCTTATAACATCGCACTTTACAATAACATAACAATTCTTTTTTCAACATAACAGTAAATACTAAACATAATATCCCCCCACTTGAGATGAACAATGGGAATTCGGGGGGTCTTCAATGATCTTTAGAAATGTTGTCGATGAAAGCCTGATTTCCGAACCTTTCCACTCGAACCTTGAACTTAGGCAAATGATGACTTTCCAATCACAAATAAAGACTATAGGGTAGGCTAAGGTGTATAGGTGTATCGAAACAATATATCGGGTTACCAAAAGGAAAGGAATGGCTCAGATGGGTGTATCTAGGGGTATCTTGCACTAAAGGCAAGTGCAACAAAAGGGTTTCACACGGGGGTCGAGAAATCGAGTTGACTAATCGATAGACACACAATGGTAGGCTGTTTAGGTGATAATCCTATAATATTGCTTTCTAAAACTAAAAAGTTCAAATACATCGAGCTAACTCAACATACCTCGTCTATGGTCTCGAAATGATGCAAATGCCAAGTTCTAAAGTTTACTAGCTACTGGCACACTCATAATTTGGTGGATTTGGGGTAAAATATTGGAAACGGATAAGGCTAATCTCACCATATAATATCAAGGGTTGTATATGCTCGGCTAAGGTCTAATCTAGTTAGGTTAAGAAAAACATGACAAAATTTTAAAAATGGCATAATTTTTCAAAATAAACTAGAAAACGAGGGCAAAATAATGTTCAAGAGATATTTTTACTCCCGTCCCCCACTTGAATTGTACAAAGTCTCTTTTGTACTAAGCATTAGATAAAGGTGAAGAGAAAATTAGAATTAGAGCGAGAACTTCCCTGAAATTTGCTCCATAAAGAAAGAAAGCCCACGAAAAAGAGACGTGCCTTCGTATAAGCATCATGAACAAACTTCAACCCCTGAAATCACAATACCGACAAGCATAATTCTAAAAAGAAAAAAAAATAAAAATAAAAAAACAAACCTAACTCACTTTCGTAGGAATCACGGTTGCATTTAGCACATGCAACAAGTCTTTTAAACCACTTGGTGTCCCAAGTGGACGAGTGAAGTCTCGTGAGGGTTTACAGGAACACACCCACAAAGTTCATTTAAAATACTAATACAAGGTTATTGTGTTTTAAAATGAAAGAATTAAAGTAGAGGAATAACTTTTTGAGACAGTACATGTAACCGACAAACCTCGACATAGATATGCTTAGTGGTTACAACCATCGAGATGGTATTACGCCAGATTAGTGACGCCAAGAATTCTCTGCTGCTAAAGGTTGGTTACGGCGTAATCACTAAGATCGCCCGTAACTCGGTCGATCTCCAACCGCAAAGCAGAATTACTTCATCGTTTCGCAAAAAGTTAGAAAACACAAAACCCTATAGAAATGGAAATAAAACAAAAGAAAGGGATAATTCGGTTGTCTCCTAGAGCACTTTTCTTTATTTTACGAGTCTTTAAGTTAGACTCGAGAGCGGGACTACCAGTGCTTGTTGGTCATTTCGTGGATATGGAAATCTCCATGCTGGATCCAACTTACCAAATTCTCATCGAGTTTGTAGTCGTCCCCCAATTCTAAACAAAATAGTAGAAACTTCTTGATTTTCCTGATAAGGGTGTTCAATGCCTTTTCTTTGTCCTCCTCAATGATATCGTTGCTGGTTGGCTTGGCTCAACCGCCTCTGGTCTAATTTTAAAGTTCTTGATCGTTTTCACAATTTGAAAATAGTCTCATACTAACCCTTCTTTTTCATTTTTATCTAAACCCGACATTTCGAAAAGGCTTCCTAAAATTACCCCGTAAGTCCATCTTCCACAAATTCACTTACGCATCTAAAACCATAAATTCCACCGAAAATGAATGAGTTCCAACGAAGACATGGATGTTAGTTGCAAACCCAAGAAAGTTATTCCTTATATTCTAACTTTTTTTATAACTCGTTGTAGCATTCTTTTGAAATGATATTGACTGGGGAAGTAGTGTCAATAAATGGGTGGAAGTCGATGAACCCGATTTTGCATGAGATCTTGAGATAATAGGGGTTTCTATGATGTATGCGGTTTCCTACCTCATGAAATCTAGGTTTATTGGGTTGCGAAAAAGCCTTAACAAATTTATCTTGCCAATGGGCCATCTCGACGTCACTTGAGAGGTCCTCAACACTTAATCCTAAGTTATCCTCTTCCTCAAAATTGACGAAAACATCAAAATCTCTCCCCGAATCAACTCTCCAGATCCTGGGGTCGCTAAGAAATTCTTCTATAGCTTTACCAAAATTGCTCAGTGGTCAATTGCACATACCTTTTCCGTAGACAAATGTTCATTAGGTATGAAAGTAGCAATTTCACCATTAGCTTCAGAGTCAACTTTCCAAAAAAGACATCCACCTTAGTATGGGCAGTGGCAAGCATATGCCTACCTAAAATGACTGGTATTCTGTTGTCTTCCGGAATGTCAAGAATCACAAAATCTACTAGGAAAAGGAATTTCTTAATCTTCACCAACACATTTTCAACGATGCCCAACGGCGATTGCATAGATCGATCAGCCATTTCAATTTTCATCTTGGCCGGCTTTAGTTACCAAATACGAAAAAACATCGAATAAGGCATTATGCTAATACTTGATCCAAGATCGCTTAGGGCATTACACATGTTTAGACTCCCGATAAGAAGGAGAGTGAAACATCCCGATCTTTTCCTTTTGTGGTAGCTCGCTCCTCAAAACCACTAAACATCTTAAGTTGAGGGAATTGTCTCATCAATGCTTAATTTTTTTCTCCAAACGGTCAGGTTCTTCAAGGATAGTTTCTACAGTGGACAACTTCCTCCTCCCGAGCTGCTAGATAATCGAGATGGCTTCAACTTGAGCTAAAACTCTTCTCCAATCTCTTAATCCTATCATCGTGAATTTTGAGAGAAGAGACCTATCCAAGAATGTTCTCATTAATTTTTCAATCCTATCATCTCGCTTCTCTTTTATGTGGTCAAGAATTTTTCTCTCAAGATCGCTCCCGTTTTGGTCCCAAACACGCTCTAACCCTCTCGAACCCGCATTCTTCAACTTTCTTCTAACCTTTGTTTTTCAAAAATTTCCCCATAATTGTATTCTTGCTTTGTTATCATCTTCATTACCTTATGATCGAAATTGTTCTCGTCCATACTCTGTATCCATGTGCCACTGTAGCAATGTTCGAATTCTGAATACATTCCGGGCCGGTCAAGAGTCACGAATAGGTCTTGTGAATCGAGAAGTTCTCGTGTTAGCGCATTAATCCCAAGATAGAAGACGTAGACGATCTAATGTTTGTTTAAATCATGGTAGGCATCGATAAAGTAGCTCATTAAATCTTTCCCACGCTGGTAAAAGCCGCTTCTCCAAGTCGAATCGAATTGATAGATTTTCCTAAGCTTGGCCATTTTTAGGAGGGAAAAATTGAGGATGAATTCTTTTCTAATTTTATCCCATGCTCCTTTACAATCGTTAGGGAGTTTGTTATACCATCTTTTGTCGTCCCCGAAGAGTCATAGGAAAAACTTGCAGGACTGAATAGCTAGTAGTACCTCGACGTTGAAAAGAGAGGATAAGTGGAGAACTTCTTCACGTGATCCTGAACGCCCTCATCTTCGCCTCCGTAAAACTTAAGTTCATGCAACTCTGGATAATATGATTTGGAATAGAGTATTTTTTAGTATGAGAATCCTGTGTGAAGCTTCGTTGGCAGTTCTCATTTGGTCGCTCCAAATATTGCTCCATAGTTAGGTCATCAATATTATTTTCATTGATGACCTCCGATTCTATGTCAGACTGGTCTAATTCGTAAAATGAGGAGATGTTGTGAATAGGAACCGGAGAGTAGACTTTCCTTCTCTGAAATTGCTTCTTCGGGTCGTCGAATGGGGTGGCCAGAAAAGGCCTCGAGCTGCTAGTCTTGTATCCTGACATTTTAAGAAAGAAAATTAAAAACAGACTTAATATGAAATCCTAAAAATAGCCCCGGCAGGGCGCCAAAAACTTGATGCGTTTTGCTAACCGGTTTTAATATTTATAAAGTCTCGTTATACCTATGGTCGACCTTAGTGCACCAACGGGCAAATGTACCTCGTGTGTAGTGTATTAATTGGTAAAGCCAAGGTCGTCCCAAGAGCTATGTGTGTTGGATTATTACTAAGTCTAGGTGTCACAGATTTAATATGGTTTCGATAGGGAATTAATTAATTAAACTACAAAAGCAGAATAAAAGCAATTAAATGGTAAAGGGAAATCAATAGAGAAAGGTGGTGCTAACCTAGTTACTCCTCCTAGCTAGTTATGTCTATGTCTACTTACTTCCAATTACTTCAGGTGGGGTCAAAGACGAGAGGATAGCATTTGGTCAATTCGCCCTAACCTATCAGCAAAGATGCCACCACAGGAGAAGTCAGGTGTCCCCTCATAAGTCCTGTTTTTCCTGGTCCCTTAAGCCAAGTCATTAAGTACCGCTACATGCTAGATTTATAATAGTGAATGCCCGCCCGTTTGGAACTTAGACACGCACCCCCTAATTCTTAATTTCATCCAAACGATAGGTGATCAGTTGGTCAAATCGCACAAGTAGAAATGGTCGTCAGTTGGTCATATCTTATCCTTCCCGCCCCAGGCCGCTCACTTAGGGTTAGTTAGTCATATCTCCTAGGCAATTGGCCTCTACCGCCATTCAAAACTACCGAACCAAGGGTGGCTACCAATAAACTATGCATGCATATACTTAGAAATAATTGTACCATTAAAGTAAACGCAAACAAAACAATTAAGGAATCATAACTAGGCCAGAACCAAGAGGTGCTTAGCCACTCATATTAATCATGCAAACCAATTCAATATTCAAAGGTACGAAATACATGAATTGAAAGTAAAAGAAATATTAAACGCTAATGCTTATCGTAGGGAGTGATTTCTCCCTTGGAGACAGCTCTGTATGCTCCTCTAGACCTGCCTTGGGCTTTTTCCCACGTTCTCTGAGTGTTGTGTGTGGAATGGGATGATTAGAAATGCTGGAATTTGTGGGGTATTTATAGGCAGACTGGTTACGGCGTAACCAATATAGGAGTTACGCCGTAACATTCTATTTCATCGTATTTTGCACTAGATTCTGCGGTTACGTAACCTTATGAGTGGTTACGCCGTAGTCTTCAATAAACTCAGTTACGTCGTAGTAGATGCAATAGTTACGGCGTAAGTATCAGCGGCGTGGAACCTCATTTGACTCGATATAGTTACGTCAGTAACTTTGGGAAGAGTTACCGTAACCTTCCTAACAAGTTTTCCGAGTCACGCAATAGTTATGCATGCATGAGAGATGAGTTACGCCGTAACTTCTTCAAAGTAGCATACTGTGATAAAACTTTAGATAATTCTCCAAACTGCCGTCTTTAGCTCCAATGCTCGTAATTTTCTTGAAAGTGGAAAACAATAGAAAACAAGCGTAAATCCATATAAATGATATAAGTTACAAGCATTATCAAGGAAATTGACACTTAATGTTCAGAACTATTTGATGTTATCATGTTGGGTAGTAGTTCCTCCATTGTAATGGAACTCGGTACTTAGCCTAGTACCGATATGTGGTAGGCGATGTGTGGTAGGGTGGTTCACTGGTGTGAAAGAACCCGATGGTTAGCCTAGTAACGGAAAAAGAGTAGGCGACGTTGTGAAGGCTTCTCCGCCATAAGGAGTTGGTGTCGTATAGTGATTACGAACTCTCGAGTAGGTGACTCGGGGATGGAGTAGGCAGGAAGGTGTCCTTATAGCCGAACCACTATAAATACTTGCGTTGTGGTTTTGTGCTTCTTGCTCTTATCTTTTCATTACATATTTATACTTGTATATGTTTGTTTATCAACATCCAACACACATCCAAATAGATTGACATAAGTCGATCTAAATAGTTTAAAAGAAAGTTTTAATTAGTAAAACTATTCAACCCCTTTTAGTTTTCCACATTGGCATCGTGAGCTTCGTTACCAAGTTTCTTGAAATATCTTGTACTTTAAAAACTTGATACGATCCATGGTTAATTGAAAACTACAAAGAAGGTTTTTCATAAAAACAAGCACCATGTCTTTTAAAACTCTTTGTTTGTATGTTGATTAGATGACAACATTTTTCTTATTAATTTTTATTTAAATGCACTAATCATCTTTGTCATGTTGATTAGTCAAAGCTCATACCTACCAAGCCAAAGGAATCGCTTGGTAACAAGAATATCTTCCCTAAGAAGGTATCTTAAATACAAAGGAGCTGGAATTGTCAATGACATTTGTTGTGTTATTTGTAAAGACATTCCTAAGTGCATTAGAGGTATGATTTTCTACTTATCTCTAAAATGACATTAGCTTGATAATTAAGTACCCACATAGGTATTTATGTGATTATCTTATGCATACATGTATTACATGTAGCTTCATTAGGAAACCTTTTCTCACATACGTGTTATTCTTTCGTCTAAAGACGTGATATATAAACTTGTGTTTTATTTAATTTAATCCAAAAATTCATATCTTTCATAATAAAACAAAACACATATTTCAAAAATTCCTCCTTCCCCATAAATAAACCATCCGTCGCCCACTTTATCAAATCCTCACTTTTTCAAATCTTTCATTTTCAAAAAATTACCTCTCATTCAAAACTTAATCTTCCTCTCATCTCATCTCATCTCAAACCAAAACCAAGAAGGTTCGTCATCAACATTTATCGCCTCGCGTTTCATCGCACTTGTGTTCCCTATGACGAAGTTCACATACAGAGACATATACTTTGTGTTGTTAATCTACATTGGGGTTATATACCCAATCCTTTGTACCATTCTTAGCATTGAAATGAAATATTAATAATAGTCTAGTTATCTAGGTTATTATTATCATAATGTGTTTATCATTTCTTTTGATTTATTTCATTCTATGTGATACAGAAAGCCATGTATGCATGCTAAAAGAAAATGTAGGCTAAAACATATATCCTGGTATAAAACTATAAGATCTAAAAACCTATGCTTTTATCAAGAAATCGCCAGTTACTACAGATCCACGGATCCCGAAAGTTAGACTAGTGGATCCCTTATGAAAGGGAATCGTATTCTGGATAACAGCTTTTCATGCAAAATAAAACCGCTTTTCTAAAGTAATATTCCAATAGTATGTCAAACCTTAAATGAGTTAAGTATCATTGTTGTTAAAAAACCATTGTTAATAAAAATCTAGTAAAAACGTTAGATAATCATTGGTTGACCACAAAACATCACTTTCTATTAACTCATCTTTTCTATAGGTTCCACTATGTCGCATGAATATGAGTTTGTGTTAGGAATTAGAAAATTCCATGTTAAAGTGTCTGCTACCCCAATTATAAGTCTAGCATATGTTAGCTCGTAGACGTGTCGCTTGTTACGTTATTAAGTAGTTTATTTGTTAGTTTGTAGCGTAGTTTAGTTTAGAGCAACACCGTGGAGGAAGGACGGTCTTTACCCACGTATACCCGATCCACAGTCGATAGAGGTCGTTCTTGTAACTATAAATACCCCTTCCATCCATGGAAAGGGTGGTGCTTTTCAATCTAATATTCTACAATTTGTGAAGTAACTCTCTACCAAGAAAACACCCAACTCTCTAACTTTCTCTCTCTAATGACAAACATGTATTTTGATCTTCCAAGACCACCCGAATCATCAAACACAATAATATTTGGATCCTAACAATTGGTATCAAGAGCCAAGGTTATTGTGTTATTTTTGATTTTTGTGGTTCGTACCATGGTTATTGGGTTGTGGTGGTTTGTGTGGTTTTTAAATCTTGTTAAACTGTTTTGAATCATTGTTTTGGTCGAAAAAATCCATTTTTCTATCATTATGGCAAACCATCTTTTAACAGTTTGTATGTGTCCTTGGTCAAAATGAAATATCAAGTCGTTTTAACTGCTTTTAACAGGTATTTTATGTGTCCAACCAGTTTCTCACATCTCTCACATAAAGATTTTTTTGTGTTGTTTGGTACAAATTCTGTCAAGGTCAAATGGTCAAATGTTGCTTCGGTTAAGTTCCCCAGTCACTAATGGATTTTGTGAGATTTCATGTTGAGGTTTAAATGAGATTGCCATTTACTGTTTTATTATTCTGGGTCTATATTAATATGGTGAATATGGTGGGAAAACTCATCGGAAAATGTCAAATTTCAAGTTAGCAGTTATGTACCTGTAATAAATTCATTGCATCTTCCCGACTTGATTAGTGGCGACTTGTGCTTTACAAGTTGTCTAGATTAGGTCGTGTATATGGATGTGAAGTTGACTTGTGACTTGTTTATTTAACAAGTTATAGCAATTGTCAAACATTAGCGACTAGTGTATCAACCCGTGAGTTGTTTATAAATGAATTAGCGACGTTTAGAAAATTAATGGTTAGCAACTTTCTTTGAAAATTGGTTTAGCGACTTGATATTTATCAAGTAGCGAGTTGTTTTGAAAACTTTGATTAGCGACTTGCTTTGATAAAAATCCTAGCGACTTGACTCATTTGGCTAGCGACTTGAAAGGAAGAAGAAGATCTTAATTGACCTCTACCACCATACCAATTACCTAACCACACCATGAACCTCGGTCCATTACGTAAAAGATCTAAAAGAGAAGAAGTAATCCAGTTCAAAACACTTGCAACAACACAACACCACCTCATAATAATCATACTCATTATGACTTATCCAAAACGAGAAATCTAAATAATGATCTCAGATTTACTTCCTTCCTCATATACATCAAAGTTTCATCAAGACTTTTTAGTCTTGCTTGCTTCGAAGAAGGATCTATCCTCATCAATCCAAGTGTTCATTATCCGAACAATACAAGAATAGAAGAATAACAATAAAGTTAATCTCTTTCTTTGGTTCGTTTAAAGAAGTGAATAAATCATACCCAATCGAATCAATCTCAACTACTATTGTCGTTCTTTCAAAGTTACATCAAGACTATCAAGAGTCATTTGCACGATAATAGAAAATCATCATCGATCTAAAAGTTTATCGACTTTGCCTCTTCATTTTGAAACTTTATAAATTGAGGTTTATCAAGATTGATAAAATCAGTTTATTATTTCGTTATTGAACTCAAAACTCAACCAAAAATACAATAACTAAATGTTAAACCTACCTTGACATGTCCAAGTCTAGGGCTTGACGTGTAAAACCACCCTAGTACCATCCACTTGTGATTCAGGTGTCCGAACCATTAACCAAGCCATCCCTGTGGCGTCATCAATCTTAGACGTGATACGATGAGATCCATTTTATATGTCTGAAGTGGGGGGCGGATCATTTAAGTGTATTAGGGTTTGGAGAGATTTTGGGTGGCGAGTTGTTTGAGAGATGAAAAGATGATGCATTTTTGATTAGGGTTTGAAGTAGTTAAAAGGGGCGAAGGTATATTGTGATGATTATTAGGGTTTGATGAGGTCTATTGTGTCTGCGTTTGATTGTGAGAGTGTTTTTAGGGTTACATTGTGTGTTTAGTGTATTATATACCCTTGTTGTAGGGTTGGGTAATTATGCACGGAATACTAATTTTGCTTGGGCCGTGAATGTGATATGGTGAACTTGGGCCAAACGGATACTTACTACTTTGCTGGGCCGAGTTGTTGATTGGGCTATCATGGGTGAAAATGGGAATCATGTGAAATCGTTTGATGTGTTAGACTCGGATATGTGATGAAGTAATTGGACGAATGTTACTAACGTCTAATCATTTAACGAAGCTTGTTATTCATTTGTGTTTAACATAATTTTGGATACATATTTTCATTAAATCTGATGATGTGGTAACTTTTGAGCCTCGGTTCTATTTGATTGAAATGGGCTTTATATTTCGGATCTACAACATGAGATTGGTATGCCATGAAAATTGATATTGAGAGGTTTATGTGAATTTGGATCTTATGTGATTCGTTAAATGTTTTAAAGATGAGACATGTGATAATATTTGATCTTGAGATTTGATGAAGAGATTTGTGAAAATCTGGTGTGATGATGTGAGATTTTTCGGGTTATGAAATTTGATCATGAGTTTGATGTAGAGTTGGTGATGGGATTTGATGCGAGTTGATGATTTGTTGAGATTCGTTGTCATACTTTGGCTTACTCATCTAGCGAATATTTTGTTACGGCTTGAATCGATACTTGAACAAAGTTGACTACGAGATTGTTTGTTCGGTTATTTCTTATGTGGATTTGAAGTGACTTTTTCTGGACGCGTTTGCTTACTTAGTCTTCTTTCTTTCTACCATTTCGCGAAGATGACTTGTTTGGGCTTTTAAAGAGTGTGATAAAGACTTGACTATTTAGTTACGTTTGTGACTCTTTCTCGCTTAACCCACAACGTAGCTATCACTTCGGTGTCTCACTCAGTTGAGAACGTCAAGAGGTTTTGTACATCGGGTACACCGTTTCTTCTTCTAAGTATTAGTACAAGTTTAAGTAACAAATCTGGGAAATTTTACTTCATGATCAAGTTTAGCATATCGGGTTTAATTATCCATCATTCACTACATAGCCGAGGCAATTGCGTGAATGATGTGTTTACCGAAGTGTTGATTGGATGGTTGTTGATGTTGTTGATGTTGGATAATGGACCGTTGATGAACCGCTGCATGTTCCCCTAAACCGATATTCCAGAAACCCAAATTGTCATAACATATTCAAGATGATATTGTTTGGTTTTGTCTTGATTTTGTAAACCCATGAAAAACTATTTCTCGGTTTGAATCATAGACTTGTAAAATCCCGTGACAATGGAAACATCCTAGTAATAGTAAAATGCATTTCCGGATCTATCTTACGGTTTATTCTTGATTTTGTAAAATCCCGCGAAAGAAACTATTTCTCGGTTTAAACCATGGAATTGTAAAATCCCGTAATGATGGAACCATCAGAGAAGTGTAATTCTGGATCTTACTTGATCTTGGTGCTACGATTTACGCTGAAGAAGGGATAAGGGGTGTATTTCATGAATTGGATGTGTGTTTGGATATTCGTCATGGCTGTTTGGTTATTACATGGTTTTATGAGGTGATATGCTTTTAACCATGGTCGGGATGAAACCATTATCAAAGTTCGTTTAAATGTCAAAGAAGGCCAGACTTGAGCAGTTAACCAGATGATGTGACAACGCTTTATTCGAATATTTTTTTTTGAGGTTGAAGTGAAATATCACAGGCGAGTGTACTTAGTATCTGAAGGTATCGGGGATGGATGGATGAAGATTCTTCAAGATCCTTGTTGAACTTTTTCTCCAAACGAAGACTTGTAAATCTAGTTATTTTTGGGAGTCTTTTTCTTTTACCACGAGTTGGGCTCATATCACCACAAAATAACTATCACTCTAAGGAGTTACGTTGTAGTGCTCAGTGTCACATTCAATTGTGGATTTTCAAGAGGTAATGTACTTCTATTACTTGATGGTTGGTTGGATGAAGAGTATAGAGTACTTAGAGATTCAATGGAGGATGAAGTCTCGGCACCGCTCTTTGTTACATATGTGCAATTTAAGTCCGAAGTTCGTTAGTTTACTTGGTCAAATTCATCATATTGGGTTTTCTCCATCGGTGTCACTACAAAGCGTCACTGAATGATAATGGGGTCGATTACATGTTTTCCAGAGAAAAATGAGAATAATGACGTTATGAACCAACAGTTCATGCCTCGTACTCTAAAGAAAAGAAAGTTAATGCAGCTTGGTCTTTATCTTGAAGAAGAGAAATGTTCTCAATTATGACCATTCTCATCAACATGCTTCATCACTTTTCCATGTGCTTCGATTATCAAGTGAACCGGGCTACTGTTGATTGTTTTCTTATTCCACTTGTTCAACTATAATGAAGATGGAGACATCATGTGCTAATATTGCGGGGGAGAAGTGTGAATAGACTACATTTGGATGATATTCACTTATTCAATCAAGAATGGCAACTCCGTATGCAATTCTTGAGGGGGAAAAAGTGTGAATTTTTGCATGGTTGATTGATATTAGAGAATACAAATGGTCATGGGCTCTAAACTCATGAAAGAATCGAGCTTCTTCTTATCGGGTCATCTTCACATGGAGTTTTTCTCTTCTGAGAGCCGTTGGTTGACATCTTCACTCGGATTGATGAGTTTATCGACAAAGTGCTTCCGGTTAATGCTACACGTATACATCAACATGATGATTCGAACAATCTCTCTGTTCTTGTTTGATGTGATTGGTAGTTTGGTGTTACCATCTTGTGTGTTCGTTTGGCCTGATTGCGATTTCCTTGATGAACATCTTTCTGTTCTTGTTTGATTGGGAGGGATTTTAGTTAAGGGATTTGCAAGATGTAAGTTGATTGGGATGCTTTTTTGGTGATGTTCTTGTTTTGGTGAGTTGAAGAGTTAACTATCTATTCAATGGACAATCTTGAAGAAGGTCGAGTCTACTGTCTATTCTACATTTTCGCTACATGTTAGAAGACTAAAAGACGAGTTTGTTGATTATCAAAAGACTTCTTCTTTCTGGTCATTCATCATACAGATTGTCGGTTTAGGGGAGAGCACTAATTGGGGGAGAGTGATATGTCGAATTTAATCCCCAATTAGACTTGCTCATACTCTTTAGCAGTGACTCGAGGCGTTGTTATTGACTATTTCACATATTGGACATTTGACACAAGTTGATTACTTCAGAGTTAATCATTTATCACTTATTTGAGATTGAAGTTGACTTTCACAAAGGCGTGTTCTTATTTGATAACTTGCTCGGGCTTAAGAATTTGAGTTGAAGACTTGGTTTATCTAGTTACCGCAGTCGAGGCGGATGGTTGAAGACACGTTAACTATCACTATTAGGAGTTACTTTGTTTTACTCAGTGTCACAGCATATATTGAGTGTGGATATCAAGAGGTGTGTCTCATACTTTGTTTGGGTAGTGAGTACTTAGAGATGCGCTTGAAGCATAAATTCTCTACACCGTTCTTCCATCATTAGGTGCAAGCTTAAGATACAAATGTGGGGAAGTTGACTTTAGTTTCAAGTAGGGTATATCGGTTTTCTTCTTGTGGTCACTTCAAATTGTCTACATAAGGGTTGATAAAATAGTCGAGAGAGAGTCTTGACAAGTTGATTCTCACAAGAGTTCAAGTGTTCTTCTCATAAAGATTTCAAGTATTTGGGCATACAATGTTCTTTGATTACAGTATCAAAACCGGAAAGGGCAATGGACACACATCTAAACACAAAGCGAGTAAACTTGATGAACTTAATTATTCTAAGTGATTGAAGATATCCCGGGAAGACAAATGTTATTCATGAGAGAAACTCAAGGTTTGACTCATGGCGAGTAAACTTGTGACAGCTACTTCTAAGTGATTGAAGATATCCGAAAACAAATGTCATGATTGCTTGAGAGAAACTCAAGGTTTTACTATGGTCAAATGTTGTGTTCGAGTTGGTGACAATGGTTGTGATGGTGTTGTCTTCATTGATGGTCAACTGATTCGGTGTTGACTTTGCTCCGTAGAATTGTCACCCGAAGATAATCATGCTTGGCCGCTTCTTCAATGTTATCAGTTATTTATTCCTTATGTATTGGTATACTTCGGATACTTGAGTTTCATACACGATCATCAAGGAAGAAAAATGTGAACATGGGGAGGTGTTTTCATTCCCATCATGATGTGTATTCGGGAGAGCTCTTGGGTATTGGTGTACTTCGGGTTCTTGAGCTTCATACACGATCATCCGGAAGAAAAATGAGAACATGGGAAGGTATTTTAATTCCCCTCATGATGTGTGTTCGGGAGAATTCTTGAGCATTATACAAAGCTGGCTGCTTCAATTCACCTACTTGGGGAATTGTTCTCTTACACCTTTTTGGAACGGATTGCTTGGACTTGATTGAAATGAAATTTGAGAATATTATTTATGAGTGGGATGATACGTTGTTGTTCTTCTTCTTGATGATATAACCCCGAATGGAGAATCCTCGATTATCGTTAAAGGAGCGATTTTATGATAATGGTGTGCTTTTTCGGTGCACCTAAAACAAGCTTGAAATAGAGCTTCGAATCTGCTCATCACAAGGATTTTCGGTTTGGGGGGAAGCTGCCAATGTCTCTCTTTCTCAAAGGCTCATGTTCTTTCTTCTATTTTGGAGCCTCGGAAGCTTTGGTGGTGAATGTTTAAGAGATGATGACTTCTATCTTCTACGGGAATTTTCGATATCCTTATCTTGGTACTCGTATCATCATCTTCTTTTACTATATCATCTTCTCTATCTTTGTATATATTTTTCAGAAAAACCAAATACAAAAATATAAAACCGGCAAAACAAAATAGAAAAATATAAAACCCATCAAACCCATAAAAATCATAAAATTTCAAAAATAAAATATGTTTTCTATGACATGTCTTACGTATCGATAACATCTGCAGTCTTAGAAATGTCATTAAATAATGGCACGGGACCATAGATGAAGTTCGAGCGAGGAGGTGTAAATATTCTTTTCTATACATGTCACAAATATGGCTTCACGATTATTTTAGTAGCTGGGAACTGAAATGATGGCTTGCAGTTACTTGTTGTAACCCGTTCTTTAAAATCATGGCTTGCTATTATTTCAGATAGCAACCCGTTCTTTTAAAGGAAGGAAGTCTTCTTTAAACCTATTTTCAAAATATTAGTGCACTTATCCTAAAAACAAAACAAGGAAAGTATGTAAGAAGACTGCTGTTCCTACACAAATGGTTTTCCGTCTAAAATTCTTCAGAAAAATATTTGGTGTATTCAAAATGGTGGTAAATGAGTTGCTTTTAAACAATCAGTTGAGTTTTGTAAAATTGAAAACTCAATCAATGACTTCAACGCTTTTAAACTTTTCATAAAATGAGTCATGGATTGAGGGGATAATGTTTTTCAAATCTACATCATCTAACGGGCTTTCTTAATTATCCTAATATGCTTAAATTAAAATGAAGTTAACCTATGTTGAAGGTGCCTAGGAGTATGATTTCTAGGATTAGATGATTAGTGTTTGATGAACACATTTTTCCCATACATTTATATGATCTGATTGATATGTTGGATTGACTTTTATTAGTCGATTCTTTGTTTTGGGTGATGTCGACCACCATATATTTTATGTGTTTCACTAACATATCGCGGTATATTGGTATATAAGAATGTTCCCGATCCGGATCCCAAATGAACATGATTGGATGCCGAGAAGGAAAGCGTAATATATCTTGGTTGACAAATGAAGAAGCGGACTTAATTGGACTTCTATGGAGTTGGCATAAATGCAACGTAAGAGGTCTTCGCATCGTGAGCGGTTTTTCTTCCAAGCCTACTGCAACAACATAAGCTTCTCAACCATCAACGATATCTTGTGCAGAAAAAGTAGTGGGATGATACCATTTTTTTTAAAACAAACTTGATAAAATTGTTCTGAAAATGGAAAATATTGTTTTGAAAATATATTGGACTAATTTTTGAAAATCACTGGACTTCATATTATCAAAACCTAAGTCACTCAATTATTGACTTCTGTCATGGATTGAGGGAGAGTGATTTAAAAAAAATATTTTCAAACGATATTTCTTCACAAAAGTTCATGCGTTAATAAGTGGTGATCCAAAGATTTAATGTTATGTCATGGTATGATTTTTCTTTAGAATCAAGGTCTTTCAAAATGAAATTTTTTATGTTCTTGTTTGATTGTGAAATTGTTTTATTTTACTAAAAGATCTCTTAAAATAATCATGCGACACTAACAATCTTTAATATCTAAATCTGGTCCTTATCTGTCATTTTTCAAAATTAAATCTTGCCACGTCTTTCCCTAAAACTTTCTAAATGATTTAAATCAATGGGATCCAAATTCTAGTTGGTTTGAATTTTTTGATCAAGGAGAATCGTGATTTAAATCTCAAATTTGTTTTAATGGAATCGGTTTTAGTCCTTTAAAGGCACTCTGCCTCCATGTGCCAACGATTTCATACACAATTGCACAATGTTGAGGAGGAGGATTTATCCAAAACATGATGAGTATTTAAACTGTACATATTCTCCCATGTTTACCAAACCGTATTAAATCACTTGGGATCCAAAATCTCAAAGGGTTTGATATTTTTGATCGAGGGAGAATTTGTGATTTAATAATGAAATTTGATAAAGGTGATCATTTTGATTTAATTGTGCGGCGCTCTCTCATATGTGCGCGCTTTCAAATCTGAAGCATATTGAGGAGCAAACAAACTATCGAGGTATGGAAGCCTTTTAAAGTAATTTATAAAGTACCTTGATTGAGTTTTAAATGGTTTCTTAATGGCTTGTGTGTTCGTGGATGTGCTTCAAAGAACTCTTGCCTCATGTTAAAATGATTTCTCTTATCCTATGCACATATTGAGGGAGAGAATTTTACCAAGAAAATCAAATGGCTTTTTCTATGAAAATAGTGATCAAGAAAATATTTCAAAGTCCTCTTGCCTCCATGTGCTAAACAATTTCTAAATCATATGCACATGTTGAGGGGAGGTTTTCTAAATGATCAAAACTATTAAGGTACAAAATGTTTTGATCTCGTATCACAAGTACCTTGATTGTTTTTCCAAATGATTTTACAATTGGTTTCGAGAAGAATGAGAGCTGTACCAAAAGACCGACCATTTTACTTTATGCATTGGAGTTATAAGGATGGTTAGGTTAGTATTTGTTCCCGATCCCGCGAGCGGAGGATCTACCAGGGGACAATCCACTAGAAAGTGTAGAGTCCTTAGGTATGATGATAAAAGGAGAAAAATGAGATATGGGAAGAGTCTGGGGTGAGGCCGAGCTATACTGGAATAAACCCAACAAGGTTCTAGTAATGAATGTCTCGGTAAGCTTGAAGAGTTGAAGAATGAAAAAAAATTAATGTGAAAAGGGTGAAAAGAAATAGCCCTCCAATAATTCAACCTTAAGGCGAGAAACGGGTTCAATACTATGCGGTGGTTACTAGGTACTCCGTTATTGAAGACAAGGCGTCATGGACCCAGTGCACTAAACTTCCCAAGCTACTCAAGTTCCTCTTAAAAGGGCTTGTTTCATTCTGGAGGAAGGCATTATCTATCGACTTTCTCTTAGAGATTGTTGATATTGAAGGAGGAGACCCTCTCCCCTAGTCTAGGCATTGGAACCAAATGTGCAGTTGAGTCTAGAGCAAGAGATCATACAATATCTCATTAGAACACTAAATTAATGAAGACTTGTTGTTTCACATAATGTGGAAAGTAAGAATATATTAAGAGTCCCACGCATTATCCTTGTGGTATAGCGGAACATCTGAGTGGTATGTAAAAGTATTCACGGTGAAGATGGAAATCCTTCTAGAGCCAACATCAAACAAGCTCTTAGTGGGTGACATGTGATCTTCTCGTAGATCAAACTTGTGACAATGGATAGAAACAATGGGAAGCGATTAGGTCTTGAATCAACCTTGGTCCAAGAATGGAATTGACGAATACTTTTGGAAAAACCGTTCGATGTGCAAACCTTCTTTTTTCTAGCACGTCGAATGTGTATTCATTTCAAATTCAAAAGTATCTCTGATTGAAAAATACTTTTAGAAAAACCGGATTCGATGTCTTGAATCTCTTCTTTTAAGCTAGCACGTCGAATGTGTACTCATTCTCTAATACAAAAGTATTTTGATTGAAAATTGATCTTTCTCATAAAACTTACGTCATATTGCAAAACTCTTTTCTTCAAGCAATCGCTTGATTGTTTTTCAAATCATTTTTCATCAATCGGTGAATCTCAATTGCTGGTTCACTTCACTCCGTGTTGTCTTCTTTGAGGCGTTCGGTTTGAAAACGGTAAAAGCATGCGAAACCCTGTCGGAGATTCTTAGGAATCCTACGATCACGCAGGCGGTATTTATCTTGATCAGCGGGGCGTGGGCGTGTACCTCAATTCAGCGAAAGTGATCAAAAGCATTGTGTTTTATTGCTAACGTTTGCGGTACATTTGGACGATTCTGTTGATCGGTGAGGAGTCAATCAAGCCGCATGCTCCACATCGCACCAATTTCAATCATGGCGGTGCATATCTACATAACACGGCTCACGATATTTCATACTATGCTTACCTTCATTCTTTGCCAATATCATGAACCATGTAGGCTTCCATTACTCGATGGAAAGATGTCATGATTCAAAAATGTGAGCATGTGGTTCAAAAGTCCAACTTCACATGATGGCAACACAATAAGGGTGATCGGAGGTGCGTGGTGATGATCTCTGAAAGCTTGAAGATCATCAAAGATGTGGATCGATTCAAGGCCTCCACAAAATTACATTCAATGCGGACTTTAAAGAATCGCTACAAAAGCACAAAGATGCAAATGTTGAAGAATTCAAGTCTACTGAAGCAAGAACTAAAGACAAAGCTAGAATGCTAGGATGAAAAATGTATTTCATGGGGTGACCTCCCTTAGGGGAGATTGTTAGGAATTAGAAAATTCCATGTTAAAGTGTCGGTCACCCCAATTATAAGTCTAGCATATGTTAGCTCAGGGGCGTGTCGTTTGTTACGTTATTAAGTAGTTTATTTGTTTAGTTTGTAGCGTAGTTTAGTTTAGAGCAACACCGTGGAGGAAGGGCGGGTCTTTGTATGCTTGATCCTGGGCAGATGGGAGTGTTTCTGTAAACTATAAATACCCTTCCATCCATGGAAGGGGTGGTGCTTTCAATCTAATATTCACAATTTTGAAGTAACTCTCTGAAAACACCCACTCTCAACTTTCTCTCTCTAATGGCAAACATGTATTTTGATCTTCCAAGACCACCCGAATCATCAAACACAATAATATTTGGATCCTAACAGTTTGATTTTTCACTCACTAGCGTTTACACTCCGAACATCTCCCTTGAGCCCAACACACCTGGCAATCATGTCCGTGGGTTCAATAATCTCGAAAAGTCACTTCCCGCGAAGGACGTGTGTAAACACCTCTCTACAATTGAAGAAGGTATCAATACCTCCTTAGGAACCATAGGATTGGAATGTCTTCGAGAAATTAATGAAAAATATGTCCAAGGTTTGTATTGGAATTCTTCCGTCAAGTCGAACTCCTTGAGCGAGGATCGTTTCTCTATCTCTTTGGTTTTGGATCAAAACCAAAGTTTGTTTTAACCGGGCAATTTGCTCAAATTCTACGAATTCCAAATCATGGACAATGTGCCTTCACCGAAGATTGGTCTCTTGATTCTCTTCAACTTTCATGAAAATAGTCCATATTGTTCACACATACCTTCCCTGAAGACAGATTGAGCACAATGCATACCTCGACCCTATTACTCGATCCAAACAATATATGTACAAAGGATATCCAGAGTACAAGGCTCGCTCATCCTACGAGAAAATGTTTGGAGTCTTGGAAGTCGAGAAATCCTTCCCCGTTGTGCTCACATAATGTATTGTTTTAACATAACAACTATACAATCTACCTCTACTTCTTCTCAAATGAATTGTAAATCTTCAAGGTTCCAAGAACAAACTCATCCCTTATGGAATGTTCTTGACGCGCCTTTGTCATAACATTATGTACTTCCACCCTCAATTTCAAAGTTCGTTTATGCATTACTTGTTAGCAAGATGATGGAACCTCTATATATCTCATGAAGACTTTCTTCATTCCTGAATCAACAAACACTCATCAACCATTTAATGATCCTTCTAGCAAAAACGCTCAAGGAACTTAGAAATCTTTCAAACAGATCAATCCTTTGTATTCATGCTTTTTCAATGTAATCCAATTTCTTTCATGAAATAAAACATTTTACATTTGATATCTTAGTGTTAGAACCTCTTTAACCTTGAAATATAATGCATTGTCAAAATCATTGCATACCTTTAGTAAAGGTTATGCTTAGCAGATAGACGGATCCCAAAATTGTGCTAGAGCGGATCCCTACTCTTGGGAACCGTGGGATCCGGCAAAGCGAAAATGTCATTAGGTCATTGTATTTCAAACATGTCCTTAGAACACCTCACTAAGCCTTAGTGCCTTAAGGCAAATTAAGTCCTTATCAAGTTAAGTAGATCTTTTCTACTCACACATAACTTCACCTAGATCACACTCGAGAAGCATAGATCTATCATTTCACTTAAACCCATTACTCTTCCTTTCTCAGCTCACTCATCATCTCTTACATGATCCCTCACATCTAGCCTTGGAAATCTTTCAATTATGGCTAAATTGATCATAATCATCTCACAAAAATTGATCAAATTCTACTTTTTCCATCTTAAGCCTTTAGGATATTCTCCAAAACATTATCCTAAGTCATAGGATCATTTAGCTCCATTTGACACTCTCAAAATCTTTAGTGTCATCTTTGTTCATTCATAGGTACTCATGAAAGTTCCAATTTCTTCCATAAAAGGCAATCATTAGCTACTTCACTCATTACCCTCAAGTACTTAAGCATATCTCCATTTAAGACACTTAGATAAACTGAAACACTCAAGATGAAATAGGCATTAGACCTTTCAAACATCATTGCTATCTTTTCTTAGGCTGGCGATAGACGGATCCCTAGGATTAGCCTAGGCGGATCCCTCGTTAAGGAACCGTGGGATCCGTATAGTGACTCATGCCAACTCTACTAAAACAATCATTTCAAGTTCATCTTACTAACTTAAACCTCCATCTCTCATCTTAATGAGTTCCTAGATGTTACAAACTCTAAAGTTGACTCTTGTGCATGTTAATCATCACATTCTAATGAATTTTAGTGGCTTAAGTCTTGAATGCACTTGCCAAATCCCTTGCTTTATAAACCACATTGTTAGGACATCTAAAGTCATCATCTTCATCCTCATTTTCAGCACTTAGAAATATTTTCAAACCTCTTGAAATCATCTCATCATGAGGAAAAATCCAAGTAGCAACTTATCCAGCAAAGAACCACCCAAGAAAATTGCTAGTGTTGTACACAAAATCTCTTCAACCAAATCATCTCCGGTCAAGTCTACAAATACAAGGATTGCTCCTTCACCAATCAAACCAATCCCTAAAAGGTTAGTACCTACAAAACTACCTATGCCAAACACCACCATACCTCCTAGGCCAAACAATCCCATATCCACTAAACCATCACCATTGGTTCCTAGAGCTATCTCATTCACAACTCCACTATCATCACCACACCTTTACAATTTAGAGGATTTGCCTCCTAGGCCGTCTCATCCTCCTCCACCAGCAATATTCTCTTCATTAGGAGGAATAATGGTACAAAATCAAGGTGTTGAGTCAACACTAGCTCCGGCTTCCTTTTCCGAATCACCATCATATAATCCCATTTGGATTATGAGAAATTATCAAATTCAACCACCCGACCATATGGAAGTTGAGACCTCTCTACCACCACCATCATTCTTGGTCGAGCTATCTTCAAATGGGCCTCCACCAATCCCTCCCTCGTTTGAGGCTCCACAACCCGCTTCACTTGATCCTTCGCATAAAGCAATTTCATTTCTTCCACCACCACTACCTAGCCATGACAAAGATTGTTATCATTGTCAACATGTTGAAAGTTTGATACATGAAGTATGAGAAGATCAACGTTTCGTGTTCTATCACCTCCTCGAACGTTTCGACGAGATTAAACCTAAACAAACTTGAGCTAGAGGATTTTAGTGGTGTCCTAGTATCAAGCATTACTTTAGTAATTCCAAGTCATGTATCGATCATTTTCTTAGTTTTTAGAGTCATGTATATCATATCTCTAGTTTTATTAAATGAAAATGCATGCTACTTGCTATATTTTTGAGTATATGATTATGTTATATAATACATATCTCACTTTGATATTAACATAACTTTTTATATCACCATTGTTGAAATTAATCATCAGCCAGACGGATCCCTTAAATTTGCCTAGACGGATCCCTACAAGGAGGGAACCGTGGGATCCGTGAAACAGAAAACTATTTTTTCTACTAACTTGAGTCATATTTGCAGGAAATTATGCATTATACTTACTTTCTAACCTTTGTTTTGTAGTTATTCAATTTACACATGAAGACTTTGACACCCTAAAGCTAGGGGGAGCTTTGTGTCAAAGCAATTCATTGCAAAATTACTTGCAATATTAGGATTACATTTTATGACGTCCCTTTGCAAAGTTGCAATCATCAAGGGGGAGCACATTCGTCACATAGACGAAATATTTTGCAAACTTAGCTGCAAATGAACTAGCTTAATACTATTTTTCTTGACGCCCTCACATAGGGATAGACTTGTCAAGGGGGAGTTAAGATGAGATCCTTTCCTGTTATTTGCTCTCTACTTTTTCTTTCTTTTCTATTTTCACATGTTTTTCCTAAAACAATGTGTTAGTTTCCTTTCAAAGCTCTTTTTGTTTTGACAAAAAAGGGGAGAAGAAAGTAAAAACTACAAATTAAACCTTTACGAATTTTAGGTTTTCCTTAAAATAATTTTATGTTTTTTTATCAACAAAAAGGGGGAGATTGTTAATACAAATTGTTGAATCAAACAAAGACCTTGATAGATCTTGAGCTCGTGGATCGTTATGTATGCCTATGTAATCACAAGCACAATAAAAGATAATCTCTACAACTTATGTTCAGCAGCGGAATATAAACACAAGTAATAACTAAGAACTTCTTGATCCTCTATGGATCTTTATATTAACTAAAACTGAGTTTTTCAATCGATTTCTAACTCTTTCTAATGTGTTCCTTTTATAGACAAGGAACCCTAAACAATATCGCTAAACCGTTTTCCAAGAAACGTATAAACTTAAAACTAAATAAGATATACACAATCACTTCCTAATAAAGCTCATGTATATCCACACTAAACAAACTAAACACGGAATAAACACTTCCGCAGAAACCAACTAGTCACTATTATACTTCAGTAGAATAAGTCTTCGGCAGAATCCACTTTACCGGTTCAGAAAACACTTCAGCATAATCCAGACTTTCACATAATTCCCAACAATCCTCCCCTAAACTGGAATTTGACTTGTTAAGTTCCAGTTTCTTGATAGATCTGACAGCACCAGAGGATTGAACACGAACGACAGAACAAAAATAAAAAGAATCCAAAGAACATCTCTATGATGAAGAAACTTTAAAACTCTATATCTTTGCAGCAACAAATGACAATAGGTACATCAAAACAATTAGTTACATACTATTCTCATCACATCCG
This sequence comes from Chrysanthemum makinoi, assembly GCA_910596185.1. Lineage (NCBI taxonomy): Eukaryota > Viridiplantae > Streptophyta > Magnoliopsida > Asterales > Asteraceae > Chrysanthemum > Chrysanthemum makinoi. Next base: position 41,901,665 of record OU343217.1, read on the forward strand.
GTGTGTGAACTCCGGGAGGTGAATCATTGAAAATAAATGGATTTGATGTCTCTTTACCAATAGCCATCACTCTTTGGGTAGCCATATGTTTAAGTTCGTAAACTATGGTACACTGATCACCATCTGATTTATTGGCAAACCAGCAACCATATAAACGGATTTGAAATGTCTTTACCTGTAGCCGTTTGCTCGGGACTAGTCAATTCTTAGAATTGGTGAATTAAGAACCAAATATGGAATATGCCACTGCCTTTACCACAAGCCATATACAAGTGGGCTAGCCAATTCTTGGATTCCAAATAGGAATAAAACATGGTGAATTGAAAACCATACAACACTCTTCAATTAAGCATGGGTGGTTGCATACCCTATGATTTTGAGCAAATCATTACAGCTATCAACAGATTTGATGTGTCTTTACCAAAGCTGTACCCTTTGGACTAGCTAACTCTTGGACATACAGAAAGTATATCAGGTGAGTCAACAACCAAAAAAATATACAACAAACCTGCAATAAAAGTTAGATAAAACCAAAATCATTTTTTTTTTTTTTTTTTTTTTTTTTTTTTTTTTTTTTTAACTAAGAAAAGAAAGAAAGAAAACAAATATTACAAAGTATTACAATCAAGATGAACCTTTATGTGATAGAAGTTGATTCTTAATCAAACCAACACATTGAATAGCATGAAGGTCATCATTGCCAACCGGATTAGGAGGCACGTCCAACTTGTGTCTCAGCAACCTTTCCATAAAAATATCAGATAAAGGATAAAGCCTATCTGAGAGCATACACAAAATCATCCCACATGTAGTCTGAACTACCTGAACACAAGGCAAAGGATAAAACCTCCAACTCTCAATCTCCCATTTATGAGAATTCTTCCAAATAGAATACCCTTTACCATTTGGAGAATCAGAATCAAACATAACTTGAAGATCACCCAAAAGATATAAACCAGAACCATTCTTTGAATGATACTTATAATACGAAATAACATGATTATACAGCATTTGTAAATCATGTCTATTCACTAAATGAAGAATATCCTTCAAGAAGTTGAACTCAAGAACAGTATTATCCAGCCTAGTCACAGTATTCAGCTTTCCAGCTTTCCAATCAACCAAAATCACATGAGTTCCTTCAGGAAAATCATCAACAGTTCCAACTTCAATAAAAGTAGATTCATCAACTTGGATATCAAAATCAGTATTCCTGGAAGCATGTTTCTTAGCCAATCTATCAGAACTTCTTGTAACCAAACTCTTCATTTCCATACCATCAATGTGGTCAGTACCAATCGTAAATCAGTCTCCGAATCGAGAGATCATTAAGATCCACACTGGATAACATTTCAGAAGAAATTAAAGAAGATTCAGCCGAGAAACAACAGTTCGAGAAGAAGGAGTAGCATCAGAATGTGTTTGAAGGAACAATGAAGATACCACCGAAGACAAAACAGTATCAAAATTATCCACAATTTCAACTGTTTTCTGTCTCTTGGCTGTAGGAACATCAGGCATTGAATCCGATTTTCAATGAAGAAGAAGAAATAGTACCTTGTGAAGAAAACTTCATAACAGTTATCTGTCGAATCAAAGCATCATTAGACAAAGTCAGAATTTGCTTCATGGACATACCAGAATTATACATAGCAGCATTCTTCACAACTCTGCTCATATAATTTCTCTTCTGAGCAACTGTCATAGGTCTGTCTCTTTTAGCTTTATTTCTTTGATCAATAAGAGCTCTTCTCTTAGCAGCAGATTCTAGCTTTCTTTGATTACCAAGTGCCTTCATTTTCTCCACAAAATCATCATCATTAAAAGAATCTCCTAAAATAAGTTTTGCAAGAGAAGGATCAGAAGCACCTTGAGAAATATAACCATCCCATTGATCATCAGTAATCGTAGGAAAGAATTCATCAAGCTCTAATTTCCTTTCAGGAGTCAAATCAGAAGCATACTGATCTTGAAAAAATTTAGCCACAACACGACTCTTTTGGATATTCTCATAATCAGCAAATAATCCAGCCTGAGCTAGATATTGTTCTTTAGTCACTTTTCGACTTGACAAATCAGCAATCACGAGTCCTGTCTGTCTCAGAAGATATCTCAGTGAGAACCAATTTCAGGAGAACCAATGTGAGCTTCGAGAAGCAATCAAACCCACATCAGATGAAATAGGTTGAGACAATTCCTCTATAGGTGTAGAGAAAACCTCAGATGAATCATTCAACTTGTACTTTCTTCCCGCAATAAAAACTTCTTCATTATCTGCGGAAGGCGACACATTTGAATGTTCTGGAATAGACGAAGTTTGACCATGACTAGTAGTAACCTCCTTCACTAGAACATCAGCAGATGCATCAACCATATATGGCTCCTTTGAAGTATCAGCATGTACAATATTCAAATATTGTCTTCGTCTTTTGCTAGTATATAGAATAGGCTCCTTGCTCTTTGAAGATTTAGCAATAGACGAATGAACATCAGATGTAAGTGCCACATCAGCCAATATCGCAAGAGATTCATTAAGATTTTCTGTGTCCTCCTCATCAGAAGAAATCAAACTTCTCTTTGTACCTTCGACTTAGCGTTTTCCAAGTGCTCAACTTTATTCTCCAAGCCCATAATCTTATCACCAGAACAGACTTAGTTTCTGCAAGTTCTTTCTTAAGACCAGTCACCTCACCTGTAAGCTTATTCACCAGAGCATATAATGAGGTAAGTGTGATAGGTTCTTCATCAGCATCATGTGATTGTTCAGTTGGAATTGGAACTTCAGTAGAATGTTGAAAGCAACATTATCCTGATCAACATTAGAACAACCTTCACCAAATGGAGTCCTAACAGGACTTGGTGTGGACAATCTGTCAGTATCAACCTGAACTTCATCAATTTGATCCTGAACTGCTTCAATAGGAACTTGGATAAATGCTGGACTAGAACATGGTCTTGGTGAAATTATAGATGCTTCAGCAACAATAGAAGGACCCTCACCACCATCTACTAAAGGAGTTCCATCAGTAGGATTGGAGGAAGGTAAAACTACATTAAGCTCATTATCAGTCTCATTCTCCTGAGGTAACATTGCAGCTAACAAAGGAAAATGTGTCCCTTCAAATTTAGTTCTCATTGTAGCAAATAACTTGGGAGTCAGAACACTTATGGGATAAAAGGCTTGGGTTTGTGTAGAAATATTCAATATCATCTGTAAGAACCTAGGGTACATCAAAAACTTACCCTTTGTCCTAGTTATATTTTCTACCATATTATCAAAGAGATACTTAGAGAAATTAAAAGTTAAACCCTTAGATAAACAAACAATACCACATCCCATTTGTGTTGAAAATTGATCCCAGCCTCCTGACTTATTGCTCATGCACTGCAACAAAGTATGAACCAAGAATCTCCACATAGGACAGAGCTTATTTTTCAACCACATATCTGTCCTCGTACTTTGATATCCAATAGCTCTAAGTCCTTCAAGCACCATTGTAGAGTCAGAATGATAAACCCCATTCTCATCGTCCAAACGAAGTTGGCTTCTGATCAAATCCTCTGTCACCACATACACTTGACCATCAACACTTGCAACTATCTCAGTATCTCCTCTCTTTTCTGCCGACGCCCAAAATTGAGTAATCAAAGTTTCATATATTGCATCTGGATAATGCGTCAATGCATATACAATCTTTGATCTTAGTAAGAAAGAAATCATCGGCCTATAAAGCTCATCTCCTCGAGCAGTCCCAAGATAAGCAACCTTGTTATGATCGTGTTTAAATTGAAGTGCCATGAGTGATTTTGAGGATTAGGGTTACGATTTTTCACAAAAGGAAGTGTTTTTAATGAGAGAGTAATTGAATCAATTAATATGGAGCGAAAATATTCCGGAGAGAATAAATAGAAAATTCTCAATTTTAGTCAAAGTTGACCAAAGGCGACGTGGATTTCTACTTTTCCTCGAATTCACTTATAACTTCGGTAGAAGCGAATCAGTCTGCTGAAGTAGAACCCTCAGAAGAAACAAAAGACTTACTCACGAAGCTTCAGTAAATATCTTTTAACTGTTTCACCCACACGCATTAATTCTCTTACCACTTGAACCCGTCTATAAAATAATCCCAATGCACACAGACTTCTTCATCAAAAATCCCCAAATAATATCAAACCCTAATCTCTTCAATCCTTCAAAATTAATCAAACTCATCATGAGTACCAAACTTGAGATCATAGATCTCACAACAACATCCTCATCATCTAGTGAAGATACCAATACATGGTTTAACTATTTTCCAAAACCATATCCACTACCAAAGAAGTCACCTTTTCTCTCCTCATCAGAAGATGAAAGTGTTGAGAAACCAAATGTATCTGCTGAAGATTCTGATGAATCCTATAATGAGGGAACATCTTATTCCCAACCCTCAGCACCTAGGCCTCAACGAAGGTCACGGGCCAAAAATCCACCACTTCCTATGGGAAGAAAGGTGGTGCTTGGTCTCTTGGCATCATGTTTTGGTGCATCATCACATATCGTATCAAGGAATGAAAAAAGGAAAATGATGTAAGTTGATGTATGATTGAAAGAGTAGATGAAGCATAAATGAAAATCTTTCCTTCTCATCTCTCTACCACAATCAGCTTCAGCTTCTTCGTTTTCATCAATCCATCCTCTCCATTTTGATCCTTAGCATCTGTTAGAGTTGGTTATGCTCATCACAAAAGCGTAGCCAGCATTTAGTGTGAAAGATGTGAGCAGTCATGCTCATCGTGCTCATCTTTAGATGTTGGAACAGATGATATGTAATAGATTAGGACTATTAGATCATGTAGATGCTTTTGATGTTGCCAGTACTCTGTAATCTGTAAGCTGAAAACTGTTTCTTGAATGAATGAATGATCTATTTGCTTCTGTACTTCTTTTGATTGAATCATATGACTTCGATACTTCAACTTCGGAGGAAACAAATAGCACACTTGGCACAATGAATTCGGAAGAAACCGGCAGAGCTTTCTTAACCATAACACAACTGATCAGAGACAACCATTCTGCAAAACAAACACAGAAACATGCACAAACAAAACAAAGAAACACACTAAACTTACATTAGCAGGTTAGAGTTAGTTACCAAAACAACCAAATATACAAAATTACATAGCAAAAATGCAAAGTTATACACAAATCCTCCCCTGAGGCATATGCCTCCCCTGAGGCCTATGCCTCCCCTTAAACTTTGCAGTTAAGGGTTAAGCATGCCAATATGGACCACAAGGTGTTGAAACCTTGGTCCATCAAAAGCCTTTGTTAACAAATCGGCCACATTATCATCAGTATGTATTTTGACCACATTTATCAAATTTTTATCATATGCATCTCTTATAAAGTGGTGCCTGATTTCAATATGTTTTGTTCGACTATGAAAAACTGGATTTTTAACAATGCATATGGTACTTTGATTATCAATAAAAATTGTTGTGTTCATGAAATTATACCCATAATCCAACAAGCTGATTTTGAATCCAAAGAACCTGTCCACAACAATTAGCAGCAGCCACATACTCTGCTTCAGTAGATGAGGTAGCCACAATAGTTTGTTTCTTGCATTGCCAAGAAATCAATCTCTTCCCAAGGAATTGGCAACCTCCAGTAGTGGACCTCCTATCCAGATTAGCACCAGCATAGTCACTATCACTATAGGCTTCCAACTTAAAAGGAGACTCTTTTGGGTACCAAAGACCAAGAAGAGGTTGGCCTTTGAGATACTTAAAGATCTTCTTAACAGCATTGAGATGGGAAGTCAGTGGAGTAACTTGATGTCGCGAACAAACACTCACAGCAAAAGTAATATCGGGCTGGAAGCTGTTAAATACATCAAAGACCCAATCATAGATCTGTACAAATGAACATTCACAGGTGGATCAGCTTCATTGTTGGTCTTTGTCTTTGGAGCTTCATAAGGTGTAGTAGCAGTCCGTACACCCTCCATACCAAACTTCTTCAAGATGTCCCTCACATATTTGTCCTGACTTATAAAAATACCATCAGGTTTCTGCTGAACTTGAAGACCTAAAAAGAAAGTCATCTCTCCCATTGCACTCATCTGAAACTCTCCCTTCATGAGTTCCTCAAACTCCCTGCACCAAGCTTCCTTTGTGGATCCAAAGATAATATCATCCACATAAACTTGCACAAGAATAATGTCAGTGGAATTCTTCTTCAGGAAAAGAGTCTTATCAATTGCACCTCTTATGTAACCGTGCTTCAGCAGAAATGTAGAGAGCCTAGCATACCAGGCTCTAGGTGCCTGATGTAGTCCATAGAGAGCTTTGACTACCTTATAAACATAGGTCGGATGATCTGGATCTTCAAATCCTTTAGGTTGAGTGACATACACCTCCTCTTCAATTTCACCATACAAGAAGGCTCCTTTAACATCCATTTGATAGACCATAAAGCCCATATAGGATGCATAAGCTAAAAAGATCCTTATAGCCTCAACTCTTGCTACTGGTGCAAACACTTCATCATAATCGATCCCCTCCTCTTGTCTATAACCCTGTGCAACCAATCTGGCTTTGTTCTTGATGACAACACCCTGAGCATCTCTCTTATTCTTCAGAATCCATTTTGTCCCAATAGCATACTTACCATCAGGTAGTGGTACCAATATCCAAACCTGCTGATTTTGAAACTGTTGCATCTCATCTTGCATTGCTTCAAGCCAACTTGAATCTTCAAGAGCTTGAGTAACACTAGTTGGTTCCACTTGTGAGAGAAAACAAGCAAACAGACAATGTTGATAGTCTGTGTGATTGTCTCTCTGTTGATTTGAGACATAAGAGACAAAAGCCACCTGTCCATATTTAGAGCGTGCCACAGCGGTACCTCTTGTTCTAACGGTGCATCGGGATCACCAATAATATTTGACTGTGGATGTACATTGTTGATCCTTGTTGTAGTGGTGGTGTTGACATCAATGGAATCATCAAGATTAGTCACAGTAGGTTCAAAGTCAGTATCATAGGAAGGTGTGTTGAAGATGCCTGCTTTAGGTTGATGATGACCAAGATCTGAAGGTGTTGGAAACCTTGTATAAGGTTCACCAAGATCTGTTGACACTTTAGTAGACATAGGAGTAGAGTCAACATGTCTTTCAGCCGAATTGGAGAGGTGAGAAGAACCAGATTCCCTTTCAGCAGAATTGAAGTTTCTGCCAGTCTTTGCATTAGAACTCGCGGCATTCCTCTCATTATCTAAATTTGCTGCATACTCTTGTTTCTTCAGTCTTGCAAGGTCCTCAGCATAATAGAATTCATCTTCACCCACATCAGTATAAGCTTGAGAAGTGTCACCTATAAAATTGTTAGGAGAAAAGGAAGGTACTATAATGGGTTGTTCATCATCAGACCCACTGTCGGAATGAACATCCAAATTGTCTGCGTTTGTAGTTGTAGATACTTCTGAATCTGCATTTTGATCAGCCTTATGTCTAGCATATCCCAAGTAATCAGTCAAGTAATCAAGATCAAATGACCAAACATGACCCTGGCCTTGAACATTAGGCTTGTCTTCAAGATACCTCAGATTCAATGTCTCCTCAATTTTCTTTGCAGATATATTGTAAACTCTGTATGCCTTACTATGAGCGAGAATACCCACAATGTAACCATCATCAGCTTTCTCATCAAATTTGCCCAATGGATCACTGGTATTCAAGATTGTCACTGACACAAGCGGTTTAAGGTAATGAATAACAGGAACTTTCCCAAAAAGAAGTTCATAAGGTGTTTTAAGATGTGGTCTTGTAATGGACACTCTATTGAGTACATAACAAGCTGTACCAACAGCCTCAGTCCAAAACATGGTAGGAAGTTTAGAGTCTGCTAGCATTGATCTTGCGGCCTCTATTAGGTTCTATTTTTTTTCTTCTGCCACCCCATTTTGTTGAGGAGTTCTTGGAGTGCTATAGTCCCTTTTGATTCCCTTCAACCTGCAGAGTTCTATGAGAATGGCATTTTTGAACTCTGTACCATTATCACACTTAATTCCTTTCACCTTTCTGTTCAACTGATTCTCAATAAGGGTAATGAAGTCTTTCAAAATTTCAGATGTTTCATCTTTGGTCCTTAGAAAGAATACCCAACAAAATTTGCTAAAACCATCAGTAATCACCAGACAAAAATATTTATGATCAATGCTTCTCACTTTAGTTGGACCAAACAGATCCATATGAAGCGGTGAAGAGGTTCAGAAATAATGGTTCTTTGCGTAAGCTGGAACACCTTTGTAGAGGCTCTGTCTTTGCTTTCCTTTGTTGCATGCAACACAGTTATGATCATTAGTGAATACTTTGGCAGGAAGTCCTTGAACCAGTCCCAGTTTAGAGAGCTGGTTAATGGTCTTGAAATTGACATGGGCCATCCTTCTGTGCCATTTGGTGGACTCATCCACGGATGCTTTAGCCACCAAACATGTTAAGTCACCTGATGGTTGGACATTGGTTAAGTTGAATGTATAAAGATTGTGACTGCGAGGAACCTTCAGCAGAATTGAGGTTTCTTCCGGGAGTTTGAAGTCTTTAGACAGCACAAGACATTCATCCTCTGTGAAGAGTACTTTGTTTTTAGTGTCACAGATTTGTGAGACTGAAAACAAATTGAAATGTTGAAGTTCCTTGACATAATAAACATTCTCAAAATCCAGGTGAGGTGTTTTGATGGTCCCTTTTCCAGTTATACGTCCATCACTTCCTCCAAAGGTTACATTGCCTCCTCCTTCAATGGGCACAAAGTTATGCATCATGTCCCTGTTTCCTGACATACTTCTAGAACAACCACTGTCAACAATTCCAACATCTTTATGCTTAAGGGGATGATCCTACAACAACAACAAAATATCTGAAATATTAGTACACTATGGAGGCTCAAGTCATTCTTGACTTGAACACTGCCTTGTGGATCATATATGCCAGGTAGAAAGATAAGATCCACTATTGTTCTTGGGTTTCCAATGAAACTTAGGTCTATGTTTATTCCAAGAACAACTGCTGAGGTCTTGGCAGCAGATACCACCGTACCCTCTCCCATCAGTCATAGGATTTATATATCTAGGCCAAAAACCATTTTAAAATATTCATTGGTTGATTGAACATATGGTTTTCCAAATGATCTTCTCCAAGGAAAAGATGTATTATAATTAGAGGCTTGTGGAACATAAGGTGGTATTTCATTCACATTGGTCCACATAGGCCTAGTATTCCTAGAGTCACCACACCTACTCATTCTTTGCTCATGATAATCACAATCCTTAATTAAATGGGATTTACTTCCACACACAAAACATTTCTTGAAGAAGATTTATTCAAACCAAAAGAAGTATTCTTACAAGCGAGTATTCAAACCAAAACCTTGAAAAGAATTGTTTTTAACAGTACTATTATGCAAAGAATTAAAAACTAAGTCTTCAGAGGCAACTGTCTTGGAAGTGGATTCCTTGGCGCAACTCGACACTCTTATTGGTAGACTTTGGGACAGGCAGGGGTGTAGACTCGGGAAGGTCAGACTTGAGAAGGTCAGACTTGGGAAGGTCAGACTTGGGAAGGTCAGACTTGTCATTTGAATCACTCTCTGTAGACCCTTTCTTGGTGGACTTGTCACTGTTAACACAAGAGACAAAGTCATTAGAAGAAGTATTAGGGCCTGGCATGTCTCTTGACTTTTTGCCATACAGATGATATGATCCATCAAAGTCTTTAATTTTGGACACATCAATAGGCATATGTTCACCTCTTATAGGACCAGGGACAGAATGTAATTGACCTTCTTTGACAAAATTAGCTAGCTTGGCTGGTGTAGATTTACGTGTGTCATCCCTAGCTTCTAAGCCAACATATTTCTTAAACCCTAAAGCCACTGTAGAGTTAGAAGCTTGACTACTATAAATAAAACCCGCTAACTTATTCCCATTCATCATCCATTCTTTATGCCTAGCAATTTCCTCTTTAAGTTTCTCCTTAAGCTCTAGATTTTCTGACTCTAAGTCTGCTCTTAACTTCTCAGACCATTTTAACTCATTTGTAGCACATTCGAGATCTCTTTCTAAAACACCTATCTTTTCACCATAAGCTATTTCATTCTTCTGAAACCAAACCTTTTGTCTTTCTAGTGTTTTTAAAGCCTGTTTATAAGCTTCTACTTCCACATAATATTCATTATATTTAGGTTCCAAAATATCATAAGCTTGTTTAAGTTCATTATAACGCTCACTACAACCAAACAAACAATTTTGTACCTGAGAGATGCCCATCAAGGCAATCTGATCATGCCTATCCTCGAGAGTACAGCTAGCAATCAACCCAACATTATCGGGACCATCATTATCGGACTCCTCATGTTGCTTCCAGTCCATTGCTATCCAGAGTGACCAGCAGGTGATCCTTTGATGTTCCTGCCTCCTTACGATCTGGCGATAGAAGTGTATCTTGTCTCATCACTAGCTTTTCTGTCTTTGCATTCTCTAGAAAAGTGCCCCATCTGTTGGCATGTGAAGCATTTAACCTTCCTCTTGTCAAACCTTCTGAATCCGTCCTTTGAATCCAAACCTTCTTCGGCTTTTCTTTCAAAACTCTTGATATCCATGGAAAGCATGGCCACTTGCCACCTCAACTTCATCTCTTCCATCTCAAGCGGGTCCACCTGATCAAAATCCTCATAAGCTAGTTCTGCGAGGATCATAATCACAAAGAAGGATCCAAGTACATCTTCCATAATGTTGCTTGATTGAGAGTGAGAACTTGATGAAGGAGCAGCATTAGATGATGATGGATATGGACTTGGACCATAGCAAGACTTTGGAGTAGAGGCTCCAACAAAGGCGTATGAGTAGCGAAGAAGATGATCGAAAAGGGCTTCTTACATCATGTTCAAGAGCTTTAAGTTTGTTGTAAAGTTCATCAAAGGTCATCATGTCCAAACCACCTTTAGCTTTTAAGGCTATGCTTACATGTAGCCAGGATGGAGGCAATGACCTCAGAAACTTAGAGTTACAGTCATCATTATCCGGCTTAGCTTGAAGCTGGTTCAACTGACTTAAGATCTTGTGAAACTTATCATAGCCCTTGTGAATTCCTTCCTCTTTAGAGATCTGAAAGTCCTGGCTGTTGTCTTAGCATGGACTTCTTGACCTTCTAGACTCCTCATTCCCACCGAACTTCGCTTTAATAGCTAGCCATATATCCTTGGCGTCATGCATGAAGTGAAAATCACTCAAGTGATCCTCGAGGAATAGCTTGAGAAGAATAGTTCGACTTTTGTTTCTCTCTGAATGCGCTAGCAACTCTTGGCAGTTTAGGAGGAACATTAATCATGTTCCCAGCAGCATCCGTGGTAGTTCTCTTTAAACTGTTCCCCTTCAAAATTATCTGCCATAGATTCCAATCAATATTGGAAATCCAATTCTGCATCTTCATAGCCCAAAGATCATATTCCTCCCTTTTAAGGTAAGGAAACTTAGCATTGCTATTAGTAAGGCTTAGTTGCTGCAGATGGGTGGAGTTTTGGTTGTTGGTAAGTTCAGTTTCAGCATCTGAACCAGGCATGATGTTATTGTAATGGTTGTATTGGTGTTTAGAAAAAGCTTGTCCTTAGTATCGTAGAGACTCTAACGAGGCTCTGATACCACTTGTTGAATCAAACAAAGACCTTGATAGATCTTGAGCTCGTGGATCGTTATGTATGCCTATGTAATCACAAGCACAATAAAAGATAATCTCTACAACTTATGTTCAGCAGCGGAATATAAACACAAGTAATAACTAAGAACTTCTTGATCCTCTATGGATCTTTATATTAACTAAAACTGAGTTTTTTCAATCGATTTCTAACTCTTTCTAATGTGTTCCTTTTATAGACAAGGAACCCTAAACAATATCGCTAAACCGTTTTCCAAGAAACGTATAAACTTAAAACTAAATAAGATATACACAATCACTTCCTAATAAAGCTCATGTATATCCACACTAAACAAACTAAACACGGAATAAACACTTCCGCAGAAACCAACTAGTCACTATTATACTTCAGTAGAATAAGTCTTCGGCAGAATCCACTTTACTTCAGTAGAAACACTTCAGCATAATCCAGACTTTCACATAATTCCCAACACAAATAAGCCGTAAAAACGTTTATTTATAATTTACGATCTTCTAATGTTTTGTTGATAACAAACGTAAAATCACGTTAACGAAAAAAATAAAATACGTAAATGGTTTGAGCCAATAGTTTTCTAACACATTTACGCTTTCACATAAAACACTAAAACAAGTATAAGTGATTTTATGATTTAGTATTACATATGTACAACAACTAGTGTTTACATATTTGGGTAAAATATACACATAACCAGTATGTAGTATATTGGGTAATATAAATGGGTAGAAACTTAAGTATCATAACCCATTGACCAAATACATTGAATGTAGTTGGGTACAACCCAAATTCCATGACCCATATCCATGGAGCTTGACCCATGACCCATTGCATGACATCATGCTTATGTCATATATGGATAATATCCATAACCCATGGTATTGACCCATACCTATTTGACTGGGTGCATTGCACTCATGAGATACATTGTATCTAATAAGAAGACCCATGGATCAACCCATAACCCATGACCCATGATCAAAATATTCATGGCTAAAGAGGAGCGTCCCACGAATCCCTAGCTTTACGCTAGACGAATCCCTTATGGGAGGGATCCGTGGGATCCGGGGATCCGGGGAACAGTAGACATTTTCTCTCTATAAATAGTGAGCCATTTCTTCATTATTTCTCACCCCTTTCTCACATACTTTCTCCTTGAGTTAAAAACTCTCTAACCCCAGATCCAAGTGATCTATGTTTGTAGTTTTATTTTTTTGTGATCCTCTAGGTTCCTCTTAAAGGCGAGATCACCACCTTTGAAGTCAAGCAAGCTCAAGTCCATGAGTTGCCATACTTCCTCATCATCAAGACTACTGAAGTCCTCTTGTTGATGGTTCTTTTCTTTCTTCTAAGAAGTGTAGTGTTGAAGACATTAGTGAAAGATGTCTCAAGTGTCAAGATGAAGACATTAGTAAAAGGTGTCGTTCATCCGTATTATAGGCATTAGTGAAGGGTGCGTAGAAGTCAAGTCACAAGAAATTAGTGAAGGGTGTCTTGAAGATCTAGTTAAAGTCATTAGTGAAAGGTGCCTAAGATGTACATTCGATATGGTGTGTTTCGATGTATAGGATAGATTAGTATTGGGTCAAAGGATATTGTTATCCTTGTTGACATTATAAGGAGTAGATCTCCTTTGGGGTTAGTTAATTGGTGTAGTGTTGGGTAGTAGTTCCTCCATTGTAATGGAACTAGGTACTTAGCCTAGTACCGGATAAAGGGTACTCGATGTTGTGGTAGGTGTGGTTCACTTTGGTGTGAAAGAAACCGATGGTTAACCTAGTACCAGAAAAAGAGTAGGCGACGTTGTGAAGGCTTCTCCGCCATAAGGAGTTGGTGTCGTGTAGTGATTACCAACTCTCGAGTAGGTGTCTCGGGGAGTGGAGTAGGGCAAGGAAGGTGTCCTTGTAGCCGAACCACTATAAATACTTGCGTTGTGGTTTTGTGCTTCTTGCTCTTATCTTTTAATTACATATTTATACTTCTATATGTTTGTTTATCAACATCCAACACACATTCAAATAGATTGACATAAGTCGATCTAAATAGTTTAAAAGAAAGTTTTAATTGGCAAAACTATTCAACCCCCCCTTCTAGTTTTCCACACTCTCCACATTAGGAGTTGCCATTGGTTGGGTCTTACTTAGGTTTCCACTGCCCTGCTCAGCTTCTAAGCCTGAGGTAGTAGTGGAATCTCTTCCAATCGTGTCACCTACCACACCTGTGACAACCTCATTTCCTACACCACTAGCACTAGCCTGAGGTTGCTTAGTGCCCTTGTTCCTCCTACGGGTGACCAATATTCTGTGGGGTTAGGAAGTTGAGGGTAAAGGTTCAGCAGTGGTTATAGGTTGTGTTGTGGTAGCAGTGGGATTAGCAGTGGAATTCTCAGCAGGGGTTTGGGTAGTTTGTGGACTAGGTACTTCTACATTCTCAGGGTTTTTGGCAAGTTAAGCATATGTGGGAATAAAGCAGTGACAGTCCCTGAAATTTTTTTGTTCTTCTTTCTAATATGAGTAAACACTTTAGGGACCATATGCAACAAATCATACTTTCTCTGATGAGGTTTGGGGTCTACTATCTGACTCTCTACTAGCATCTGTATGAATCTGGGATACAAGTAATATTTGCCTTGGTCCTTAACATGTTTTTGAAAAGCATCAAAGAGCATTTTTGACCAATTAAAAACCTCTTGTTGAGTGAGGCAAATTATAGCAGTAGCAATCTTTGAAGGGAACTCATCAAAACCAGTGGTCTTGCAACTTAGGCATATAAGAATGGTATGGATTAAGAACTACCACTGTGGAGAAAACAAACCTTTCTTAAACTTAAGACTATCACCTCTTCTCTGATACCCCATTTGCTCCAAACCATCAAAAATCTCCTCATTTGACATATTAACCACTCCTTCAGCATCCCAAAACTTCAACACAGTCCTGATCAACTCCTCTATAACCAGAATCTCCTATTCATTAACCACTGCCCTAATAACCTCTACTCCATACATCTCTTTAAGCTCTGCAGTCCACCAAAATTGATGAATATACGCTTTCAGAATAACAGCTGCAACAGTCAATGCATAATGAATGGGGCTGTGTTTGATGAAATCTATCATATCATGGAAGCCTTCAAAGTGTTCATTCTTAACTAAGTAAGCAATCAGGTTGTGGGTAGTGGAAAATTCAGTTGAAATTGTAAGGTTAGGGTTCGTGGGATGTGGGATTATTGAAATTAAGTGTTGTGCCTGATTAGGGTTTGTGGTGAGCGCCAATTGAGAATGTTTGAAAGACCAATTAAATGATCGGCAGTGATTTGAGGGAATAAATATGTTATCAACAGAAAGTTAAAAAACAACCCCTATAGTTTCCATAATCATCAGAAACTAACTAGCAGTGATTGCCTACAACTAACAGTTTTTTCAAGCAAGCTAGCAGTGGAAACACTCTTTGCACTCCAATCTTGCATTTTATGACATGAATTATGAATCCTTTATAAAATGGTGTATTATCTCAATATGTATTTTTTGTGAATGATAATCAGTATTTTTATTTTTGCACAACATCGTATGCAAACTTTAGTTACTCAACTCTTTATAAGCCAATATTGCATCCTTATCTGTTTCTAGCTATGTTTTTTCCTTTTATCACTACAATCTAAAAACATTAGCAGCAGTCACAAATAACTCTAGTAGTCATAAAACTGCCATAATAGTCATATGTGGCAACCATTGTGTAATTGATACACCAGCAGTAGTTTTACCATTGGTGGCAGAAGGAGATGATCCTAACAATAACTAGCAGTATTAACAATACAGTAGCAGTAGTTCAGATTTTACTAGCAGTAGGTACGACCGGTAGAGCATTTCCTTAGCAGGCCAAACTAACGAGGCAACATTCATAATGTATGCCTTCAAAGCCTTTATATTAATTAAAGTAATTAACTAAACCATATATTTTTTTGGTACCATTACTAAACTGTAGGATTCAACTACAATTACTGATCTGAGACCTACTATACATGAGTTCCAATCTGCATGGTGGATAGATAGCCAAGATATTTTCAATGACTACGTTCCCAGAGCACCGGTCAGGGCCCAGTACAGCCTTGTCGATACCTACTTTTCGAAGCTGGAAAAGTTATGGCAACGTGCGAATACTGGTTTGAAAGTAAATTCAAAACAATGCAAAAGCGGAAGTAGTTCGAGAACAAAAAGCCTTAAGGATCATGTAATTGCCGGTCTGAATCGCAAAGTTTTTAAACTTGAGTGTATTATTCAGGTTCTCTTTATATTCATTATAATATAAGAATAGTAGACTCACTTTTTTATAGCATGACCTGCCGGAATTTTATAACAGTTAAACCTTCACTGGTTCATCCACATGACAGAAATGCCGGTCTTCGGGTATACTTTTCAGCTAATCTATAGTTATTTCTCGCTGCCATTGTTTAATTTTAGAAATGTATGCATTTTTTTCTTGGACAAACTTGATTTTGTGTCACATTTTCCAAACACAAGGACTGCCTTTTACGATTCACTTAACAACATTTATCTCAAATTGATCGACTTGCCAGAATCTATCATAAACGTTACTTAGGTTAATATTTCTTCTTTGCATTTAGTTGTATGGCCATTATATACACATGTAATCAGCGTTAGTCTGTTCCAGGAGTATCTCCTTTTAGAGGAATTGAGATTGGCGTTGGCAGAGGAAGAAAGGTTACAGTTGGAAGAAGAGACGAAGAATACTGAGGCCAACATCTTAAGGCTGGAAGAGGCTAATAGATTGCGGTTGGAAGAAGCTGACATGTTGAAGTTGGAGAAGGAGAAGAAGAAAAAACAACGCGTGTTTATGAATTCGTCACATTTTAAAAAGACTTTAAGTCGGTTAGCACCCGACAAGAGGATTCTCATGGAACCTGTTTCGCCACAAAACAATCTGAAAGTTAAACGGCGTAAAATAAAAAAACACGGTCCTAACATGAACGACCCAACTATTGCTGAGGAGCTTAAAAGAGTGAAACCTTGGGTAGAGGTATTGTGATAATTTTTACAAACTTGTCAATATACTTGGTTATCAATAATGCTCTGTCAAACTAATAAATTGAAGTTGTTTTGTAGGATCTAAGGAGATGGTTTCATTATGTTGAAACTCTTTGGCTGTCTGTAGAGATTGAAGAATTCCTTTGTGATCCAGAGAGACCACGGTGTAAATTTTCATGGTCAGATGATTATACTGTAGACCGAAATTTCTGGCTTCGATTAGTTTGCTTAGACTCTGCTAGAAAAGGTTGGCTAACTGAGGAGGTTAGTTTATATACGCAGTCTTATTCACTTTTTTTTACCCCATATTTGATTTTTACCATCTCTTAAAATGGTATTTTATTTATGGCAAATGCGCAGCATATAGACCTATGGGTTGACTATGTGTGGCATGTACGACCTCTGAATGCTAACTGGGTGATGGTTAGTAGTTACTTTGTTTAGATTCTTCTTCCAAATGGCATGCCCGTGTTTTATGCAGACGGGACGAGGTATCCCAGGCCCTGGAATGATGTTGAACAGGTAATACATTTACTTTTCATTTTGTGCTATTTTTACGGTTTACGGTCATTCAATAATCAGGTAGTTGATGAAAGGAACTTTAAGAATGGCAACTTTTAAAGTATGAACAAACTTGATATTTGCCCCTCAAATCATCAACTTTCCTTTACGTATTAACAAACTTGATACTCTGTCTCAGAATCACAATCTGTATCCACACCTTTTGATCTATCAGCAGTTCTTCCATCCCACTAGCCGTGGTTTCTGTTAAAAGATGCGAGTTGATATATACTTTGAATAATTCGTCCAACATAACCAAAAACCTAACAATCCTCCCTTAAACTTTATATTTGCAATCAAAATCATCAAGTTTCTTCTTAAGCACAAAACACATTTTTTGGAGGGTGCTTACAAACTGCTAGACTGTGTATGCTCCATCCTAGAAACATAACCATAATCCACAGTTTTTTGACCTATCTGTCTTTCTCTTCTTTCTCCTTTGAAGCTTATCCTTGATCGCTAAAGGAGTTTTAAAATCAGCAATCTCTTTTAAATGTTTTGACCCTTGGCCTCCCTTTTCGTTCCAAACCTCTTACCCTGGGCTGCAACCTTCTGATTGTGTTATCCTGAGAAGAGGTTATTTGTTGAATGCTAGTGATCTTAGATTCCATTGTAGTACATTTAGCCGTCAATTCCTGTATAAGTTTCATGGTATCCTCATGATAAACTAACTAGCAGTGTTTTTGTAACACTAGGAGTTTTTTAATGCAAGCTAGCAGTTGGAACAGCTTTGCACTCCAATCTTCCAACCAAGTCCTCCTTTGCAAATGATTTGGCAATGTAGTATATCATGCATCTTTTTGAAGGAGAATACAACAAAATTTACACAATTTTATTATTTTTTTTTATGGTTTTTTTTTTATTATTTTTTATTTTTTTAATTTTTTTGACCCTAAAAGGTCCAGCATCAACGTCCAAAAATCCTAGTGCTCATAAACAATCCAACAAACTATGTACGAATCTTCTTCAAAAACCTGCATGAGACAAATGCAACCCATAACTACACAACCTTTGTTATGGTTAGACACATAGTAGTTATAAGTGTAACAAAAGAACTAAAACATTATATGCACTAGGAGGACATAAGAAAAAGAACAAGCAGTGGAATCATATACACTAGTCGTACTAAGATTTGTAATAGCAGTACTACCTTTTTACAAACTTTTGCAAAAAACATTTTGAGACTTAGAAATTGATCATACACTAGCCGTACTAAGATTTCCAATAGCAGTACTACCTTTTTAACCATTTGAATTAACCTTTTTGTCATTACAATCTCTAATAAAATGATGTCTTATTGATGAGTGTCTAAATACTCATCATTTTTGTACTGTTTAGAATGCCAAAACATCTGAAAACACTCAGAAATGCATCAAAATGATAAAAATATCACAAATAAGTGTTTTATGTGTTTTAAATGCAAAAACATCAAAATCTGGTGAAAAACGTATCAAGTTTGCATAATTGGCAGTTTTAGTCCCCCAAGTTTCAAAAGTTGTCAAAACTAGTCCCTGGTAATTCAAAAAACTTGTAAAAATATCATTCAAGGTCCCTCAAGTTTGGAAAAATGTCAAAAATAGTCCCTGGGTGTTCAAAAATGGAAATTATTCAAACAACACCCTTGTACTATTCATAAATGACAAAATTGGTCCTTATGGTGAACTTTTGGAAAATTACATATTTGGTCCCTCAAGTTTCAAAGTTTGGCAGATTTAGTCCCTAGAAGTGTAAAAATGGAAATTTACAATTGAGGTCCTTGTACTATTGAAGCTTGGCAAAAAATTCACCCTTGGAATAACTTTGGAAGGTTTACACATCCAGCCCTATACTTTCAGAAAATTTCAAAAGTGGTCCTTATTAATACAAAACCAAACCGGACCCTATATTATCCAAACCCAAAACACAAAACATAACCCAGCCAAGCCCAAAACTCTAACCCGGCCCAAAATTTAAAATAGAAAACCGCCTCCCACTGTTCATCCCTCTCACTCTCACCTGCAATCCAATACCAGTGGTCTCACCATCCTTCCACCTCACCTCCACCTTTCCACCTCATTCCACAGCTGTCTACCAACTCCCCCTCCACCTCTACATACAACAAAACTGCATTAATGAAAAAAAAAACTGCTCTATGACTTTTCCCGCCAAAACTCCAAGTGTACGAATGTGATGATTTGGATGGATCCAATGGCTGAGAAATGGTGGGAAACAATCAGAGGTCGACAAAGATCAAAAAGAAGTCAATAAATATGAAGAACGAAGCAGTGTGGAGAGTAAGTAGTGTAATTTAGGTTTAGTTATGTCGAACTAGTTAGTTTTTAATTTCCAGTGTTTAAATAAGCTTCCAAGTACTTTTTTATGTAATCTCAGTGTAATATAAAACTTTTTAAGTAATCAATTTCAATTTCCAAAGTCGAATTTATGTTATACAATTTACAAGTTTATATATATTTGATTATAAGTTGATAAGGGATAATAAGCTTGTATAAGTTCTTATATAAGCTTTAATAAGCTCACTTTAGCTTATTACTTACTCAGAAACTCACTTACTCAAATTTTTACTCTCAAAAATACCTTGGTCAATGAAAGTCAACTGCTGGTGATATTGGTCATGAAAATGGAATTGGGTTGATTCTTATGCTGAATTGGGTATTGGTTGGTGTTTTTAATCTTGGTTTTAGTACTGTTATACTGCCAAAATCTTGCTGGACCTCAAAGTAAGTTATCATCAAAACTGTTTCAAAATTGTTTGTTGATATAATTTATGGTCAGGTTTGCTAGATAGATATTAATGCTTGATTTGATGATTCACTAGTCTTAGAATCTTAGTTTAGTGCTCAGTTTGATCTCTGCATAAGTAGGTTACGATTAGGCTAATTAAATTACTTATTAGATCAGTTTAGGGGTGTTTGGTTCCACTTGTTTAACTAAGTTAGAGGTTTGTTCAGTAGTTAGACTCAGTTGCTTAAGTATCATTTAGGTCCATTACAAAGATTTCATTCATTACTTGTCACTAGAAATCACTCAAAGTCAAATTTCCATTTTATGCTCAATAGTTGTTCACTGTCAAGGATTTATAAGTCCAAAACTTGCATCTTGGTTTTAAAGTAGTTAAGTTAGCTTGCACTAGTTCTATTTTACCTCTAAACATCATAATCAGTTCACAATTTTGATTCAAAACTCAGATTAGTCAACCTTTCATATTTATGTTTAAAAGTCAAAAGTTGCAAAAGTGGATTTTCACAAATCTAGGTTGAATTTTCATGGATTTATTTCTGAACTAAAATTAATGAAAATGGGATATGTCCAAGTTCAGTTGGTCTAGTTTATTATTCTCATTTTTGTTGAATTTTCTCAAGTTTCTATAAGCTCTTAAATCAGCTTCCCATATGCCACCATTTGCCCTGTGCACACACTCAGAATACACTGAGTGTGCACAGGTATCTTGCAGCTTTTGCACAAGCTTCATTCAAGCTTGTGATGAGCTGATTTTTGGTCTAAGTATAGTAGGCTAGGTGATCTTTAGGTCCCTATATCTTTTTTTCCCTTTAGCTTATTAGGATTGCTTATGCACTAGCTTAAAGTAGCCACCATAAATACTGTTTTGCTTAAATAATCTCATAAGCTCAAATCTAGTTTAAGCTTATTTAGTAATCAAGAGTTCTGTTAATTAGTTAATTTAGACTTAATTTAGCATTACCTAGCTTCTGTGTTCATTTGATACTCATTTGTGGACTTTGGCTTATTTTGAAAGTGCTTATTCATAAGCAGTTTCACTGCAGCCTCATATTCTCACACATAAGCCATTGTTTTTATATTTTTCATAGATTAAGAATTATATTTTAGTATTTTCCTGAATTTTTCATAATTTTCCATCACTGTTTACTATTTTTCTTTATTTTAACTAGTTTTTAATCCTTTTTAATTAGCCTTTTATTACAAATAAATCAGAAAAAGCTTAAAAAAAATATGTTTTCAATTTTCCTAGATTAAGATAAATATAAAAAGCCAAAAAAGTATTTTTCCATAATTTTCTTAGTTTAAATAATATTTTCTAGCATTTTAATTAGTTTTAAATAGTTTTTAATTAATAATAAATACATAAAAAGTCTAGAAAATATATTTTCAGTTTTAAAATAAGTTTTATCATATTTTAGATTTTTCTAAGTTATAATTTCATTTTTCTAGGTTAATTTTATATTTTCTTGTATTTAAGTGCATTTTAAATAGTTAAAAATAGTTTTTAATTAATAATAATTAAATAAATAGTTTTAAAAAATAATTTTCTTTTTCTAATAATTTTATTTTATTATTAGGATTGTAAAAATATCATTTTCATATTTGTAGGCATTTTATTTCTTAAAACTCACGTTTTATTTTGTACGTTTACGTAATTTTATTTAAACGTACGTTTTAGGTTTTAAACGTTCATCATTTTAAATATAGTGATAGCGTTTATTTAATATAATTTATATTTTTAATTTTCTTTAATTTGCATTTAAGCCCTTGTAATTTACAAAACTTTCTCTTTAGGTATAATTATTCCAATTCTCAAATCTTTTCCCATTCAATATCACCCGATCACAGATTCGTTGTACTACAGTGTTCACACCTCGTTGGGACTTAACGACCCGGGGATACACTATACTCTCCAGATCTTAATTGCATTTGCTTTCTGAGCTGTTTTAAGTTTATTACGGTTGACCATTCACAAGTGGTCAGCTTGTGTGATTAAACTTGACCGTTTGGAAGCAATCACTTATCTCAATATGCTTACTTCTAGAATGCAAAACATGATTTTTAATGATGCATATAGTACTGTTATTGTGTATATAATTCTTAGTATGCATGAAATTTTCAATCCAAAGTAGTTGATTTAAAGCCTTGAATGACTAGTCGAGCCTTGAACGTAGTTCTAGAACGTGCTTAGCTTCAGTGGTGGAATTGGCCATAATTGTTTGCTTCTTACACTGCCATGAGATAAAGCTGCTTTCCAAAAACTGACCCCCTCTAGTTGTAGTCATTCAATCCCATCAGTATATGTAATACACTAACATCAGTTATGGTAACACAAGCAGTAGTTAACAGTTGGATCAACATATCAGTTGTTGTCTTTTTATCCCAACAGTATATTGAATACCCTAGCAGCAGTTATGATAACACAAGCAGTAGTTAACAGCTGGAGCAACATATCAGGAACTGCATAAGTAGATGAGTTTCGCAAAATCAGTAGTTTCCATAAAACCCAACACCGTGCATGAAGATGTTCTCCATTATCTAAACTGTCCATTCGCAAGTAACATAATGCTTACCAGCAGTAAGCTATGTCAACAGCACAAATATGTTGCAACAGTTTACAAGACCATGATAACTGAAACAACACTTAAAGTAAGGTTAAGGTGGAGTTAACCACTTTGCCTTGCACTTGGTCAACTCCATCCCTGCTTTGAACAATGTTCACCACATTAGCTGACTTTTTAACATACAAACACGACAATTGTATTCTTGTATATACCTTTGACCACAATAATAAAACGTTAATTTTATTAATTTTATACATTGACTAACTATATCCTAATACACCGCCAATTTTCTTTTAGGTTTTTACTCCTGTTAACGAGACTGATAAACACTGGTGTCTTGCCCAATTTAACATACCAACAGGAGTGGTAACATTCTATGATAGCGGTGACATGTGTGAGTATGAGTCACATGCATGGTATGTCCGTGTTAGGGAGTACTTACAGGTATCTTCTTATTATAACACAGTCATATTATTACGTGTTTGTTATACTTTGTGACCAGACACCATGCTTTTTATAACCAACATATATAATATAGGGTCAATTGCATATATACCCACTAAAACTTGCATATTTGCATATATACCCAAATCATGCTTAAATTGTGATGAGTGTGTAAATACTCATCATTTTTAGTCAAATCTGAACTGCAAAACGTTTAAAAATGCTCAGAAATGCATCAAAATACTGAAAATATTCCAAAATTGCATTTTATATGTTTCAGATGCAAAATGTTCAAAATCAGATGAAAAATGAGCTAAGTTTGCATAATTGGCAGTTTCAGTCCCCCAAGTTTCTAAAATTGTCAGAAATAGTCCCTGAGCACATAATTTCTAAAGTAAAATCACCAAAGGTCCTTTTAAAATCAAAAGTTGTCAAAATTAGTCCTTTGGTGAAAAATGTCAAAAGTTTTGAGAAATTACAAAATTAGTCCTTCAAGTTTGAAATTTGGCAAAAAATGGCCCCTGGAAATTTGAAAATGGCAAGTTTGGTCCTTGTACTTTTTGAGATTGTCACTTTTAGTCCTTGGAGCAACCTTTCAGAATTGGCAAAAAAGGTCCTTGTATTTTCAGAAATTGCAACCTAGGTCCTTGTCATTTAAACCCTTAAACCCAATTGTGACCCTGCCATATAAGTTTTGGACCCCCTGTCAAATAGCATTTTGGACCCCTTGCATTATTAATCCTCAGTCAAACACTCCACCTTGGCGCCAAAGTCTCTCCTTCACCAACTGTCTCTGCAAGAACCCAGACCTCCCATCCCCCCTCCTCTCCTCCACTCAAACTTGTTCCCCCCACCTCAACTACCTTCCAAACTTCATTTAATGCACCCCTGCCCTTTCACTCAACCCCCAAATGGATAAAAGAAAAATTTGGCGCCAAAATCTGTTTCAAAGGCCAGGATCATTTTAAGCCATCCAATGGCTGAGGAAATTGCTGGGAAACAATCAGAGATGAGAGAGAAGATGCATGGAGTATAAAAGGAAGCATGAAGAAGCTAGTTGAGGAGTCTAGTTTTTTTTAATTTTCTCTAAATGTCGTTTTTATCTTTAAGTTCTTAATTTAGCATAAATCCTGTAATCTTTTGTTAATTTGTATCAATTTAAAGTGTTTAAGTGTATTGAAACTCATTTCAAGCATCAATTTCAGTTTATGTTTACAATTCAAGTTTCATGTTCACTGTTTCAAATTGCAACTTCAAAATCTTGAGTACAAGTGTTTAGTAGTTTATTTCAAAGCTCAAATAAGCTTGTATAAGCTTATTACAGCTTTTCACAAGTTTACATTTAAGTTTCCATTCATTTTGGTTCTTGGTCAACAGAAAGTCAAAACTGGGTCAAGTTGGTAATGGAAATGGACATGGGTTGAAGCAGCCATGGAATTGGGTTGATTTAAAGTTATCGGGTTGGATAATATAGGTTAGAGTTCTGGTTTCACAAGTTTCAAGCCATAGTGGCTAAGGACAGTTTGTGAGTTATTTTAAGATTTCTTTGCATAATCTTCATTTGTAGTATTAACTGGTTCTAATCTGTTTATTAGGCTGTATTTAAGTTATATAAACTCAGTTTGATCATTTATTTTAGCTGGTTAAGGGTTTAGCTTAGAGTTGATTGCAAAACAGTTAATTAAGGTGTGTTTGGAATTGCTGATATAGCTGTGTTCAGGGCTTGTTCAGTGTATAACTCTTGTTGTTTTAAGTTTACTTAGCTCATATTAACTCATATTTGTCATAATCTTGAGCCTGCACACCTTTAAAGTCAATATGCATCTCAAATTGTCTTAAACTGCTAACTGTTGGAGTTTTTGAGAATCAAAGTCTTGAATTGTGTTTAAAATACATAGATAAAGGTTGATTTAGTGTCATTTCATCATATAACACCTAGATCAGTCCTTACATTTGAATCAAAGTTCAAAAAAGTCAGAGTTTCATTTTCACTTCAAAAGTCAAAAAACCTTAAAAGCCATTTTGAGCTCAGTTAGGAGGATTTTTCATGAGCTCATCTCTGAGCCAATTTCAGTGAAATTTGGCATTTTAAAAACTTCAACTGGTCTTTTTACTTATAAGCATTTTTGTGGATTTTTGTTATTTTTCTATAAGCTGCAAACTGCTTCTCTTTCAGGTCCTAATTGCCCTGTTCACAGAGCTCATTATAAACTGAGATTTTCTCAGTTTTGTGCAGGCTTGCACAGGGCTCATTAGAGCTACCCAAGGTCTGATTTTTGGTTTGCTAACTCTTAGCCAGGTCTAGGATAGGTTCCAATTGCTGGTTTTCAGTTTTAGCTTAATTTGTGGCTTGTGCTTATGCCCAAAGTAGACCACTGAAATCTGTTTTTAGCTTATATACTCAAATAAGCCAAATCTGTGTAATCAGCTAATCAGAGGTCAAGGCCTGTTAATACTTGTTGCATTTTGGTTACTTTAGCTTATTTTAGCTTGTGTTATCAGTTGGTGGCTTGTTTTGTTCATTTGGCTTGTTCAAGTGCTTATTTATAAGCACATTGCTTAGCAGTTGCTTAATCTTACACACAACCACCTGTTTTTCCAATTTTCCTAGATTCCAAATATAATTTTAGAGTTTTCCTGAAATTTTTAGATTTTTCCAAGTCAGTTTGCTATTTTTCTTGATTTTAATTGGTTTTTAAGCATTTTTAATTAGCATTTAATACAATTAATTAAGAAAAGGTTCAAAAAAATAATTTTTCATTTTTCTTAAGTTAAGATAAATATAAAAAGACAAAAAAATATTTTTCCATATTTTTCTTAGTTAAATTTGTATTTTTAAGTCATTTAAGTAGTTTTAAATAGTTTTTAATTCATAAAAAATAGAAAAATAATCAGAAAAATACAAAAATAGTTTTGAAAATTCTCTTTTGATATTTTAGATTTTTACAAGTCATAATTTTATTTTTCTAGCTTTATTTCCTATTTTATTGTATTTTAGGCTAATATTAATTAGTTAAAATCAGTTTTTAATTAATAATAATTAATTAAATAGTTGTAAAAATAATTTTATTTTCCTAAAAATTTTCTTTTATCATTAGTTTTGTAAAAATATCATTTTCATATTTTTAGGGTTAATACTGATTTAGTTTCACATTTTCATTTGTACGTAACGTAGTTTTTAAATTAAGTTTTATAAAAACATAAAAACAAAAACATCAAATTGCATTGTACATCATGCTTTAAAAACTTGCATTATGGTGAAATATGCAAGTTTTTAAGTTTTAATGGGTATATATGCAATTCCCCCTATAATATAATTACGGAAAACTATAATTTGTTATACTTTGTGACCAGACACCATGCTTATGACTAGTTGCCCATTATTTGTATCTAGTTGCCCCATAACAAATTTATTATTGGCCAAAGTTTCTTGGGTGTTGTGTTGTAGCAGTTTGACTTTGAGTTTTATGGACACTAGCTCCCTTCAAGTACATGCCACTATGTACCACCATCATTTCCTTACATATATTCATAGTTGGGTTTTAGGTTCCTCAGATCATGAGTTATTCTAAGTGTTGGAACCATGGACAGAGTTACTGAAACCACTGACAGAAGAATGAATCCACTGCTGAAGTTAAACCGCGGCTAGTAGTAAAGTGGAACCACTGCTAATGTATTGTAAGCACTGCTAGTTTTGTAGAGTCGGTTTAATATTTTTTATTAGATAAATATGGAAAAGATATTTATCTTGTAGGTTACGTATTGTATTATGTAAAGGACTCCTTAGCCTATAAAAGGAGGTCCTAGGTTAGATTAGATATACGTGTGTTTTACTATATCTAAGGTCGATACACTTCAAGGTTGTAAAACCCTAATACTGATTAGAGTATTCGTATTAATAATAATATTGAGGTGTTGAATGTTTATTGTTCTTCTTCTTAAGATTAAGTATTAAATTCCGCGTAATATTTAATAAGTCTTTGTCAAGTCAGTTTCTATAAAGGATCGTTTGCTCAACTGGGATCAAAAAGTGGTATCAGAGCTTGTGATCTAGAAACTGAAACCAAAAAGAAGTCTGTTTAAGCTAAATTCAAGCAAGTTAAGATGTCTGACGAAACTCACATGGTTACTGCATCTAAGGTGCCCATGCTCAAGCAAGGTGAGTATCAGGTATGGAGAATGCAAATGAGGCAATACATTCATATGATTGATTACACTATCTGGGATGTTGTTGAGAAGGGTGATACTCTTCCTAAGAAGGGTGATGATGGTAATGAGATAGCCATTGTTAGTGAGGTTGACAAGGCTAGAAGGAAGCTGGATATTAAAGCTCATAGTATTCTCTCCATAGGAATACCTAATGAGTATGCTTTGGACTTTGAACAATATGAGACTGCTAAAGAGTTAAGGGATGCTATTGAAACAAGGTTTGCTGGTAATGAAGCTACCAAGAAATCCAGGAAAAACATGCTCAAGCATCAGCTTGAAAACTTCACTGCTCCCAGTGGTGAAAAACTTGATGGCACTTATAACAGACTGTAGAAACTGATCAGCCAACTGAAGTTGGTGGACTACAAGGTTGCTCAAGAAGATATAAATCTCAAGTTCATAAGAAGTTTGTCACCAGAATGGGCTGTGCATACTGTTGTGTGGAGAAACAAAGATGATTTTGAAAAGATGACTTTGGACAATCTCTACAACAACCTAAAAGTTTACGAGTCTGAAAAGAACATAGCTGGCTCATCCTCAACACCATAAAACATTGATTTTGTGTCTACATGGCACAGGAATTCTCAAGATGTTTCCACTACTGCTTATGAAGTATCCACTGCTATTGCTAATAATACCAATGTTAGTGATAGTGTTAGTGATGGTGCCATCTGTGCTTTTCTAGCTGATCTTACAACCAGTGTTACTGTACTGAATCAAGATCTCGGTCAAATTGATCTTGATGATCTTGATGAAATAAATCTTCAATGGCAAATGGAAAAGTTAACACTGCAAGCTAGGAAGTTCTTGAGGAGGACTGGTAGAAAGGTCAAATATGATGGTTAAAGAAGAGCTGGATTTGACAAAAGAAAGATGGAGTGCTTTAACTACAATAAGAAGGGTATGTCGAGATCCTAAGAGGATTGAAGGCATCAAGAGGACCACTGAAGAGCCTGCTTCTTCTTCAGCATTGGTTGCTCAAGATGGTATTGGTAATTATGACTGGAGTGATCAGATTGAAGAAGGTCCCAATGCAGCTTTTCTTGCTAGTGAAGCTTCTAAAGAGCATAACTTTGCTCTTATGGCCTATGCCTATGCTTCATCTTCTGGTACAGATTCTGAGGTATCTAATGATTCTAAAAATTCTACTTGTTCTTTTAAATCATGTCAAGATAACCTAGAATCTCAAAAAGCTATTAGGTTATAAAGTTGGTCTTGAGAGTGTTGAAGAAAAACTTAATTTCTGTATTAAATGTGAGTTTAAGTATGTCGATGAGATTAATATACTAGGTGGTGAAATTGATCTTAAGGACAGAGAAATTAAAGTGCTTAAAAAGAAACTAGAAGAGGCAGAGAGTGTAAAACAAGAAGCCCTAGTAGAAAAAGAAAAACATGTTGTTAGGGTTGCTAAAACACAATATGCTTCTGATCTAGTAAATAAGCCAATTGGTCAAAAACTATTGAAGGATGGTACTGGTCTTGGATACAACAATATGCCACCACCCTCTCTGATGAAACATGCACCACCTACAAAAGAACTGTCATTTAGTAGTGAATTCAGTTTTAACAAACCTGTAGAAGAGATTAGTAAGACTGAAACAACTAAGATAGGTTCTGATAAGTCATCTGATGCTCCCACTATTGAAGATTGGGAATCAGATTCTGAAGAAGATATATCTGAATCAACTCAGCCTGAAAAGATAGAAAATGTAAAGAAAGTTGATTCTGAACAAGCCAACCTTGTGCCTAGATTTGGAGCACCAATTTCTAGGAAAGTTTTAGACTACAAGGAGATACCTAGGGAGCAGATGAAAAGATATATACCTAGGGGAAATCAAAGAAACTTTAATGGACTAATTTCAAACAGATTAGGAGATGAGTTTCAATGTGTTAAGAAGGCTTGTTTTGCATGTGGTAGTTTTGAGCACTTACAAAGAAACTGTTATAAAAAACAACTACAAGTTTGGAATCATTGGAGGAGGGTAAATCATCAAAACTTTTCAAAGAAAACAATCCCTCATCCTAACAAAAGTGTGGTTCCCAGAGTAGTGTTAATGAGGAATGGTAAAACAAAATCTATAATCATTGCTGCACCCAAATGGGTTCCAACCACTACTAAGCAAAATGTAAACACAGCTAAGCAAAATCAATCCACTACTAAGCAGAATATCACCTCTGATACAAAAGAGGTTTTAAAAATTCCAAAGGTGATAACTGACACAGTGGTTGGAAACCATTTTTATGCTATTAAGGCCTCAACTAGCTGGCAATAGAAGCCTAAGACCAAGGTTTTAAATCATGTCAGTTGTGCATAAATGGACCTAAAGAAATTTGATTATGTTGATGCACAGGTCAGACCCAAGTCAGTATTGGCTTGGGTCCACAAAAGGAACTAACTTGTTTAAATTCATGTGCATGGAAATCTACAAGATGAGCTAAACGACAAAGGACTTTTTGATAGTGGTTGCTCTGGGCACATGACATGGGATGGGAGCAACCTGGAGGATTTTGAAGCTTATGATGGAGGATATGTGGCATTTGGCAATGATCCAAAGGGAGGAAAGATACTTGCAAGAGGCACAATCAAAACAGGGAAATTAGACTTTGAAAAGGTCTATCTGGTACAAGAATTAAAGTACAATTTATTCAGTGTTTCTCAAATGTGTGATAAGAAAAATTGGGTACTTTTTGGGGAAAGTGAGTGTGTGGTGTTGTCTACTGATTTCAAAATGCCTGATGAAAAGTATATACAGCTTAGGGTTCCTAGGAAGGAAAACATATACTGTTTTGATCTTAAAGATGTAGTTCCTAATAGATCCTTAACCTGTTTGTTTGCTAAGGCATGAGTTGATAAGTCAAAATTGTGGCATAGAAGGCTGGGTCACCTTAATTTAAAAACAATCAATAAACTTGTAAAGGGCAACTTAGTGAGAGGGTTACCTTCTAAGGTTTTTGAGTGTAAGGTACTTTGTATGGCTTGTCAGAAAGGAAAACAACATAGAGCTTCTTGTAAGTCCAAAACTGTTAACACCATCACACAACCACTATTTATGCTTCATATGGACCTATTTGGATCTACCTTTGTTAAAAATTTGAACCATAAGCAATACTGCCTAGTTATCACTGATGATTATAGTAGATTTTTTTGGGTATACTTTTTGGCTGCTAAGAGTGAGACTAATGAGATCCTCAAGAGTTTCATTACTAAGATAGAAAATCTAGTAAACCATAAGGTAAAGGTAATCAGATGTGATAATGGAACTGAGTTTAAGAATGATGTGATGAATCAGTTCTATGTAGCTAAGGGTATAGAAAGACAGTTTAGTGTTGATAGAACACCACAACAGAATGGTGTAGCTGAAAGGAAAAATAAGACACTAATTGAGGCTGCTAGGACAATGTTGTCAGAATCTAAGCTACCAACTACCTTTTGGGCTGAAGCTGTAGGTACTGCATGTTATGTGCATAATAGAAGTAAGGTAGTGAAGCCTCATAACAAGACCCCCTATGAGTTGTTACATGATAGGAAGCCAATGATTCCATTCCTAAAACCTTTTGGGTGTCCTGTTACTATCTTGAATACCATAGACTACCTAGGTAAGTTTCAAGAAAAAGCTGATGATGGATACTTTTTAGGCTATTCTTCAAATAGTAAAGCCTTTAGAGTATACAATAGGAGGACTAGGATTGTTGAAGAAAATTTACATGTTAAGTTTAGTGAAGTGACTCCTAGTGTTGAGACCAAAGGACCAGATGGCTGCTTTAACATTGATATGCTAACCAAATCTTTGAATTATGAGCCTATCATTGCAGGAACTTCCACTAATGTTAATGCAGGTACACAAAAGGATTCTGATGCAGAAACAATTTCAAAGGAAGCTGATTCTCCAAAGGAGTTCTATTTGGTTGAAAAGTGGAAAGCTGGTTCTGTCTCACCCATCATTGATAAGCAAGGTCCCACTGATGATGATGCCTTGAATTCTGGAAGCAAAGTTGATCATCATCAAGATAAGGATGAGTTGTTGAAAGATAACTCAGTGTTGGTAGAAGAAATTGAAAGGAAGAAAAGGCATTCTGAAAGCACTGCTAAGCCAACTTCTACCACTGCCAGTACAAGTGAAACCTCGGTTGCAAGTAATGATGATAGTACTTACTTTGGACTGTTGGATCGATGTACTCTAACGAAACTAACTTCAATAGCTTGTTAAGGTTTAATAACCTCGGATAAATCCTAAGTTATTAACAGAGAAACACTGAGCAAACTCTATTAAGTATGCGGAATTTTCTTAACAAAGCTAAGAAGAATAACTTTAACTTTGAACAATTTTATTAATAACTCAAACTCTACTTATTATGCAGATTCTTTAACAACTCTAATAATATCGAACTTCTCTCTAAAAGTCTAATAATGTCACGTATTCTAAACTTGTGAACTCGTACTTCTAATACCAATCTAGGGGTCCTTTTATAGGCTCAAGGATATCCCTAGTCGGTTTACAATTTGTGTCCTTGTACGACAAGTAATCTAATAAAGAATATTCTAGAATTACAAGACTTTCTATAAATGAATATATCAGTTCTTTTAGCCTTGCAGTACTTTGACTTCTTTAGCAGTACTTTGACTTCCTCTTTAGCAGTACTTTGACTCTTTCACTTTTTCCAGTACTTTATCATTCTTCAGCACTTTCATATCCCAACAATCCTCTCCTAACTTGAATTCTACTTGCTTGACTTCAAGTACCTTTGTGAATTTATCTTTAATGTATCCATTTTTAAGGAAAGATTATGTCTTAGTCTTTGGATTGTATCTTTGTAGTTTCTGTGCTTATATCAGTATTATCAAAGTATCTTTAGAATTATTCTTTTTACAGCATCATCCAACAAGCTTCATCTTTTCAGCAACATAGCAACATATGACAATTTGTACATTAATTCAGTTTAAGTTGCAATCTATTCTCATCACTTCCAGTTGTGTTAACTCCTGTGAGAGGTGAATCATTGAAAATTTAATGGATTTAAGTTCTCTTTACCAAAGCCATTAACTCTGGAGTAGCCAAATGTTTTGGTGTGTAAGACCATGGTACATTGATAACCATATGATTTTTAGCAAATCATCAGCTATCAACAGATTTGAGTTTTCTTTACCAAAAGCTGTACTCTTCTGGACTAGTTAGTTCTTTCATCATGGTGAACTAATTACCATATAATGGTTTTTCCACAGCCTTTACCACAAGCCATTTTCTTGTGGGCTAGCCAACTCTTCACATTACTGATATGGTGAGTTGATGACCATACAACTTATTAGCAAGTTGTCAACTAGAAACGGATTTGTCATATCTTTACCAGAGCCGTTTGCTCCTGGATTAGCCAATCCATTTGTAACCATGGTGGATTGATAACCTATTGATGTTACCATCTCAAAAACCATTTATTTTATTCAACCTTTGTTCCAAAATATTTGTTACTTAACAAAAGGTTTCTTTCAAAAATCACTTAACTGGTTAAAAGCTACAAGTAGTACTTTGATTAAAGTACTGTTTGATCAGCAGTACTTTGAACAAAGTAATCGATTTATCAAAAATAATTTATTCAATTAAAATTCATACCAGTTATTCATCATCATCAGCAATAGTAGTCCAGTTGATAAACAAATTGATGACCATACAAGCAATTTCATTGTCTTCTTCAACTTCCATTCCATGCTCTAGCATTCTCCTCATAAGATCTACTGTAAGAGGATATCTTCTATCTGCAAACATGTGAATCATTGTACCATTTTCCAGTTCTAGAACATGAACTCCAGATTCTTCAAAGAATCTCCAGCAAACAATTTCCCAATTCTCTTGATTCTTCCAAATGTCATCAGTGCTTTGCTCTTCATTTTCCCATACAGTTGTGAGATCTCCAAGCAGAATTAAACCAATTCCTTCTAATGGATTATGTTCAAAGTAATCTCGTACCACATGATATAAATAAAATAGATCCACTCTATCTATGATGTGCAATAAATCCCATAACCTGTTGAACACTCTGAAGCTTTCATCTTCTCTATGAAACATCAGATAACTTCCATCTTTGGATTCCACAACTTTAAAAGCAATAATTTGAGATTTTTTCATCTTCATGTCAGCATCTTCCTTAGAATACTCAAAATCCACTATCCTTAGATAATTTCTTAGTTCATCTCTAGTCTCAGATCTTAGCTCAACTTTTTCTTTCTTTGAGAACTGTACATCTTTAACTTCAGTTTTTCTTTTTCTTTCTCTCTTCTTCTTTCCATGTAGTTTCATCTCTAAAATCTTTTATGCTTTCAACACTTTTCTTATAAGCTTCTCTAGCAGCATCATACAATCGTTTCATTTCAACATAATTCAACCTCTGCAATCCTTTATACCCTTGACTTTTTAGATAAGCCATCATTTCATTTCTGTCCTTAGCTCGATTTGGTCTTCTTGGTAGAAATCTAACAGGAATAGGTGACTCTAATGGTTCATCAGCTTCAGCATTCAATTCCTCTTGCAACTTCTTAGCTGCTTCTCTATTCTGAGCTTCTTCAGCTTCCTTAGCTTCTCTATCTTTAGCATTTAATTCCTCTTGAAGCTTTCTAGCTGCTTGTTCATTCAAAGCATCTTGAGCAGCTCTTATCTGTGCTAAAGTTGGTTTTTTCTTCTTTACTTCTACCAATACACCTTTTCCTTTATCCTTTGGATCAATAACAGGTTGAGAAGCTCTTGGTTGTTCCTCTTCTTGCACTCCTGGAATATTAACACCCATTGGCTGTGATAAACCTTGCAAAATTACAGCAATGGTTTCATCATCACTTGCAGTATGAATAGGTTTGGGTGTAGCTTCTTCTTCTTCTATAACAATTGAAGGACCAACAACTTCTTCATGTACAGTTGTTGAAGGACCAGCTTCCTCTTCAAAGTCTAACAACCTTGGAGTAATCAATTCTTGCCTGTAGGATCCTTGTTGTTGAAAAGCAGTACTTTGATCTTCAGTACCATGATCATCAGTACTTTGAACTTGAACATCAATAACTTGATCCTTAGTTTCTTGAATGACCTGTTCTTTAGTCTTTTCATGTTCTTCAGTACCTTCAGGTTCATTTTCCTTAACAATATCTTCTTTCAAATTCCTTTCTTCTAAATTCCTCCCCAATTGGACAGAAGATTGTTTGTGAACCTTTTGGCGTTTGGTTTTCCTAGACTGTCTTTGCTCCTTCTTTGTAGATTTGACCCATATACGATGATGTTGAACCAATGGCCAGACAAAATTCTTGAGCCTTCTAAACTTGAGCTTCAATTTCTTAATCTGATTAGCTTGAGCCTCAGTAGTCTTTTTTAACTTGACTAACTCCCTTGTCAAAACATAATTATCCAATGTTAAACCTTCAGGGGATATAGTATGTGAATCATCTCCTTGAACTGGTGAATATTCCTCTGGTTGAGAATCATGAACAGATCTTTGTGGAGATGGAGAAGGTGAAACTGCAACATCTTCTTGAACTTGTGTACTTGGGGAAGCAGTACCTTGGGATGCAGTACCTTCTTGAGATGCAGCACTTTGAGATGCAGTACTTGCAGACGCAGTACCTTCACTAGCTTCATCTTCTTCAGTATCAGCTCTAACAGCTTGAACAACTTCCATCATAGAAGTAGTTAAGGGAATGTCCCATCTAGTGAATAAATCACTCTTCCTAGCCATAAAGGTGAAAATTTTGGCTTGTTGAACCACAACAGGTAAAAGACTTGTTGGCTTAGGAACATCTGAAAGTTGTTTATTGAGAAATACTTGAACAAACCTTGGATACATCAGCCATTTTGAACCATGAGTGATGTGGGAAAGCATTCCATCTAGAATGAGCCTTGAAAAATTGAAAACACAATCTGTAGCCAAGCCCACAATAGCAGATGCTATGTTAGATCCAAATTGCTCCCATGAATTACTTTTAGCACTAATACAATGAAGCAACACATGCACTAAAAACTTCCATTGAGGACAAAATAGTTGTTTCCTGAATGTTTGTTCAGTTAAAGACCCTTCATAACCAATGTGCCCAAAAGTATCCCAAATTAGTTGCTTATCAAAACGAACAGCCCCATCTTCATCATTAAACAATAAATCTTCTCGAATAGAGACTTCGGTAACCTTGATATTTTTCCCAGCAACCCTAGCATGAATATACTCTTCATCATTCTCCATATGAACCCTAGCTGTTTCCCAAAATTGTTGAATCCAGGGCTCTATAACATCTGGTTCTACTAATAGTGCATAACTGATTGGCGACCCAGTAAGAAAATCGATGACGTCATGAAAGATTGCATTCGCTTCATTCTTGTCTAAGTTAGCCACCATATTGTGCTTTGAAACTGTAGTACGATTCGCCATTGATGAGTATGTTATCATAGCAAGAGATATGACGAATAATATAAGTGAAAGTGAGAGAAATATGGAAAAGATTCTAAAGTATCAATATGAGAGGGAAAATCGGAGAGTAGTTATTTATAGGTGAGATTTAAAAAATCACAGCCCTTAATAACAAAGTTACCGTTAGTAATAATTACCCCTTAATATTACTGTTGGAACAGTACTTTCAATAAGACAAACAGTACTTCCACGTATGCAGACTTTCTTTTGCAAGTACTTTCCAAGTAGTACTTTCATAAAAAAAGATACTTTTCCATATTCCTCTCAGATAACATAAATATCCTCCCCTTAAGCAATGCATAGGACTATACGAACACTAAATAGTCATCCCCTTAAATGTAGCTCAGTAGTTAATCATGCCAATGCTCACCACCAAGTGATTGAATCTTGAAACATCAAAGCCTTTGGTGAGTAAGTCAGCTACATTATCATCCGTGTGAACTTTAACCACATTAATGAGCCTGTGCTCATAGAAATCTCTGATAAAGTGATGCCTAATCTGTATGTGCTTGGTCTTGGAATGATAAACTGGATTCTTCACAATACAAATGGTACTCTCATTATCAATATTGATAGGAGTATTCTTGAAATTGAACCCATAGTCTAAGAGTTGATTCTGCATCTACAAAACTTGTCCACAACAGCTTGCAGCAGCTACATATTCAGCTTCAGTAGATGATGTTGCTGTAATTGTTTGTTTTTTACACTGCCATGAAACTAATCTTCTTCCAAGATATTGGCATCCACCTGTGGTTGATCTTCTATCATAGTTGTCACCTGCATAATCACTATCTGAAAAAGCTTCCAAGTGAAAAGGTGAATCCCTTGGATACCACAACCCCAACTTAGGTTGTTGTTTCAAATAACAGAAAATTCTCTTCACTGCATTCATGTGAGAAATCTTTGGTGATCTTTGGTGAGACTTGATATCTTGCACATAAACAAACTGCAAACATGATATCAGGCCTTGATGCAGTAAGATACATAAGACAATCAATCATTGATATGTATAACTTGACTTCAACTGGTTGTCTATCTTTATCCTTGCCCAAGGATTTAATTGATTTAATAGGTGTAGTAACAGGCTTCATGTCATCAAAATTGAACTTCTTAAGTATGTCAGTAACATACTTGTCTTGACTTATGAAAATTCCTTCCTTTGACTGCTTAACTTGAAGTCCCAAAAAGAAAGTTAGCTCACCCATTGAACTCATTTGAAATTCATTCTGCATCAGCTTCTCAAATTCCTTGACCATGGATTGTTTAGTAGCTCAAAATATGATATCATCAACATATATTTGAACTAACATGATATCTTTCTTATCTCTCTTGATAAACAAAGTCTTGTCAATGGCGCCTCTCCTATAACCATGTTGCAATAAAAATGTAGAGAGCCTTTCATACCAGGCTCTTGGTGCTTGATGTAAGCCATACAGAGCTTTGACAACTTTGTAGACTTTGTTAGGATGTTTAGGATTTTCAAAACCATGAGGTTGCTTGACATAAACTTCCTATGTAATCTTGCCATATAAAAAGGCACTCTTGACATCCATTTGATAAACCTAAAATCCCATATAAGAAGCAAAAGCAAGAAAGATTCTAATTGCTTCTATCCTTGCTACAGGAGCAAACACTTCATCATAATCAACTCCTTCTTCTTGTCTGTAGCCTTGTGCAACTTGCCTTTCCTTGTTCTTGATGACATTACGTCTTTCATCTCTCTTGACTCTGAAAAGCCATCTGGTTCCAATAACTCTCTTCCCATCTGGAAGATCACATAATACCCAAACTTCTTGAAGTTTAAATTGAAGAAGTTCTTCCTGCATAGCTTCTACCCAACTCTCTTTAGTTAATGCTTGAGCAATATTCTTGGGTTCCTCTTGAGAGATAAAACAAGTAAACAGGCAAGTTTGATGGTCCTTATGATTTAGCCTGTTTTGTTTATACACAAAGCTAAGTAAAGCATTGTGAGGTGTAGAAAAAGTCTTAGCTCTGTGTCTAGTCATCACTCCAGAAGTAGAAGGACCAATGATTTGATCAGTATGATGATTCTTATGAACTCTTATGTTTGGAGACTGTGGAACTCCATAAGTATCTTCCAAATTAGTAAAATCAGCATCTTCATTGGAATCTGAGAAAATACCTTCATCTTCAAATTCATCATCAGTTTCTTCTAATCCAGGCATGGTAGGATCATCCAAATCATCCGAAGTACTGGTAAGTGGTGCAGCAGTACTTTGTTCAAAAGTACTGTCCAACGTACTGTGAGAGTACTCTGCAGTCTTGTTCTTCTTCTTTGCCTCTTCATAAGCTCTTCTCTGATCATCTGTGTAAGAATGTGCTAAAACATCTTGAAGAAGCAACTGATTAAGTTCTTCTTGAATAGATTGATCCTCAGCAGACAATGAGGATTTTGGTTCATCAGTACTTTGTTTCGGAGCATTAGTACTTTGCTTTGGACTAACAGGATCTTCATCAGATACAGCATCAGGTCTAAGATGAACTCCATGAACAACATACTGTAAGTCTTCTCCATCATGCACAGGTTGATTTTCTTCTCTAACAGGTACATAGTTCATAGAAGGAGTTAGAACTTCAAGATCAAACATCCAATCAGGACATTTACCTTTCTCATTATCTTGATCTTCTAAAAACTCAACATGAAGACAATCTTGAACCTTCTCAGTGACTCTATTGTACACTCTAAATCCCTTACTGTTGGTACAATAACCCAATAAATATCCTTCTTCTGACTTGCGATCAAACTTTCCCAGATTATCAATTGTGTTTAAAATAGTAAGAGGGCATCCAAAAGGCTTCATAAATCGAATGTTGGGTTTGTTATTGATGTGCTGGTTGTGTACAAGTTTTAAATTTATAAAAGGTGAATTACCAATATTACCAATAACACATACGAGCAAGTATACTCGTCCGTTATAGCAAGATTATGAAGGTAAGTCGGGATCGTTCGCAGGGATTTGAGTGAATCTAAACACAAGTTTGAATTAACGGAGTCTATCCAAAACATATAATAATGCAAATAGATATAATGAAATTCAGATGATTAAAAACTACACTTACTTAAACTAGTTTCATATCATAGATTAATGTGATTGTGTTAACCTCTTAACATGTTGGTTGTGATAATTAGTTGGAAGACTAATCTATTGTTCTTACAAATCAAACCTTCGTCAAGATTTTAGTTCATAAAAACAAGCATTAAGTTTAACCAATCAATTCAAGATCAATTCAAGTTTCATAAGTCTACATACATAAACTTAAACAAAAAAACATCCACTTGTTCATCAAATTGCTTAAGAAATGGTCAATACAAAAGGTAACCGATCATAGACAAAAGGCTACAATTGATTCTCAACAACTAATCTTACGACCATTTAGATGTTTCCAACCAACCCAATTTGATAATCAAAAAGCGTTTCTATTACAATCACACCTTAGTTCCTTTGTGTAATCAAGAATAATGGGTAAAAACAATCATCCATAGACAAAATGATTATGACTAGTTGAATAACAATAAGTTCTTTCGACCCCAATGATTACTATCAATTAGCCAAACTTGATTAACAAATGTCACTATGAAACTTTAGCACAATTGGATCTTAGAATCAACTTGAAATTGAATTAAAACATGTTAACACAATCACTAACTAATCAAATGATAATCAACATCATTTAAGCAAGTGTATAAAGAAACTAGCCACTCATAGCAAACATGAACATAAACTCAGAACTTTGAACATTAGAAAACATGATTAAAAGTCTTACAATGCTTGGAATAAGATTACAAATGGTGTAGTAATGATTCCTAAAGTATTGAGGTGGACTTCTGGATGGTTTGGCCTCCAAATGTGGAACTTCTGGAACTCCAAACTTCTCTGGACTTCTAAGGACGAATTTTCAGAGCTTTAAGGGTTTGTTTGATGAGTAGAGAGATTTGTATTTTAGGTGTGTCTCATATGCTCACAATTAGCCTCTATTTATACTAATTCCAAGGCCTAGGGTATTAATTGCTGAACTTGGCCTCCAAGGAGTAAGGAAGGGACTAGAATACACCAAGAGAAGGTCCTAGAATCGTTTTGATGCAAAGGAAAAGCTTAGTGATAAAGATTTGGCAGATGCAGCTTCTCCAACCGGATCAGTCATACGACCAACCGATCCGGTTGGTCTTCTACAAAAACTGGCCAACCGATCCGGTTGCGGGTTGCGACCGATCGGTTGGTGATGGTTATACTGTTGTTTCTGGCCGTTTTCCAACCGATCCGGTTACAGTTGTAACCGATCCGGTTGGATCTCCTGAGATACGAAAACTTGATCTTTTCTTCACTTTGTCTTGTAGAACTTGGTTCTTCAATCACTATGGTCTTCAAAGGTCCTTGAGATACTGATTTAGACTTACTGAAATGGGAATCTTCGTTTTGCTAAACATTTCTTTATTATCTATTCGTTTCCCTGCACTTGGTTATAAACACTAGACAAACATCTTTTGATGCGTTTAAGCACTATAATCACGCAAATATAACCAAATAACAGATATAAAAGCACACATAACGCTACTAAAAACATGCACAATCTGAGCGTTATCAGTTACCCATCAAAAACTCATAAGGTGTCTTCATCTGTGGTTTGGTGACTGAAATTCTGTTAAGTACATAGCAAGCAGCACTTACAGCTTCAGCCCAGAATTGAATAGGTAGTTGTAAATCTGCTAGCATTGTTCTGGCTGCTTCAATCAAAGTCCTATTCTTTCTCTCTGCAACACCATTCTGTTGTGGTGTTCTTGCAATACTAAACTCCCTCTTGATTCCTTTGTTTGCACAAAAGTCATCAATAAGCTTGTTCTTGAATTCAGTTCCATTGTCACATCTAACACCTCTAACCTTGAGTCTCAATTGGTTTTCAATTGCTATTATGAGTGTCTGATTAGCATCAAAAGTATCATCTTTAAATCCCAAGAAAAATACCCAACTAAATCTACTGCAATCATTTGTTACAACTAAGCAGTACTTTTTCTTGTTTAAACTTGCCACAGAAACAGGTCCAAACAAATCCATAGGTAACAGCTCCAAAGGTTCTTTACTAGTCCTCTCCTCAAGCTTTTTGCATGAAGCTTTGTGCTGTTTACCCTTCTTGCACGCCAAACAGGAGTGATCATTCTTGTAAGTCTTTGAAGGTAAACCTCTAACTAAATTCCCTTTTACCAGTTTGTTGATATTCTTGAAATTTACATGGCCCAATCTTCTATGCCACTTATGTGCTTCTTCAGATGTTGCTTTTGCCACCAAACATGTGGCTCTTCCATAAGAATGAAGACTCTTCATATCTAGACTATACACATCATTAGTTCTTGGTACTCTAAGAATTACCAAGTTGTCATCAACAGGCTTGAATTCAGGAGAGAGGATGAGACATTCTGTGTTAGTGAATAACACATGATGCTTTTTATCACATATTTGAGAGACTGATAATAAGTTGAACTTGAGCTCCTTCACATATCTAACATTCTCAAAATCTATACGTCCTGCTTTGATAGTTCCTTTTCCAGTAATCCTTCCTCCATTGGGATCATTCCCAAATGCAACTCTTCCTCCACTAATAGATCTAAAATCAGACAGGATCTCTTTGTCTCCTGTCATACTTCCAGAGCAACCACTATCCACAATCAGATGATCTTTAAGCTCCTCTTCTGGGTTGCCCCGCACAAA
This sequence comes from Chrysanthemum makinoi, assembly GCA_910596185.1. Taxonomy (NCBI): domain Eukaryota; kingdom Viridiplantae; phylum Streptophyta; class Magnoliopsida; order Asterales; family Asteraceae; genus Chrysanthemum; species Chrysanthemum makinoi. The sequence goes on from OU343217.1 coordinate 41,943,085, forward strand.
GATAAAAGAGTTAGTGATTTTTAGGAACCCAAGCCATTACTGACTTGTGTTCCCTTGTGGAGTTACAAACTCAAATTCTTTGAGTATGTAATTTCCAATGTTTTTCAAAACATGATCCAGAATTATCTTTTGATTTTTAGCATGTGGATTTTCAAAACTTTCTGGATTTTCAACACAACTCTCTTTTACAAGTTCATTCTCTTTTTCTTGTATCACAAAAACATCTGATTATCTTTTTGTTGAAAGTACTGTTTGTCCCTCAGCAGTACTTTCTCTCTTAACCCATTCTGTTTTAACACTTGGTTCCTGCGATCTAGATCCCCTATGTGAATTATAATACCTTCTAGGTTGATAGTAATGAGATCTCCTAGGATACCTGTTCCAAGAAGTGTTAGCAATACCTTATTTTGAGGGAGCAGTACATTGAGAAAGTACTGCTTGTGAAGGTACTGGTGATCTAGAAAAAGGTCTTCTCTGGTGAGGGTAGCTATGATCTGGTGAGAAATTGCTGTGATTGACCCTATTTGAATTATTCTAGACTGGTTTGGTGTCTCTAGGTTTCTGGTTGGCAGACCTGTTCTTTGGGAATTTTCTAAGGTATTCTAAGTGATGTTCACAATCCTTAATTAAATGATTAGGAGTAAAACACACAAAACACAATTTTTGACCCATACTCCCAAAGTGACTTCTTCTATGTCTATGACCAAAATTATTATTCCTTCTAGGTGAATGATTAAACTTGTTTTGACCAAAGTTATCCCAAAAAGGTATAGCAGTACTGTTTTGAAAAGATTTTCCTAAAGGTACTGCTTGTGGAGCAGTACTTTGAGTTGAAGATACTGCTTGACTTTGAACATTATTTTCAACAGTTTCTTTGGGGGTTTCAGACCAAGATTGGCCAACTAGATTTTTCCTAAACTCTAGATTGTCTACTCCAAAACGAGAAACATCAGGCCTAGGGGGTTGATGACTTCCAGTGGGATGGGGAACTGCATGATAACCATTGTCTTTCTTATACTCAGGAGGTGGTTCACTAATTGAATCCTCATTACTAGATGTGTCTACATAATTAATGAGTTCATCATCACTAGTGGTTATATCCTCTAGGTCATCATCAGATTGATTCTCTTCTATGTTATCAAAGTCCATTCCAAAACCTAATCCAATTTTAATGTAAGCTCTTCTCTATTTTTGAACATAAGTAACATGTGACAGACCAGATTCACCCCAAGCAGCAAACTTAGCTAACAAATCATCTCTTTCCTTAGCCAGTTTCTCTATTTCAGAAATTTTATAGTTTAATTTCCATTCACTTAGTTTTAACTGATAGTCCTGTTGTGCATACTTTTCAACCCAAGCTACTTCATTATTTTCATGTGTTAAGATTTTGGCTTCCATAGATTCTAAGGTTATTTGATAACCAGCTACCTCAGACCTAGCCCTAACATAATTATCTCTTTTAATTACATAACTGCCAAGTAATTTTTGATAAAAATCATGACAATTTGAGCATACCTCAGAGATAGGAGATGAACTTGGTGAAGTAGCCACCATTGCAAGTAGAACAGGATCATCATCACTCTCCATGCTCCAATCAAATCCTCCAAAACCATCTCCAGATTCCAAAGCAGCATGTTCAGGTTCCTCATCAAAAGCAGTGCTCCAGTCCAATTCTTCCACTGAATCTTCAACTGCTTCTTCCACTGCTACCATACAGTAAGTCACTGGTTCATCATCAAACTCTTCACTCTAGTCAACTTCTGATAACTTTTTTTGAGCAACCAAAGCCTTTGTTTCAGTAATTGGAATTTCTTTGAGCTCCAGCTTTGGTTTTTCAGTTAACCTGTTTGCTTGATACTTAGCAAACCTGCACTCCCTAGCAAAGTGTCCAGTCTTTTGACAATTGAAGCATTCAATCTTGGATTTTTCAAAAGTGATACCTGTTTTGGTTTGAAGTCAATGCTTTTTCCTGTTTTCTTCATGTACTTCTTGATCCTTGTAGTGATCATTGCAACTTGCCATCTGATATCGATTTCTTCTAAAGCATCCTCTTCAATCTGTGAGAGATCTTCTTCATAAGTGACAGGTAAAGAAGCTTGTTGTGCGAAGAAAGAGCATAAAACTTCATCTTAGTGCATGGTAGTAGTTGGTGGGGCTTGCTGAGCATAGGTGGGGGTGTAAACAGCAGTACTTTGAGCAACAGTACTTTGAGAAGGAGAAGCAGTACTTTTGGTGGAAGTACTGCCCTTATTTTCAGATGACAGAAAAGCAATACTGTATGATTTGGAACTGATTTGGCCATTCATCTCATGCTCATACACCTTTAGATGATTGTAGAGATCATCAAAGTCCATGACATCCAAACCTGGTTGTCCTCTGATCATAGTAGCAATCACATGCCATGTGGATGGCAAACTCTTTAAGAACTTCAGATTAGCATCTTCAACAGATACTTCTGCCTTGTATAACTCCAACATGTTGAGGAGATTTTGAAATCTATCATATGCAGCATCAAGACTCTCTCTTTCACCAACAGTGAAAGTTTCAAACTGTTGCTTCAGCAGATTTCTGTGCATCTTCTTAGAAGCTTCATTCCCTCCAAATCTGGTCTTGAGAGCAGCCCAGAGTTGCTTTGCATCTTTAGCATCATGAAACTTCAATATATGTCCATCAGGTATAGCAGATAAGAGTATGTTAAGAGCCTTCTCTTGATTCCTTATGGTAGCTGCTGGTAAGACTAGTTTGGGTGCTTTGGGTTGTCCAGGAACATCAATAGTTTCTGGAACTACTTCATTACCATTGACAATTACATTCCATAGTGCATGGTTTGTAATGGCAATGTACTGCCTCATCTTCATACACCATAGGTCATATTCTCCTTTCTTGATGATTGGAATTCTGAGTGAGGTGATTGATGGTGGTGGAACAGCTTCACTCGACATCTTTAGGTTTTGTTGTAGTAGGGTTTTAGGGTTTCTTCTAGTCGAGTTTCCACACAAGCTCTAGTACCACTTGTTGGATCGATGTACTCTAACCAAACTAACTTAAATAGCTTGTTAAGGTTTAATAACCTCGGATAAATCCTAAGTTATTAATAGAGAAACACTGAGCAAACTCTATTAAGTACGCGGAATTTACTTAACAAAGCTAAGAAGAATAACTTTAACTTTGAACGATTTTATTAATAACTCAAACTCTGCTTATTATGCAGATTCTTTAACAACTCTAATAATATCGAACTTCTCTCTAAAACTCTAATAATGTCACGTATTCTAAACTTGTGAACTTGTACTTCTAATGCCAATCTAGGGGTCCTTTTATAGGCTCAAGGATATCCCTAGTCGGTTTACAATTTGTATCCTTGTACGACAAGTAATCTAATAAAGAATATTCTAGAATTACAAGACTTTCTATAAAAGAATATATCAGTTCTTTTAGCCTTGCAGTACTTTGACTTCTTCAGCAGTACTTTGACTTCCTCTTTAGCAGTACTTTGACTCTTTGACTTTTTCCAGTACTTTATCATTCTTCAGCACTTTCATATCCCAACATGGACCAACTGCAAAGCCATTATTTGGTGAAGAGGAGTATCCACATGATCCTGATATGCCTGCTTTGGAAGAGATTGATACTCCTACTGATGATGAAGACATGGATGATTTCTTCAATGCTGATTTTACTAATTTGGAAACTGTCATTCATGAAAGTCCAATCGCTACCACAAGGATTCATAAGATTCATCCCAAGGAACAATAACTTGGAAATTTGAATACACCAGTTCAAACAAGAAGCAAGGTTCAGAACACTAAAACCTTTCCTGAACAAGGTTTCTTTGCAAGGTCACTTCACAAAAGAAATAGTCACAAAGATCTACAAAATTGTCTGTTTGCTTGTTTTCTGTCTCAAAAGGAGCCCAAGAGAGTTGAAGAAGCTTTGTCTGAAGAAGGTTTGGTTGAATCAATGCAAGAGGAGCTTCTACAGTTTAAGCTTCAAGAGGTTTGGACATTGGTTGACCTTCCTAATAGAAAGAGGGAAATTGGGACTAAATGGGTGTTTAGAAATAAGAGGGATGAAAGAGGGATAGTGGTAAGGAAAAAATCAAGGTTGGTTGCTCAAGGATACACACAAACTGAAGGCTTGGATTATGATGAAGTATTTGCTCCAGTTGCAAGAATTGAGGCTATTAGATTATTTTTAGAATATGCTTCATTCAAGAATTTTGTGGTGTATCAGATGGATGTTAAGAGTGCCTTTCTGTATGATACAATTGATGAGGAGGTTTATGTTCGTCAACCTCCTGGTTTTGAAGATCCTGATCATCCTGACAAGGTATACAGGGTGAAGAAGGCTATGTATGGGTTGCATCAAGCTCCTAGGGCATGGTATGAGTGTTTGTCTACTTATTTGATGGACAATGGATTTAAAAGAGGGTTGATTGATAAGACTTTGTTCATTAAGAAGCACAAGGATGATATTTTACTGGTTCAGGTCTATGTAGATGACATTATTTTTGGCTCAACAAATAAGGAGCTATGCAAGGATTTTGAGAAACTTATGCATGATAAGTTTTAGATGAGTTCTATGGGTGAACTCACTTTATTTTTGGGGCTACAGGTTCAACAAAGGACTGATGGTATTTTCATTAGTCAAGACAAGTATGTAGCAGATATTTTGAAGAAGTTTGGGTTTTAGGATGTGAAGAGTGCTAGTACACCTATGGAGACTCAGAAACCACTGCTACCAGATGACGGAAGTCCCAAAGTTGATTTGAAGTTATATAGGTCCATGATTGGATCTTTGATGTATCTCACTACATCTAGGCCAGATATAATGTACTCAGTATGTGTGTGTGCAAGATTCCAAGTCACACCCAATACATCACACATGAATGCTGTTAAGAGAATCTTTAGATACCTTAAAGGTCATCCTAAGTTGGGCCTTTGGTATTCTAAGGACTCACCTTTTGATTTGGTGGCCTCTAAAGATAGTGATTATGCTGGTGCTAATTTGGATAGGAAATCTACAACTGGAGGATGTCAGTTTTTGGGAAGCAGACTAATTTCATGGAAGTGTAAAAAGCAAACAATAGTGGTAAATTCTACAACTGAAGCTGAATATGTGGCAGCTGCTAGTTGCTTTGGTCAAGTTCTTTGGATTCAGAATCAATTGCTAGATTTTGGGTACAATTTTATGCATACTAAGATTTACATTGATAATAACAGTACAATTTGCATCATTAAAAATCCTGTTTTACATTCTAGAACTAAACATATTGAGATAAGGCATCATTTTATTAGAGATTGTAATGAGAAAAGGTTGATTCAAATGGTAAAAATCCATACTGATTTCAATGTTTATGATCTTCTCACTAAAGCTTTTGATGTGGGGAGGTTTCAGTACCTTGTAGTTAGTATTGGAATGATTAATCTCTAAATCTCAACTTGTTTTGTAAAAGTTTGTATAAGTATTGTACTGTTATTAAGTGATCTTAGTGTTGCTATTTTTGTTCTAACCACTGTTAGTTATGCTCAAAGAACTGTTTGTTTCTTTGTGTTCCCACTAACCATTTTGCAGAGATATGGAAGTTAATCACTGTTGGAATGATGCAAGAGACTTAAAAGGAAAAGACATGGTTCTCTTATTCATATTTCATAAACTGCATTTAGCAATGCAGTGGTTACAACCATGGCTACAAAGTAAAGGGAGAATACATCACAACATGCTTACACCAACCAACACAGGCAAGAAGCTTTACAACTAACCCTCCACCCACCTAAGGCTTCCTTGGAAAGGCCCACTCAGGCATCACTTTAGGTGCCCCACGCCTTTCAATCACCGTCCAAACCTTTGGGCATGCAAGCCCAAACACAGTTCCTCTGACAGGTGGAGAGGATGATGAAGGACCCTCTGATGGTGGTGCTGCTAACAATGCTCTCGCAAGTGGTGCTTGGAGCTCTTCAGTTGGCAGTACAGCAGCAAGGGGAGGGACAACCAAGACTCTTGAAGAAGTGTCATCATCTGTGCTCTCATATGGTGAAATGTAGCTTGACATGGAGTCAGAGCTATCTTCCTTGATGATGGCATCCTGTGGGAGTGGTTGAAGTGTTGATGGACCAGCAGCTGAAGGAGTTGTGCTCATGGACCCATGGTTTCTCTTTCTCGATGACACCTCTACAAACACCTCTCTCTTGGTTTTACCTGGATTGTTAAGAACATAATTCCAAGCTTCATTATCCCACATGCTATCTGAGATAGAGCTGTCTGATGAGATGTTGATTGGGTTGGAATTGCTCATGGTGATTTTTGGTAAAGCAGATTTTTAGAGATTTTAGTAGGAGATAAGTGTTGGTGTGTTGGATGTATGTGAGTCTAAAGTTATTAAATAGAGGTTAAGATGGAATCAGAAAGTTAATGAGGGGAAGGTGTAAGTGGTTGAGGAGTAAATGAAGTCTTTTGACTTTGGGAAACGATTTAATTACATAAGTGGACCATATTGACTTAGAATTTAGCACTGTTGGCTACCCACTGCTAAGTCTATGGAACCACTTCTTGTTTTATCTAACCACTGCTAACCTTAACCATCTTTTCAGTGTTTGGTTTATGTTTGTGATATGCAGGTATGAAGGATTGTTGTACATTGGATCTTTTGGAGATTTTGCTGATTAGTGATATAAAAAAAAAAGAAAAAAAAATCTTTTGTAATCCTTCATATTTTTGTGTGATATCACTATTTTTGACAAAGATTTGATTGCTGTAAATCTTGGTCAACAGATTTGAGTGTAATTTTGTATCCACTGTAAAGTCTTTCAAACCACTTCTAGTGGTTTTCAATCCACTGCTAGCATAATTCTGTTTTTGGATACTTGGGGGGCTGTTTGGTAACTTTGGTGCAAACGCATTTATATCCCCAAATCACTGCCAGATCATTTAATTGATCTTCAAATCACTTCCAATTGGCGCTTTTCATAAATCCAAACCACTTCCATCTGTTTAATTCACAAATCCCACATCATTCACATCACCAATCATCATGCCGAACCAATACTCCAAAACCCATAACCTAGTTGCTAATTTGGTCAAAAACAATCGATCCGTAGGTTTTCATGAAATGATTGATTTCCTTATTCACAGTCCTATTCACTTTGCCTTAACTGTAGCACCCACCATCCTTAAAGCCTATGTACATCAATTTTGGGGAAATGCTAAGCTTGAGGAGATAGATGGGGTCGAAGTTTTTAGTACTATTCTGGATGAGAATGAGATTTTAGTTGATGAGGAGATCATTCGAGGGGTTTTGAAGTTGGATGATGCTGATGGTGTAGTTAATCTTTCTGATGCTGAGATCTTTGAAGGTTTAGAGAGGCTAGGATATACTAGAAGGGGAGATAAGGTAAAAAATTTTAAGGGAATGTTTTCTCAACAATGGAAGTTTTTGATTCATACCTTGTTGATGTGTATAAGTAATAAGACCACTGGATTTGATGACTTTCCCTCCAAAATTGCTACTGCTATCATATGTCTATCTGAGGGGAGGAAGTTTAATTGGTCTAGGATGATTTATGAAGGGTTTGTGCAGAATATTAGGAAGAAGGGTAAATATTATTTATATCCAAGGTTTGTGTAGCTTATTGTGGAAAGTCAAATAGATGAACCTGTTGAGCATACTAGGGAGTATGAAGTGCATTATATGCTTCCTAAGGTCTTTGCACATATGAGACATCAGAACCCTAATTTTCAAATAAGAGATGTTCCCTTATTCCCACATATGATTAATTTTCCTGCTATTCCTGAGTTTGATGAAGGTCTTGAATCCCAATCCATTGACCCTGAACCCACTGATACTATACTTGAACCCACTGTTAGTGAATCTCAACCCACTGCTAGTGCAACTGAACTCACTGCTAGTCAACCTCAAACCACTGTACTTAAACCCATTTTGTGGAGTAGGAGGAAGAAGGGCACCAAGCTACCTCTGGCTGGTGTTAGTGGTGTTGTTCATGAGGCTATCACAAGTTCTGGAGGTGACATGATTGGAAGGGCTTCCACTACTGATTCATGCTTAGAAAATGGTCAGGACAGTGGAAACATCATTAAGACCCAACCTTTGGCAACTCCTAATGTGGAGAGTTCCTTGGAACTTAACACAGGTGGAGGAATCCCTAGCCAACTGGTCATTCAGGGTGCATAGATGATCAGGCAAGGTCTGGTGCTATGTTTACTTTATCCAAGGATTCACCTCTCAGAGCAGTTAACACAGCTCGAAGTGATGAGGATAGTTTGGAACATGAAAATGAATTGACAGATACCAAACTGGTACATGATGATTTTTCCAATGAACCACCTCTCAGACCAGTTAACACAGGTCAGAGTAGGGAGGATATTCTTGAACACTTAAATGAATTGACGACTAAATGTACCAAAATAGAGGACACAATCTCAAGTCTTCAAGAGTTGGCTGTGTTTCAGTGTAAAGAGATTAGGAGGCTGAAGCACAGGATGTTTGTAATGGAGAAGGTGAGGAGACCTGGGGTTGCTGTTTTAAGAAAAGTGAGAAAGTCAAAAAAGAAGGTGGATTCCTCTCCAGCTGTAAATGTGGAGGATGTATCCAAACAGGGGAGGAGTGAAGGCATGAATTCAGGGGAGGCTGTAGATGTGCATATGGATGAGGATGTGGATAGTGGAGATCAAGCAGAACAATTTGTGGTATCTGATAAAGATGGGAATGAAGTTGTTCTTGAAAGTTTGAAGATGAGGTGATGCAGGACACAACCACTGACAGTGTGTCTGCAACCACGGCTAATGTTCTTGAAACCATGGAAATTGTTTCAGATAAGGTAACCATAACCACTCCCACTTTAAACTTACCCACTGCTATCATAACCACTTCTACAATTGTCACAACTACCTCTGTATCACCACCTAAATCAAAAGAAGTTGAGAAGGAAGTTGCAAGTACATTGATCAATCTAAGAAAAACCTTAACTAACCCTACACCCATCATTGAACATGCTCTATTATCTCTTAAATCTACTAAAAGCAAACCCTTAGGTAAAAGTTTAATTATTGGTGAGCCTTTGAAGAAGAAGGTGGCTCAACCAGACATTGGAAAGGGTAAAGGTATTGCAGCACCAGTTTTGAAGTTTAAAAGTAGAGAAGAACATATTGCTTATGATGAAGAGTATACAAGAGGTCTGTAAGCTGAAGAAGAAGCAGCTGCAGAGAAAGAAAAGCAAGAAGAAGAGGAGGCTACTCAGAAATGGTTAGCTGAATGGAATGAAACACAAAAGTATCTTCAAGCTTCAAATAACATACATAATGAGTATACTACTCAAGAATGGGCATTGTTATCTATTGATGAAAGAGCTAGAATCTTGGGTGAATGGGCAAGGAGGATCAGTAAGGAGAAGAAGCAACTACAAAAGGTGAGATGAGAAATGTAATGATGAGGATTATCAAGAATTCAGGCATACATATTCTTGAAAATCTCAGTAAATGTTCATTTGAGAGAATTCATGAGATTTATCTGATGTGTATGAGGATTAATAATGATGATTTTATTCCAATGAATTCTGAAAGAGAAGAAGAGTGGATTAAAAGTAGTCAAAAGAGAAAATATGAGATTCAGGAGACATCTGGTTCTAAAAGAATGAAAGAAGTGAATGAAGATGGTAATCAAATTATTTCTTATACATTTGAGCTTAATGGAAGTGAAGGAAGTTGGAAAATCCAAAGAGTCAGTAATGAAGTTTCTGAGTTTGAGAAATTTTCACAGATGCTTTAATATCTGGATAGAGATGATTTGATGAATCTTTGGAAGCTTTACAAGAATAAATTTGGTGATGTACGTCCAGATGACTATCATGAGAGAATGGTTTATCATCACTTGAAGATCTTGTTTGAACCTACTGATGATGAACCTGAATGGAAAGGACTCTACAATGGTCATGTTACAAGATGGTTTTTATATCAATCTTATGGAGTTCATGTGCTAACTGTTTCTAGAGAAGTTATTCATATGCTTGTAGAAGGTGATTATCCTCAACTGAATAATTATCCAGGAGTTATTACTCAGATGGTGAAGCCTGGTGGTTTAAAGATGCTGAAGCCCTATGATGATCAAGCATACAATTTGTTGCTAAAGTATGAGCAAATTCTTAAAACTGGTAAGTGTTTGGATACATCCTCCAATTAAGGTGTTTTGAGCTTAAAAGAAACTTGACAATTCTATTTGAATGTATCAAGTTTAGGGGAGGATTGTTGGGTTTTAGGTTCCTCAGATCATGAATTATTCTAAGTGTTGGAACCACGGACAGAGTTAATGAAACCACTGACAGAAGAATGAATCCACCACTGAAGTTAAACCGCGGCTAGTAGTAAAGTGGAACCACTGCTAATGTATTGTAAGCACTACTAGTTTTGTATAGTCGGTTTAATATTTTGTATTAGATAAATGTGGAAAAGATGTTTATCTTGTAGGTTACGTATTTCATTATGTAAAGGACTCCTTAGCCTATAAAAAGAGGTCCTAGGTTAGATTAGATATACGTGTGTTTTACTATATCTAAGGTCGATACACTTCAAGGTTGTGAAACCCTAATACTGGTTAGAGTATTCGTATTAATAATAATATTGAGGTGTTGAATGTTTATTGTTCTTATTCTTAAGATTAAGTATTAAATTCCGCGTAATATTTAATAAGTCTTTGTTAAGTCAGTTTCAGTAAAGGATCGTTTGCTCAACTGGGATCAACATTCACCATTTAGAAACTATCCTTCTAATTTTAAACCCCAATTTTTGTTTACCCCAACCAACAACAGAGTATCTCAAAAACATTTGTTATACTTACTTGTCTATATTAGTAACATCAAACGAATACCTAGCGTATACCTAACAATAAAATGTGCAGGTTAACTAGAAGCAACCCAAAATAAACAACATAAATCTGCTTGCTTCCGTATTTTAACAATTTATTTTCCTGATTTTAATTTACATTGTGTCTCGTACATATAATACGATTATAGGAAATACATACTTAGCCACCAAGCTTGATTACTTTTAATTTTGAACTGCACATAAGGTTCATGATTTAGTTGGGCCACATATGATTTAGTTGCCCATCGTATCTATGTGCTTGCCCAAAAATATTAACTTGTTCGACACAGGTTTCATTGTGCCTTTTTTGTGCAATACTTAAACCTGAAAATTAATGGACAAAAATAGTTCAAGTACATGCCACTAGCTAGCACCATCATTTGAATACCTCCTTTCCTTATTAATAAAGTTTTTCCTACTTATGTGCATCCCTGATTTGGGTTTTTTACAAAATATCCATGCAATATTGAAGTTAGCACAACCAAGTGCACACTTACTCAGACTTTATGATATAAAATGTAAGTTATATTATGGTAGTGTATTATTACATAAAATATAAAGTATATGTATACCTAATAATAGCATATGTGTGTTAGTTGATGTAAACAAAAACTAATCAACATAAACATGTTTAATGGTGTGTATGTAAACAACATACTTAAGTAATAATTTTCCTAACCCAAGGGGCATAAAATTTTGTTGCATTTGCAACTAAACAAAAGGCTAACTGGTTTAGTTGCCCCCCAATTGAAACTAGTTGCCCAAAATGGTTATCTTGTGGCCTGGAATCGTTTGAGTACTAGAGAAGCTTCATTAATTAAACTTGGCCTAATGTGCAATTGTAGTTACTTGACAAGACTCAACTATTCACCACTTGACTATCCACATTAATTCAGATAGACTTCAATTCAAAATAAACTCCATGTCACCCCACCCCCACCCCATTTGGGTTATATAAACGGACAACATATATTCAATTTTCATACAACTTTTGTCAAGGGACTGATGCAGGTTTTACTGACCAGGTTTTAATATTTATAATACTTGTTATACCTATGGTCTACCCAAATGCACTAACGAGCAGTGTACCCGGTCGTGTGTAGTGTAGTATTCGGTAAAATCGAGGTCGTCGTGTGTAGTGTAGTATTCGGTAAAATCGAGGTCGTCCCAAGAGTTATGTGTGCGGATTTTAACTAAGTCTAGGTGCCACTGATTTTAATATGATTATGAGGTTGAAATAATTAATTAACTACTAAGAAAATAAAATAAGAAAGCGAGTAAAGGCAAAGGTTGTGATCAATAGAGGAGAGGGGTGCTAACCTAGTCATTCATTCTAATTAGCTATGTTTATGTTTAATTACTTCCAATTACTTCAGGTGAGGTCAAAGTCGCTAGGACAACATTTGGTCAGTTCGTCCTAGCCTATCAACAAAGGGTACCACTGGAGAACTCAGGTGACCCGTCATAAGTCCAGTTGCTCCTGGTCCCGTAATCCAAGTCATTAAGTACCGCTACATGCTAGATTCATAATAGTGAGTGCCTGGGCGCTAGCATCTGAAACACTCACCCACTACTTCTTAAGTTCATCCAAACGGTAGGTGATCAGTTGGTCAAATCTCACAAGTGGAAAGGGTTTTCAGTTGGTCATATCTTACCCTTCCCATCTCAATCTACCTACTTAGGGTCAGTTGGTCATATCTCCTAAGTAACTAACGACTACCTCCATTCAAAACTATCGAAACAAGGGTAGCTACCAACAAACTATGCATGCATACACTTAGAAATAATTATACGGAAGCAATATAAAGCAAACAAAACAATTAAGGAATCATAACTAGGCCAGCACCAGAGGTGCTTAGCCACTCATATTAACTAAAACAATCGATTCAATGTTTAACATTACGAAATACATGAATTAAAAGTTAAGAAAAGATAAAATGATAATGCTTATCGTAGGGGAGTGATTTCTCCCTTGGAGATGGCTCCGTATGCTCCTCTAGATATGCCTTCTACTTCTTCTCACGTTCCCAGAAGGTTGTTTGTAAAATGGGATGATTTGAAATGCTGGAAATCGTGGGGTATTTAGAGGCCAGATCTGGTTACGGCGTAAGCAATGTTAAGAGTTACGCCGTAACACCCAAATCTTCGTATTTTGCACTAAAATGCTGGTTACGGCGTAACCTTTGGAAAGAGTTACACCGTATCTTGAGTAAATCTTGGTTACGCCGTAGTTGTAGCATAATTTACGGCGTAATTAGTAGCGGCGCGGAACCTCATTTGACCAAACATGGTTACGTCATAATCTTGGATAAAGTTACACCGTAATCTTCTGTTGAGTTGGTTTTTTGAGCCACGCTTTAGTTACGGCGTAATGTGAGAGTGGAGTTACGCCGTAACTTCTTCAAAGTAAGCATACTATGATATATCTTCAATAAACTTCTCCAAATCCGCGTCTATTTAGCTCCAATGCTCGTAATTTACCTGAAAGTGAAATATAAAGGAAAACAAGCGTAAATCCATATAAATGATATAAATTACGAGTATTATCGGCGGAAATTGACAGTTAATATTAAGGATTATTTGATGTTATCAAATATCCCCCCACTTGAACTCTACTTTCTCTCAAGTAGACCTTATTAGATAGATTCCTAAAAAGATATCTCCTATTACCTGGAAAATATAAGTTTACAAATCTCTTATGCTAGAATAAAACAAAGCCGAACACCTCATGAAATGGGAATGAAACACTCAAATCTCTCAACTATTCTAAGTGTCAATTTTGGGTGATCACTCAATCGCACAGTCATAGCATGTATTCTATCATAAGCTTGGCAGTTACACAAATCTCCACCTCTAGAGTTAAGGGCTAAACAATTCTTGAAGGCAATATGGGTAGACACGACAAAGGTTAAGGGTGACTCGTCATTACTAACATGTCACGGTGAAGTGGGCAAAACCAATGATACATGACCAAATCCATGGCCAAGACACCAAAGATTGCTCGCTGCATCACCTAGACACGCTTCATGACTAAAGGGTAGGATAAGACATGGGATATAGATGGTGTAAAATTAAAACTCAAGCAAATACTCTAAATTTATAACCAAGTCATCGCCACTTACCGTTCGCCCAAAGTTCAAGTTTCGAAGTTAAGAAACCGGATCATGATATACCAGGTAGATGTGTCATTAGAGGACGTCATGATGGGCACACTACCTTTTCTCCAACTGTTGGCATGATTACCAACTCCAATATTCAAATGTGACCGAGGTGGCCTTCTCGATACTAAATCTACAACAAGCTCTTAAAATAGTGCTTAATATATAGCACTTTACAATCAACTGAATAACAAATACATGACTTTTTTTTTAATCATAACTTAACATAATTTCCCCCCACTTAAGATGAACAATGGGAATTTAAGGGGTCTGCAATGATCTTGAGAATATGTCGTCGACGAAAGCGTGATTCCTGAACCTTTCCACTGAACCTTGAAATTAGGCAAATGATGACTTCCCAATCACAAATAAAGACTACAGGGTAGGCTAAGGTCTATGGGTGTAACGAAATAGTATATTGGGTTAACAAAATGAAAGGAATGGCTCAGATGGGCGTATCTGGGGGTATCTTGCACTAAAGGTGAGTGCAACAAAATGGTTTTACATGGGAGTCGAGAAGTCGAGGTGACTAATCGATAGACACAATGGTAGGCTATTTGGGTGATAATCCTATAATACTGCCTTCTTAAACAGAAACGTCCAAATACATCGAGCTAACTCAACATACCTCGTCTATGGTCTCGAAATGAGGCAAAGGCCATGTTTTAAATTTTATAAGCTACCGGCACACTCATAATTTGGTGGATTTTGGGTAAAAATTTGGAAACGGATAAGGCTAATCTCACCATAATATATCAAGGGTTATATGTGCTCGGCTAAGGTCTAATCTAGTTAGGTGAAGAAAAACATGTCAAAATTTTAAAAATGGCATAATTTTTCAAAATAAACTAGAAAAACGAGGGCAAAATAAAGTTCAAGAGACATCTCTACTCCCGTCCCCCCACTTGAATTCTAAAAAGTCCCTTTTATACTATGCGTTAAATAAAGGTGAAGAGAAAAGTAGAATTAGAGCGAGAACTTCCCTGAAATTTGCTCCAAAAAGAAAGAACCCACGAAAAGAGCCGTGCCTTCGCATAAGCATCCATAAGCAAACTTCAACCCCTGAAATCACACTACCTGACAAGCATAGTTCTAAAAAAAGAAAAAGAAAAAATGCAAAAATAAACCTAACTCACTTTCGTAGGAATCACGGTTGCATTTAGCGTATGCAACAAGCCTTTTAAACCACTTGGTTTCCCAAGTGGACGAGTGAAGTCTCGTGAGGGCTTACAGGGAACATACCCACAAAGTTCATTTAAACGACTAATACAAGGTTATTGTGTTTAAAATGAAAGAATTAATGCAGAGGATTGTTACGTCGTAACTCCCAGAAGGGGTTACTCCGTAACTAGGCAAAACCTGGTAGACGCTGCAAAAGTGTAGGTACGGCGTAACCATGGAATTACGCCGTAATTGGTAATGCCTTTGAAGTTTTGCTGCGAAAAGGGCCTGTTATGGCGTAACCATGAGAATGAGTTACGCCGTAACTCTGGTCGGATCCGCATGCTACAACAACAACTTTTCTTTGTTTCCTACAAAAATGGTTAAAAACACAAAACCCAACAGAAATGGAAATAAAATAAATGAAAGTGATAATTCGGGTTGTCTCCCGAAAGAGCACTTTTCTTTATTTACGAGTCTTTTAGTTAGACTCAAGGCCTCAGGGCTTTATGGCAAACTTCGGTTAACATCCTTCTTAGCTGATTTTTTGTTTGAAGAAGGCGGGTCCCAAACACATGGAGAAACAATCGAAGTTATGGAATATCGATTTTCTTGCAAAAAATTATCCTTTACCAATTCGTAACGAAATTTAGCCTCTTCTTCCCATTTTAGTTTAACAGCTCCAAAATTTACTCGTAACCAATTTTCAAATGAGATTCCTTTGTATCCGATTTCCCTTCTCTTTTCCTCGTCAAAGCATGCCCATTTCTTGCGTTTGATCCAGTTAGGATCGGGGAATTCTCCTCCATCGCAGATCTTTTGGTTGGGGTCGCATGTAGGCCATGTCCTGGTGAATTCATCAGACATCATAGCTGGTTCACAAAAATGAATAGTCCAATCTACCTTAGTAAACCAATCGTTCATAATATTTTACCCTTGAATCCATCGCCTCTTAACTAATTTTTCGTCTTCCCAACACCACCAAACTTCTGCTGCTTTTTCAATCATACTAATGATAAATTCTCCTCCTCCATTACATTGTTTTTGATAAGGAGAACACGTTGGCAATGTCACTTTAGACCTCTCAATCAAACAAGTTTCAGGAGCACAACAGTGAAGTTTACCCGTAACAACATAACTAGGCACAGAAGGTCGGACCTTATCATCTTCTTCATTGCTGTTGTCATCATCACTTGATTTGGTCCCCTGCAAATGGCCAAAATATGAAGGAGGAAACCTATCGGAATAATCTAATTGAATCTCTGGTGAATCCTCAGTTGTTACTCTTTCATCCGGCTCATGGCATAAGGTTTTTTCCAATTTAAATTCTACTCTATCACCATAGTATCCCAACGAGTCAAGGAACGGTCTACCGAGAATCAAACGTTCCTTCGTATTTTTCTCCATGTCGATAACCACAAATTCGGAGGCAGAAACAAAGACCTTAACACAAGTACCACCTGTAATTCCTAACGGAGTAACCCTGGTCTTATTCGCCATCTCAATCACTATATCCATTTTCCAAAGATGGATTAATTTGAGTTTTAAGAATACGGAAAGTAACATGATGTTTATACTAGACCCAAAATCCACTACCCCCAAGATATCATAACTCCCAACTAAACATGGAATGACTAACCCATATGAGCTAATATCTTTAACCGAAAATAAACCGATTTCAGACCTGTTTACGCTTTTTGAACCATAGTTACGCCGTAACTCTGGAAAATAGTTACGACGTAACTGCTCCTGGTTGTCGACAGTCGTTATCTCCAAATTTTTGGTTGGAGATTGGCAATTCTCAATCACTTCCTGTGAATTATTATCAGCAAAAACGGCATTGCATACCACTATAGGTTTGGTCCCCTCAGGTTCAATGTTACTCATCTCTATCTCAGTACTATGCTTCTCCACCATGGCTTCAAGGTTTTTTAGGGTTGTGTCATGTCTGGAGAGATTTTTATTAGTGTTTTCCTGGAAGTCCCTGAGCAATTTATCTTGTTCTTTTTGTCTTTAGGCTGAAGTCTGCAGGAACTTGTTGATGGTTTCTTCAAGGTTGGGCCTTTTTTCTCCATAAGGCCCGTGGTTGTAATTTCCAGGAGGCCCTCCACGATAGCCATTATTATTACCATTGTCCCCATAAAATGGTCGATTTTCTCCGTATTTAGCTTCTTCGACTGTACTATCTTCATTAATATTAGGACAATTTTTTGCGAGATCTCCTCGTCCACAGCTTTCGAAACCAACTTGGATGGCATGAATAGTTTCTCTAATCTTGAGCATATCCCGACTAAGGTTTTTAATTTTGTTAGTTATGGCGCCTGTTTGTAGGATCGTGAATATTATGTTGTTTAATGATTCGGGTGGTCTAGGATTGTGATTAAATAAGAAAGCCTTTTTAGAGAGATGAAGAGAGTTGAGAGGAGGTTTCTTGAAGAGAGTTGCTTTACAAAAGAAAGATTAGATTCAAAGAAGCCACACCCCTTCCAAGGATGGAAGGGGTATTTATAGTTACAAATGAAACGCCCTCCTGACGGGCTGTTGATCAGGCATACAGTGGGTAAAGACCCGTCCTTCCTCCACGGTGTTGCACTATGCTAAACTAGACTAATAACTAACTAATAAAACAGTAAATAACGTAACTAACGATATGTCTACGAGCTAACTTATGCTAGATAATATTTGGGGTGACCGACTCTTTACTATGGAATTTTCTAATTCCTAACAATCTCCCCCTAAGGGAGGTCAACCCATGTTTTACATTTCAAATCCTAGCATTCTATTCTTGACTTTGTTCTTGAGCTCGTAGACATCAATTCTTCAATTCCGCAATCTTTTTGCTTTTGTAGTGACTCTTCATAGTACGATTATTTTGTACTTTCAGTGGAGGTCTTTGAACTGATCCACATATTGATGATCTTTGAGCTTTATTTGAGATCATCAGCCACAGTAAATCTCTGGATCACCCTTTATTGTGTTGCCATCATGTGATGTCGTGACTTTTGGACCGACATGCTCACACTTTCAGGATCATGAAATCTTTCCATCAGAGTAGCGGAAGCTTTACTGGTTCAAGATATTTGCAGCAGCATAGCAGAAGCATAGTATAAAAATATCTGAGCCAGGTTCTGTAGATATGCACAAGTCATGATTTCTTCAATTAAGTGTGGATGCTGTGAGCATGCGGCTTTGGATTGACTCCTCAATTCGATCATGCCAACCGTCCAAATGTACCTGAAAACAACAATTATCAATAAAACACACGAAAGTGTCTTTGATCACTTTTGTTGAATTGAGGTACACGGCCCATGGTTCCCCGTTGATCAGTACAAGTACTTCCTGTGATCCAGTATAATTCCGAAGAATCTCCTTGACAGGGTTTCGCAGCTGTTCTAGCCGTTCTCAAACCGGAGCGTCTCAAAGAAGACAACACGGAGTGAGTGAACCAGCGAATTGAGATTCACTGATTGATGAGAAATTGATTTGAAAACAATTGTGTATTGCTTAGAAGAAAGATTTTTGCAATACGACGAAGGTTTTATGAGAAAGATCAATTTTCAATCAAAATACATTTTGTATTTAAAAGAGTACGCATTCGACGTGCTAGAGAAAAGAAGATTTGCACATCGAACGGTTTTTCCAAAAGTATTTTTTCAATCAGAGATACTTTTTGAGTTTGAAAACATAAGTACACATTCGACGTGCTAGAGAAAAGAAGGTTTGCACATCGAACGGTTTTTCCAAAAGCATTCGTCAATTCCAATCCTGGACCAAGATTGATTCAAGAGTGAATCGCCCCATCGTTTCTGTCCAGTTGTCACAAGCTTGATCTTTAGAAAAGATCTCACATGTCACCCGCCAAGAGCTTGTTTGATGTTGGCTCTAGAAGGATGATTCGTTTATTTTTGCAGCGAAGGGCAGTTTTAAAATTTGTATTCCCGATTAAGAATCAATCACTACTTGAGGACAAGTAATAATCAACCTTCCGGATGTCGTATTCCTAGGCGAGAGATGAATTGAATTTTATGTATTTGTTTGTTCGTTTAAAATGATGCTTGATTATCGTTGGTTTTTGTTTGGTTATGTAGGCTAATTTTCAAAACTTTTTATACTAATTAATAAAGCAACTATTTTAAGCGAGATAAAAATTAAACTAATAGCAAATAATAGATAACGACTAACGATATAAGATAAAAAGCTATGCTTGTCAAGTGTGGTGAAAATTTCATTAAGTGTGGATTTTTCTTTAAAAGCACTAATGTAATTAATACCCGTCGAAACAAATTATTTCCTCACAACATTGGCTTATATTGAAAACAATTATTTTTCGGGGTAAAAATTAGTAGACTTTAAATAATTAATTATCCCAACGGCTTTTGCCCGTTAAAATAACCAACTAATCAAATCATAGATTAATCCGGAAATTATTAATTAATAACCTTTAATTATCCGTTTAGAAAGTAGATTTTTCTCACAACGTTGGTTTATATTGAAAATCCCACATTTTATCTAGATAAAATCTACTTGGTTAAATAGTTAAAATCCTTAACGGCTTTTGCCCGTTAAAGTTTCTAAAAATCAAACCAAGTAAACCAAAGGCTACCAATTAATAATCTCTAATATTCCACACTAAA
This sequence comes from Chrysanthemum makinoi, assembly GCA_910596185.1. NCBI lineage: Eukaryota > Viridiplantae > Streptophyta > Magnoliopsida > Asterales > Asteraceae > Chrysanthemum > Chrysanthemum makinoi. The sequence goes on from OU343217.1 coordinate 41,962,910, forward strand.
TTTCACAATTCACCAATCACTTGACATGCATAATAAAAATCTACTCACTAATAGTCATAAGTAAACCAACAAAGATAATAATAATAAGCTCAACAAACATCATTTTTCCACAAGCTAAAAGAGAAAGTAAGGAAAATAGAACCCGATCTACAATACGAGACGAATAATACCACCCGATTTTATAAACTTATCAAACCCTAAAGTTTACTTCTTTAAAAGCTTTAATAAGACCAAATATTTAATAAAGTTTGTGACTTTATTAACTAAATAGCTTATTAAGACTAAAAAGCTTTAAACTTTAGTTAATAAGAAAGCTTATAAAACCCTTAAGCTCCTCGCCTTAGGATGAAAATGATGAGAAACTAAGCAAGATCACAACTTTATCAAAGGTTAGAGAATAAGCAACATTATGGATCAAATAAGCTATGGGAAAGCTTATTGATCTAAAAAGCACTAAACTTTCAACAAAATAAGTAAAGAAAAAGGCTTAAAGATTAGATCAAATATCCACCCAAAACTAAGAGGTTCAAATCCGAAGATTAAACGTGAGTTGGGTATATTTAAGGACTAGATCTAAATAAATAAGCTAGAGATAAGTTAAAAAGATTAATACTTTTTGTTTTTTTTATTTTTTTTTTATAAAAGAAGTTGAAAAAGAAAATAAATCTAAGTAAATAAAAGAGTTTTTGAAAAGAAACTAAAAATAAAAAGTGCTTATTGAATAAGAGATATGAAAAGCTTACCCAAAAAAAGCTAGTCTTTTATATCTAAAAATAAGCTATAAGGAAGAGCTTATTCAAGATAAAAAGATATGTAAAAGGCTTAAAGTGAAAAAGCTATAAGAGAGCTTATCACTAAAAAGCTAATCTAATAAACCACAAAAAGCTAATAAGCTATTATGGCTTATTTAGATAAGAAAAAGAAAAGAAAAAAAAAAAGAGATGAAGAAAATAAGCACTTAAGTAAACTCCATAAACATCATTATCATTAATAAGCAATAAATATTTGGAACAATAAGTTCTTAAAAATAAGCTAAAAGCTTAAGCAATAAGAAAGATAAACTACCAAACTATTAAAAATAAAAAATGAAGTGTGTGTCTTCTTTCCATCGGGATCCGGAGCCTCGTATTTATAGCACTAATAAATTCTCGATTCTTCCGATGCAATCTCTTCGTATAACATGTGATAGGTGGCCACGTGTCGACTTTAGGTTGGCTGGAGCATATAGTGGAGCAGCGAGAGTGGGTGAGGAGGAAGCAGGCTCACGTGATCATTTCTCTTGAATGATTTTATTTAAGTGGAATGAGCAGTCACGTGGATATATAAGATATTTTCTTTGTGATGAGCATGTATCAAAAATAAATGTTGACATGAGTGGGATTAGAACCCAAGACCTCTTGCTTGATAAACATGTACCCAACCACTAGACCAAGAGCTCTTTTATGTCAAGTCTTTTGCATTTAATCATTTTTTAATGCTCTTTTAATTGATCCAAATTTTAGCCATTATCTTTAAAAATATAATCTTCGTTCGAACTTCGTTTAATCTTTCAATATTTCTTCCTTTGCCTCGATGCTCCACATAAAATAACCATTTGACTCGATTTTTCGTGATCTTTCCAATGATGTGCTCGGATAATTTTTACGACTTCGTTTGAACCTCCAAAAACATGAAAATGTCGTTGAAACTCATCCGAAAATTACCGTTTTTGCTTTGTTTTCAAACCCTTGTACCTGCAAGACATAATAACACATATCCAACATATTTGCAATATAATTTGACATATTTAATGGTTATTAGTCCGATTTAGCATATTTTTAGATATAAAATGATGTGTGTTTTAGCACTCATCAAAACACCCCACACTAAAACCATTGCTGGTCCCACACGCAATGTTAATTACACATGGAAAAAACAAAACCCCACACTAATCTACAACACACTTATTAGAAGAAAAATAAAGATAGATAGATAACACGGGTTGCCTCCCGAGAAGCGCTTGTTTATTAACGAGTCACGAGCTTGACTTGCCCCCGAATTAGTTGTCCATAGGGGAAAGATGGAGATCTGGGACATCCAAGGTAGGAATGTCCCCTCCATGGTAGTGCTTGATCCGATGCCCGTTTACCTTAAAGTTTGGACCATCGGGTTGGGATAACTCGACGGTCCCATAAGGAAACACTTCGGTAATAGTAAACGGGCCGGACCAGCGGGATTTCAACTTGCCCGAGAAAATCTTCAATCTAGAATTAAAAAGAAGAACACGATCACCGACAAAGAATTCTCGGTTTTTGATTTTTTCATCGTGTATCTTCTTTGTCTTTTCCTTATAGATCAAAGAATTCTCGTAGGCTTGATCACGAAGTTCATTTAATTCATTCAATTGAATCTTTCGGTGATCACCCGCAGTCTTGAGATCAAAATTTGACCATTTCAAAGCCCAATAAGCTTTGTGCTCGAGCTCAATGGGGAGATGACAAGCTTTTCCGTACACGAGCTTATAAGGTGTACACCCAATGGGGGTCTTAAAAGCGGTACGGAAAGCCCATAAAGCGTCATCTAATTTGTCCGCCCATTTAGCTCGATGCTCACCTACGGTACGTTCAAGAATTCTTTTTAAGCCACAATTGGACACCTCCACTTGACCACTTGTTTGAGGGTGATACGAGGTAGAAAGCTTATGTTTTACACCATATTTTTCCATAACTTTGGAAAATTGATCATTGCAAAAATGTGTACCTCGATCACTGATTATGGCCCGAGGGGTTCCAAATCGGAAGAATAATTGTTTCAAGAATTTTACCACAACTCGGGCGTCATTCGTGGGTAAAGCTTTGGCTTCCACCCATTTTGACACATAATCGACGGCCACAGTATATACTTGTTCCCTCGTGAAGACGGGAATGGCCCCATAAAGTCTATGCCCCAAACATCAAAGATTTCACAAATTTGGATGGAATTTTGAGGCATTTCATCCCTTTGTGATATTTTTCCTTGGCGTTGACATGAGTCACAATTTTTGACCATGTCATGGGCATCACGATAGATCGTGGGCCAAAAGAATCCAGAATCGAAGACTTTCTTGGCGGTGTAGTTCGGGCCATGATGTCCTCCGGTGGGACCATGGTGACAAGCTTCTAGAATATCCATAGCTTCTTTCCCGTCCACACACCACCTAATAATTTGATCAGCACAGATTCTAAACAAATAGGGGTCATCCCAGAAATAATGTTTAATATCTTTGAAGAATTTTTTCTTTTGTTGGGATGACAACCCTTTAACAAGCACATTACCCGCTAAGTAGTTTGCGATATCGGCAAACCACGGGGTTTCATTTTCATTGTTAAGAGAAATCATATTCAGGGACTCGTGTGGAAAATTATCATTCATTTCCATATCGAGATCCCCTTTATGAGGATTTTCGAGTCTACTTAAATGATCAGCCGCTAGGTTCTCTGCTCCTTTTTTATCGCGAATCTCGATATTAAATTCTTGGAGGAGGAGAACCCATCGGATCAATCTAGGCTTAGCGTCTTGTTTAGCAAATAGATACTTTAAAGCCGAGTGATCCGTATACACTATTGTCTTAGACAAGACAAGGTAAGGACGAAATTTCTCAAACGCATACACCACCGCTAATAACTCTTTTTCCGTAGTGGTGTAATGTATCTGAGCATTTGATAAAGTCTTACTTGCATAGTGTATAGGCTGAAAATATTTGTTCTTTCGTTGCCCCAAGACTGCTCCGATAGCAAAGTCACTAGCATCACACATTACCTCAAAAGGCAAGTCCCAGTCGGGGGCAACAAGAATGGGAGCTTCGGTTAATTTCGTTTTAAGATGTTCAAATGACTCCATACATTCTTTAGAGAACATAAAAGGAGTATCTTTTTCTAGTAGATGGGTCATAGGCCGGGCTATTTTAGAAAAATCTTTTATGAATCTACGATAAAAACTGGCATGACCCAAGAAACTTCTAATTCCTTTGACCGTGGTGGGAGGTGGTAATTTGGCAATAACATCTACCTTAGCACGATCCACCTCGATACCATTCTTAGAAATCTTATGGCCGAGGACGATACCCTCTTTAACCATAAAGTGACATTTCTCCCAATTTAGCACAAGATTGGTGTCTTCGCACCTTTGAAGCATCATGTCTAAATGGGAGAGGCAAGAAGAGAATGAATCCCCAACGACCGAAAAATCATCCATGAAAACTTCCATGGTTTTCTCAATCATGTCATGAAAAATCGCCACCATACACCTTTGAAAAGTACCCAGGGCATTGCAAAGACCGAAGGGCATCCTACGATAAGCAAATGTCCCATAAGGGCAGGTGAAGGTGGTCTTTTCTTGGTCTTGGGGATCAATGGGAATTTGAAAGTATCCAGAAAATCCATCAAGAAAGCAATAGAACTCATTTCCCGCTAATCGTTCTAACATTTGGTCCATAAAAGGAAGAGGAAAATGGTCTTTTCGGGTGGCCTCATTCAACTTCCTATAATCAATACAAACTCGCCAACCCGTAACTAGCCTAGTAGGTATCAACTCATTGTTATCATTCTTAATAACCGTCATACCTCCCTTTTTGGGTACGACGTGAACGGGACTAACCCAAGGACTATCCGAGATAGGGTAAATCAATCCGGCATCTAGAAGTTTGATAACTTCTGCTTTAATGACTTCATGAATTTTTGGATTTACCCTTCTTTGATGTTGGACAGCAGGTTTAAAGTCATCTTCCATCAATATTTTATGAGTGCAAAAATTTGGATTAATGCCTCTGATGTCGAATTTTCCAAGCGATTGGTCGCTTATGAGACTTTAAAACCTTGATGAGCTTGTCCTTTTCTTCACTCTCCAAGTCTTTAGCGATAATTACAGGTAACTTAGACGTACCCTCTAAAAACGCGTACTCGAGGTGAGAAGGTAAGTCCTTGAGTTCTAGCTCAGGAGGTTCTTCAATTGAAGTTTTGGTCTTTTCAGTTTCAACGTTTTTAAGTTCTTTTGGAGGGGGATCTTTGGTAACATCATCATTCAATAATTGTTCAAGAAAAAGAATATCCCCCTCAGAATCGTAAATACCATTATCAATTTCAGGTGAAATTGAGTCATCGAGAGCAAGAAACGCGTCGGTCTCCTCCAAGAGAAAATCACTATCCCCGAAGGGGGTTAGAGACGGGGAGAGAGAAGCGACGGTAGCATCAGAAGAGGGAGTGGGATCGCCACTCATGGGGTTAATGGACTTTTGTACGTTCAACACCTCATGAAAATGCTCCTCGCAAGAAGTGTCAATGACATCGATTCGATTGACGGATTCTTCTCCTTGCGTAAGAGGATATTTCGCGGTTTGAGCAATACTTAACACCAGTTTTTCATCCCCGACTCTAATAGTCAGCTCTTCTTCTTCTACATCGATTAGAACACGAGCCGTTTTTAAGAAAGGTCGCCCCAAGATGAGGGGGACGCGAGGGTCGACATCATAATCAACAATAACAAAGTCGGCGGGGAAGGTAAACCTCCCTACTTGTACGAAGACATCCTCACTATACCGAAGCGGTATGCAACCGTCGGTTAGCTAACTCAATCGTCATACGAGTGGGAGTAAGATCTGGTAATGATAACTTTTTCCATACAGAAAGAGGCATTAGATTGATGCTGGCTCCTAGATCGGCTAGGGCCATGCATCTCTATATCTCACTAAAATCGCAAGGAATGAGGAATCTGCCAGGGTCTCCAAGCTTCTCGGGTAACTTTTTGAGGAGGACCGCTGAGCAATTCTCATTGAGAGGAGTATTCACCAATTCAAGAAGTTTCTCTTTGTTAGTTAAAAGATCTTTTAAAATTTTAGCATATTTTGGCATTTGAGCTAAAGCTTCGGCAAAACTGATATTGATGTGAAGTTTCTTGAACATTTGCAAGAACTTGTGGATTTGAATATCAGATTTGTCTTGAAGCTTATCCTTGTTCAACCTTGATGGATAAGGAATTGGAGGTTGGTGAGGATTACGCTCAGGAATCTCATTCGATTTAGGAGAAGGATTAGGTGGCTGGACAACCGGAGGTGGGACTCGTGCGGTACTTTCTGGACATGAATCGTGCACCTGGTCCATGGTAGTCTCCGGGGTCTCGCTCCACCTTCTTAGAAGAAGAAGTAGGAGGAGGAAGTGAAGGAGATGAGGGTCCAGCCAAAGTAATACCACTTCGTGTTGTTATAGCTTTCATTTCTTCCCTTGGATTTGGTATGGTGTTGCTAGGAAGCCCACCTTGATTTCCATGGGAAAGTAATTTAGCCATTTGGCCCATTTGTTCTTGCATTAATTTCATTGTAGCCTCGTGATTTCGATTTAATGCTTCTTGATTTCGGGTTTGAGTTTCTTGTTTCAAGATTAATTGTCTCAACAATTCATCCGTGGAAGATTGAATTGGGGCTTGATTTGCATTTTGAGGTTGAAACTGATTTTGATTAAAACCGGGCCTTGATTTTGATAAAATCCTTGGTTTTGATTATAATTGTTTCCTTGATTAAAATTCGGCCCACGGTTGTTTTGATAATAACCTTGATTTTGACGATTTTGGTATTGATTTTGGGTATTCTTGTTTTGATTATTTTGATTGTTCGATTCAATTGATTTTGATTTTGATTGTTCGGTTGATTGAAACCGGTGGTCCAAGGTAATTGTTAGAACGATAGCTTAAGAGATTTCGGTTTCCTTGATTAAAGGTCCCCGAAGTAGCATATACGTCCTCTTGAGTGTAGCCACTGGCGGCTTGACACTCGTAATATGGATGTGGACCACCACAAGTCTCGCAGTTTTGATTTACTGCATGAACGGGATGAGAAGGTTTTTGCATATTATCAATTTGTTTTCCCATAGCTTCGATTTGTTTGGTAAGAGCCGCTAGGGTGTCATTTTGAGATGAACTACCAATAGCACTCGAAGCTTGGGGTGTGTTCCTGGAAGTACGAACCTTTGCTTTGTTTTCTATTATTGTTAAGGCTTCTTGAGTATTTCTCATCAACAAATTTCCACCCGCAGCCGAATTGAGTGAATCTTGATCACTTTGATTTAACCCATTGTAGAACGTATCAATTTGATGAAGGGGTGAAAATCCGTGATGAGGACATTTAGCTAGAAGCTCCTTGAAACGATCCCAAGCCTCACTAAATGTCTCCCCGAAGTTTTGATGAAAATTTGTGATGGCATTTCGAAGATTTGTTGTTTTTGAAGGAGGAAAGAAACGATTCACGAACTTGGAGACTAAGTCCTCCCAAGTTGTGATGGAGCCAGGAGGTTCCTTTTCAAGCCAAGTCCGGACAGCTCCCTCAAGAGAAAAGGGGAAGAGAATCAATTTTATCACATTATGAGGAACTTGATTAATCTTTAAAGTTTGTGTGATTTTTGTGAATCTTTTGATGTGTGAGTGTGGATCATCATTCTCAAAACCATGGAATGAGATGCTTGTTATTAGATTTAACAAGCCGATTTTAATCTCAAATTGGTTTGCGAGAATGGCGGGCACGACGATAGCATCTCCAACACCTTCGATAGGTGCTTGGAGAAGCTCCTCCATCGGGCGGAGTTCGTGACCCGCATTTTGATGAAATGGACCCGCAGGAGGCGGTTCTTGATTGATGTTTTGATTATTATTAACCATATTAAGTTCTTCAAAATTAAATAAATGTGAAGGATCACAACGATTTCTATTACGAATTAATCTTTCGGGATTAGTTAAAGGAGAATTTAATTCGTTTGAAGAAGATCGAGTGCTCATGCACTAAAAAGAAAGTGAATTGAAAAATATTTTTGGCTTTTTTGAAAATATTTTGAAAAAGGAAAATATTTTTGTGTTTTTGAAAAAGTTTAATTAAAAAATATTTTTGTATTTTTAAAATTTTTAATTTTTTGGATTTTTTTTGAAAATTTGCAAAAATTAACTTTTCGGGGAGAAAAGGTTCTTCAAGGCACCAAACTTAAAACAAAACAAAAAATCGTAACACCTCTCCCCGCAGCGCCAAAAACTGATTCGTTTATTTTATGCAGCGAAGGGCAGTTTTAAAATTTGTATTCCCGATTAAGAATCAATCACTACTGGAGGACAAGTAATAATCAACCTTCCGGATGTCGTATTCCTAGGCGAGAGATGAATTGAATTTTATGTATTTGTTTGTTCGTTTAAAATGATGCTTGATTATCGTTGGTTTTTGTTTGGTTATGTAGGCTAATTTTCAAAACTTTTTATACTAATTAATAAAGCAACTATTTTAAGCGAGATAAAAATTAAACTAATAGCAAATAATAGATAACGACTAACGATATAAGATAAAAAGCTATGTTTGTCAAGTGTGGTGAAAAGTTCATTAAGTGTGGATTTTTCTTTAAAAGCACTAATGTAATTAATACCCGTTGAAACAAATTATTTCCTCACAACATTGGCTTATATTGAAAACAATTATTTTTCGGGGTAAAAATTAGTAGACTTTAAATAATTAATTATCCCAACGGCTTTTGCCCGTTAAAATAACCAACTAATCAAATAATCGATTAATCCGGAAATTATTAATTAATAACCTTTAATTATCCGTTTAGAAAGTAGATTTTTCTCACAACGTTGGTTTATATTGAAAATCCCACTTTTTATCTAGATAAAATCTACTTGGTTAAATAGTTAAAATCCTTAACGGCTTTTGCCCATTAAAGTTTCTAAAAATCAAACCAAGTAAACCAAAGGCTACCAATTAATAATCTCTAATATTCCACACTAAATTTCACAATTCACCAATCACTTGACAAGCATAATAAAAATCTACTCACTAATAGTCATAAGTAAACCAACAAAGATAATAATAATAAGCTCAACAAACATCATTTTTCCACAAGCTAAAAGAGAAAGTAAGGAAAATAGAACCCGATCTACAATACGAGACGAATAATACCACCCGATTTTATAAACTTATCAAACCCTAAAGTTTACTTCTTTAAAAGCTTTAATAAGACCAAATATTTAATAAAGTTTGTGACTTTATTAACTAAATAGCTTATTAAGACTAAAAAGCTTTAAACTTTAGTTAATAAGAAAGCTTATAAAACCCTTAAGCTCCTCGCCTTAGGATGAAAATGATGAGAAACTAAGCAAGATCACAACTTTATCAAAGGTTAGAGAATAAGCAACATTATGGATCAAATAAGCTATGGGAAAGCTTATTGATCTAAAAAGCACTAAACTTTCAACAAAATAAGTAAAGAAAAAGCTTAAAGATTAGATCAAATATCCACCCAAAACTAAGAGGTTCAAATCCAAAGATTAAACGTGAGTTGGGTATATTTAAGGACTAGATCTAAATAAATAAGCTAGAGATAAGTTAAAAAGATTAATACTTTTTGTTTTTTTTATTTTTTTTTTATAAAAGAAGTTGAAAAAGAAAATAAATCTAAGTAAATAAAAGAGTTTTTGAAAAGAAACTAAAATAAAAAGTGCTTATTGAATAAGCTATGTGAAAAGCTTACCCAAAAGGCTAGTCTTTTATATCTAAAAATAAGCTATAAGGAAGAGCTTATTCAAGATAAAAAGATATGTAAAAGGCTTAAAGTGAAAAAGCTATAAGAGAGCTTATCACTAAAAGCTAATCTAATAAACCACAAAAAGCTAATAAGCTATTATGGCTTATTTAGATAAGAAAAAGAAAAGAAAAAAAAAAGAGATGAAGAAAATAAGCACTTAAGTAAACTCCATAAACATCATTATCATTAATAAGCAATAAATATTTGGTACAATAAGTTTTTAAAAATAAGCTAAAGAAAATAAACTACCAAACTATTAAAAATAAAAAATGAAGTGTGTGTCTTCTTTCCATCGGGATCCGGAGCCTCGTATTTATAGCACTAATAAATTCTCGATTCTTCCGATGCAATCTCTTCGTATAACATGTGATAGGTGGCCACGTGTTTAACTTTAGGTTGGCTGGAGCATATAGTGGAGCAGCGAGAGTGGGTGAGGAGGAAGCAGGCTCACGTGATCATTTCTCTTGAATGATTTTATTTAAGTGGAATGAGCAGTCACGTGGATATATAAGATATTTTCTTTGTGATGAGCATGTATCAAAAATAAATGTTGACATGAGTGGGATTAGAACCCAAGACCTCTTGCTTGATAAACATGTACCCAACCACTAGACCAAGAGCTCTTTTATGTCAAGTCTTTTGCATTTAATCCTTTTTTAATGCTCTTTTAATTGATCCAAATTTTAGCCATTATCTTTAAAAATATAATCTTCGTTCGAACTTCGTTTAATCTTTCAACTTTTCTTCCTTTGCCTCGATGCTCCACATAAAATAACCATTTGACTCGATTTTTCGTGATCTTTCCAATGATGTGCTCGGATAATTTTTACGACTTCGTTTGAACCTCCAAAAACATGAAAATGTCGTTGAAACTCATCCGAAAATTACCGTTTTTGCTTTGTTTTCAAACCCTTGTACCTGCAAGACATAATAACACATATCCAACATATTTGCAATATAATTTGACATATTTAATGGTTATTAGTCCGATTTAGCATATTTTTAGATATAAAATGATGTTTGTTTTAGCACTCATCAAAGGATTTCCATCTTCATTGTGAATATTTTTACATATCACTCGGATGTTCTGGCAACACCACAAGGATAATGTGTAGGACTCTTAATATATACTTACTTTCCACATTGTGTGAAACAGCAAGTCTTCAAGAATTTAGTGTCCTAATGAGATGTTGTGGATGATCTCTTGGCTCTAGACTCAATTGTGCACATTTTGTTTCCTATGCCGGAGACTAGGGAGAGGGTCTCCTTCTTCAATATCAACAATCTCTAAGAGAAAGTCGATAGATTATGCCGGTTCCCCGTGAGAGTGAAACAAGCCCTTTTAAGAGGAACTTGAGTAGCTGGCAAGTTTTAGTGCAGTGCGTCACTGGGTCCATGACGTCTTGTCTTCAATACCAGTGTTACCTTGATAACAACCAGTAGCATATGTATTGAACCCGGTTTCTGCCCTAAGGTTGAATTATTGAAGGGCTATTTCTTTTCACCCTTTTCACATTAATTTCTTTTTCATTCTTCAATCCCTTCAGTGCTTACCGAGACTTCATTACTAGAACCTTGTTGTGTTTATTCCAGTACTAGCTCTGTCTCAGTCGGCACTCTTCCCATATTCTCATTTTTCTCCTTTTTTCAATATACCTAAGGACTTTACACTATCTAGTGGATTGTCCCTGGGTAGATCCCTCCGGCTCTAGCGGGGTCGTAGGAACGAATACCTAACCTAACCATCCTTATAACACCATGAATAAAGTAAATTGGTCGGTCTTTTGGTATTGTTCTTTCCTTAATGAAACCAATCGAAAAATCATTTGGAAAAACAATCAAGGTACTTGTGATACGAGATCAAAGCATTTTGTACCTTAATAGTTTTTGATCATTTTAGAAATGCTCCCCCTCAACATGTGCATATGATATTAAAATTGTTTAGCATATGGAGGCAAGAGTTCTTTGAAATAATTTCTTTGAAATAATTTCTTGATCACAATTTCCTTAGAAAAAGCCATTTGAATTTCTTTGGTAAATTCTCCCCCTCAATATGTGCATAGGATATTTGAAATCATTTTATCACATAGAGGCAAGAGGTCATTTGAAGTACATCCACGATCACAAAATCCATTAAGAAATCATTTAGAAAAACAATCAAGGTACTTCATAAATAACTTTAAAAAGCTTTTGTATCTCGATAGTTATGCTCCTCCTCAAAATGTGCTTCGAGATTCGAAAGCGTTTAGCACATATGAGAGAACAGCCTGCACAATTAAATCAAAACGATCACCTTTTATCAAATTTCATTATTAAATCACAAATTCTCCCCCGATCAAAAATATCAAACCCTTTGAGATTTTGGATCCCAAGTGATTTAATAAGGTTTAGAAAACATAGGAGAAAATGTGGCCAGGTTTAAATACTCATCTTGTTTTTGGATAAATGCTCCCCCTCAACATGTGCATTATGTATTAGAAATCGTTTGGCACATGGAGGCAGGAGTGCCTTTAAAGGACTAAAAACAATTCCATTTAAACAAATTTGAGATTTAAATCACGATCTCTACCCCAATCAAAAATTTCAAACCTTTTGAGATTTGTGATCCCAGTTGACTTAAATCATTTAAAAGATTTTGGGGAAAGACGTGGCTTGATTTAATTTTGAAAAATGATTGATACGAATCAATTTTAAACATTAAAGATTGTTAGTGTCTGGTATAATAGTTTTTAAGAGATCTTTAATTAAAATAAAACAATTTCAAAATCAAACAAGAACAGAAAAAATTTCATTTTGTAAGATCTTTGAGTTTTAAAGAAAATCATACCATGACATAACATTAAATATTTAGATCACCACTTATTGTTGTACAAGCCGGAACTTTTGTGAAGAAATATCGTTTGAAAATATTTTATTTTAAATCACTCTCCCCCTCAATCGATGACCGAAGTCGATAATTGAGTGTCATAGGTTTTGATAAAAAGAAGTCCGGTGATTTTCAAAATTAAGACCAATTTATTTTCAAAACAATATTTTTCCATTTTCAAAACAATATTTTCAAAAATTGTTTAAAAATGGTATCATTCACTACTTTTCCTGCACAAGATACGTTTGGTGAAGAGAATCATAAGCTGCTTTTGTTGATGTTGTTGTAGGGCTTGGAAGAAAACCGTCTGCAGATGCAGTGAGACTTATTGCGTTGCATTTTAATGCCAACTGAGGTTAAATTAAGCTCTGTTTCTTCAATCACTTAGAAGAAAACCATCTGCTGATGCAGTGAGACCTCTTACGTTGCATTTTTCCATGCCAACATCATCCTCCAAACTTTGAACCATTGAGGAGCTTGCCTTTTTGGCTACCTTCTTAATTCTCCTAATTGCATAAACCCCTGGTCTTCTTTGTCTTTCCAAAACAGATACCTTGTGCTTCAACCTCTGAATAGTTCCAGCTTGAGAGGTTGTCAGTTCCTGAAGACCAGTGATTGTTGACTCCATTTTGGTACATTTAGCCGTCAATTCATTTAAGAGTTCAAGTATATCCTCACCACTTCGACTTGTGTTAACTGGTCCGAGAGGTGGATCCCTGGAAAAGTCATCATGTACATGATCAGTATCCGTTAATTTAGTATTAGGTCCCAATCTCTGGGATTGAGTAAAGATAGCATCAGACCTAGCCTGATCATCTATGCCCCTATATTAGCCAGTTAGCTGGGGATTCCTCCACATGTGTTGAGTTCAAGAGAACTCTCCACATTAGGAGTTGCCAAAGGTTGGGACTTACTTATGATTCCACTGCCCTGCTCAGCATCTAAGCCTGAGTCAGTAGTGGAATCCCTTCCAATCATGTCACCTTCACCTCTAGTGACAGCCTCATTAACTACACCACTAACACCAGCCTGAGGTAGCTTGGGGCCCTTCCTCCTCCTTCTTTGAACGAAGATCCTCTTGGGTTATGTTGGTAAGGGTAAGGGTTCAGCAGTGGGTTCAGATGGGTTAGCAATGGGTTCAGATGTGGTAGCACTGGGTTCAGTTTTGATAGGAGTGGGTTCAGCAGTTGATGGGTTGTGTTGTGGATTCTCCACTTCCACAATCTCTGGGAAGTTTTGCATGTTAGGAAACAAAGGTTTAATTGTCCTTGAAAAATTTGGACTCTGCTTCTTAATATGAGCAAACACCTTAGGAAGCATATGAAGTACATCATACCTCCTTTTATAAGGAATGGGATCTGTGATTTGACTTTCCACTATGAATTGAACAAACCTAGGATATAAGGAATACTTTCCATTTTCCTTAATGTTTTTTTGAAAACCATCAAATATCATCCTAGACCAATTAAATACCCTTCCTTGTGATAGACAAATGATAGCAGTTGCAATTTTAGAGGGAAATTCATCAAAATCAGTAGTCTTATTGCTTATACACATAAGCAAGGTATGGATCAAAAGCTTCCAATAAGGTGAAAAAATACCTTTGTGAAACTTCATCCTATCCCCTCTTTTCTTATAACCTATTCTTTCCAACCCTTAAAAAATTTCCTCATTAGACAAAGTAACAACCCCTTCATAATCCTCAAGCTTCAAAACACCTCTAAGCACATCCTCAGTGACCAGAATCTCTTTCTCATCAACAACAGACCTAATAACCTCTGATCCATCTCTTTGTTGAATTTCAGCTTTCCACCAAAATTGATGAACGTATGTGATAACATCAAATTACCTGATATTTTACATATCAAATTCCCGTATTTATTGCCTCATTTATATTAATATGGTTCTTAATTCGTTTATATTCGTTTATAGTTGCATTACAGGATAAATGAGGCATTAGAGCGGAAAAGATGTGATATAAGGCCAAAAAATATATTCTGAAGAAAAGTTACAGCGTATGTGGCACTTTTGACTGCGCTGTAACCCAAACTACGAGGGCCTGATAATTATTTGTGACGGTTACGCCGTAACTACTTAATTGCGTTACGGCATAAATATGATGCCATGAAGGATACGGCGTAACCTCCTCTTAAGGTTACGCCGTAATTATTACTTTGAAGGTTACGTCGTAACACGGCTAATTAGCTACGCCGTAGAGATAATTTTGGAGCAGATAAGAATATGCTGATAAAGAATTACGGCGTAACCCGGTGATTTAGTTAAGCCATAATATTACTATATACGAAGTTCGGTGCTCAATTAACGCGTTTTTATGTTGGTCTCCATCATTGGAATGGAGAAACTCAAGGTCCTAAGTTGAAATATTGCTATTTTGAAAAGCTGAAGAGGTTAGGGAGTAACGCTAAAATTAGTTCCGGCCTAACTAATAGTTACGCAGTAACTATATAAATAGTTACGCCCTAACTATAGTTACGGAGTAACTCTTAAAAGAATTACGCCCTCAACTAATAGTTACGCTAACTATAAAATAGTTACGCCCTAACTATAGTTAAGGAGTAACTATTAAAACAGTTACGCCCTAACTAGTTACGGCGTAATTTTTACTTAAGGTTACGCCGTAACCATGTCGCGGCCTATAAATACAGCCCTAATTCTGTATTTTTAAGTATCTCTCTTCACCCCTCTCCTGGGGGTCGATTAGGGCACCACTCCAGGGCATTTTCCAGGAGTCCGAAGCTAGTTTTGAAGGAAGAATTCACTCGCAATCATCATCATTATTAGCTCTACATCAAGTAATTTGTATCAAACATTATGTTCAATTCATGTCATGATTTATTCATTTTTGTTGGTATGATTTACTATTTGTTTGGCTAAGCACCCTGGTGCTGGCCTAGTTATGATTCCTTAACTATTTTGTTTGCGTTTATATTACTTCCTTATAATTATTTCTAAGTGTATGCATGCATAGTTTATTAGTAGCTACCCTTGTTTCGGTAGTTTTGAATGACGGTAGAGGCTAATTGCTTAGGAGATATGACCAACTGACCCTAAGTGAGTAGACTGAGACGGGAAGGGTAAGATATGACCAACTGACGACCATTTATACTTTTGCGATTTGACCAACTGATCACCTACCATTTTGATGAACTTAAGAATTAGGGGGTGAGTGTTTAAGTTGCTAACGCCCGGGCACTCACTATTATAAGTCTAGCATGTAGCGGAACTTAATGACTCGGCTTAGGGACCGTAAACAACTAGACTTATGTAGGGACACCTGACTTCTCCAGTGGTGGCATCTTTGCTAATAGGTTAGGGCGAATTGACCAAAGGCTGTCCTCTCGACTTTGACCCCACCTGAAGTAATTGGAATTAATTAGATGTAAACATTACAAGTTAGGATGAGTAACTAGGTTAGCAACACTCTCCTTCATTGATCACAACTCTTTCCTTTTCTTTTATTTTCTTGTTTTATTAGTTAATTTATTATTTCAATCTTAAAAGCAATTAAAATCGTGACATATACTTAAGTTAATTTCCGATCCTCGTAGTTCTTGGGACGACTTCGGTTTTACCGAATACTACACTACACATGACTGGGTACACTGCCCGTTAGTGCATTAGGGTAGACCATAGGTATAACGAGACTTATAAATATTAAAACCTTCGGAAAACCTCGCATCAAGTTTCTGCCACGCCGGGAGCTTTTTAGGATTTTAATTTAAGTTTTTCTTTTATGTTATTTTATTTTTGTTTTTAGTTTTCTTTTTCTCTTCTTTTCTGTTTTTGTTTGTTTTTTATATTTTAGGATATGGAAGATTCAAATTTTGACAGCTCACTATGGAAGAATATATTGCTTTAACCCAAACTAACGAAAGATCGGCATCGTATATCCCGAGTTTAATGATGACATCGACTTTGAGATCAGCTGCCAGTTCATGAGGGAACTGAGACAAAAGCTTTTCGCGGGAACTGATGATGAAGATGCCCATCTGCATGTGCGAAGAGTATTAGAGATCGAAGATCTTTTCTACACTCCAGGAGTCACTTAAGATGCATTAATGCTGAGAGTGTTTCCAATTACACTCACAGGTGCAGCTAGAAGATGGATGTACAGGCTTCCTACCAGGTCGATCAAAACATGGAATCTTTTGGAGAAAGCATTTATTAGAAGATATTATCCTCCTTCAAATATTGCCAAGATAATAGGAGAAATAAGGAGTTTCAGAAAAGTGGTAGATGAAACGCTAGATGAAGCTTGGGAAAGATATAATGACCTTTTCTACAAATTCCCAACGCATGATATCAACAACCATCAAATGATCCTTACTTTCTATAAAGGTTTAAACATCCCTTCCCACCAAATGCTCAATTCTCAAGGGCCTATCCCTACGATGCCTCCAGTACAAGCCCTTAGATCAATTCAAAAGATGGTTGACCATTCATGAAATTGGTATGATGGAGCAACCACTTGGGTAACAAATAGAAACAGCTTGGATGACATTGGCGACATCACCAAGCAGTTTGATAGACTTGGATGTGATATGAATATGGTTAAGGAAAACATTCATTCTCTCCGAGAAAAACGCAAAGAATATGAGTAGGTCAGGTATATTGAGTCAATGGAGGAAGCTGTCAATAAATACTCGGATAATTTAAAAAGGATGCACGACTCGAATAACAAAATTGTGGAAAACTAGAAGGGGGGGTTGAATCTGTTTAGATGTGTGTGTTAGATGTTGATAAACAAGCATGTAAAGGCAAGTAATGAAAAGATAAGAGTAAGAAGCACAAAACCACAACGTGAGTATTTATAGTGGTTCGGCTACAAGGATACCTTCCTTGCCCTACTCCACTCCCTGAGTCACCTACTCGAGAGTTCGTAAACACTACAACAATCTCCTTATGGTGGAGAAGCCTTCACAACGTCGCCTACCCTTTTTCCGGTGCTAGGCTAACCACCGGGTTCTTTCACTCCAAGGTGAACCACACCTACACAACGCCGCCTACCCTTTATAAGGTACTAGGCTAAGTACCTAGTTCTTTCACTCCAAGGTGAACTACACCTTCACAACGTCGCCTACCCTTTATTAGGTACTAGGCTAAGCACCTAGTTCCATTGCAATAGAGGAACTACTACCACACTACACCAACGACTAATCCCAAAGGAGATCTACTCCTTTACAACATCATCAAGGATATCAATATCCTTGGATCTAATACTAGTCTATCTTGTACATCGAAACACACCATATCGAATGTACATCTAAGGCACCTTTCACTAATGCCTTTGACTAGATCTACAAGACACCCTTCACTAATGTCTTGTGTCTTGACTTCTAAGCACCTTTCACTAATGCTTCTAGTCTTGACTCCTATGCACCTACCACAAGTGCTTTGGACGATAGATACCATTCACTAATATCTTCGTCTTGACACTTGAGACATCTTTCACTAATGTCTTCAACACTACACTTCTTACAAGAAAGAAAGGAATCATCAACAAGAAGAATTCAGTAGCTTTGATGATGAGGAAGCATGGCAACTCATGGACTTGAGCTTGCTCGACTTCAAAGGTGGTGATCTTGCCTTTAAGAGGAACCTACAAGATCATACAAAAACAAAACTACAAACATAGATCTCTTGGATCTGAGGTTAGTGAGTTTTAAACTCGTGGAGAAAGTGTGTTAGAGCAAGGAAATAATGAAGAAATAGCTCACTATTTATAAAAGAAAAAATCTACTGTTCCCCGGATCCCACGGATCCCTTCCACAAGGGATCCATTTAGCGTTAAGCTAGGGATCCGTGGGACGCTTCCTTTTACCCATGGGTATTTTTGTTATGGGTCATGGGTTGAACCATGGATCTTTAGCTAGATACAATGTATCTTTTGAGTGCAATGCACTTGGTCGCATGGGTATGGGTTGATCCATGGGTTATGGATATTATCCATATATGATATAAGCATAATGTCATGCAATGGGTTATGAGTCAAGCTCCATGGGTCATGGGCTTTGGGTTGTACCCAACTACATTCAATGTATTTGCCCAATGGGTTGTGATACTTAAGTTTCTACCTATTTATATTACCCAATATACTACATACTAGTTTTGTGTATTTTAAACCCAAATATGTAAACACTAGTTGTTGTACATTTGTAATATTAAATCATAAAATCACTTATCATTTTTTTAGTGTTTTATGTGAAAATGTGAATATGTTAGAAACTATTAGTTCAAACCATTTACGTATTTTATTTGTTTCGTTAAAATTATTTTACGTTTGTTATCAACAAAACATTAGAAGATCGTAAAATATAAATAAACGTTTTTACGGCTTATTTGTATTAACAACCTTTTTTGTTGATGACAAAACATAATATTATTTTAAGGAAAAACTAAAATTCGTAAAAGTTTAAATTGGAGTTTTTACTTTCTTCTCCCCTTTTGTCTAAACAAAAGTTTTGAAAGAAAGATACATTATTTTTAAGAAAAACATTGAAAGAAATAAAAGAAATAGAGAGCAAGTAACGGAAAGGATCTCGTCTTTACTCCCCCTTGACGAGTCCATCCCTATGTAAGGCTTCAAAAGTGATACTAATCTAGTTTGTTTGCAAGTAAGTTTGCAAAGATTCGTCTAAGTGACAAATTTGCTCTCCCTTGATGACTGCAATTTTGCAAGGGGATGTCACGAAATGTAAACCTAATATTGCAAGTAATTTGCAATGTATTGCTTTGACATAAAGCCCCCTAGCTTTAGGATGTCAAAGTCTTCATGTGTAAATTGAATAACTACAAAACAAAGTTAGATAACAAGTATAATTCACATTTCCTGCACAAATGGTCCAAGTTAGTAGAAAATATTCTGTCACACGGATCCCACAGCCTCCTAGTAGGGATCCTTCTAGGCAATTCCAGGGATCCGTATTAGCTGATGATTAATTTCAAACAGGTGATATAACAAGTAATGTTATCACAAAATGAGATATGAATACAATGTAATCATATGCCTCAAATATAACAAGTAGCATGTAATTTTATTTAATAAAACTAGAGTTATGATATACATGAATCTAAAACTAAGAAAAGAAAATTCATGACTAGGAATTTCTAAACCAACTATCGCCTGATGCTAGGACACCACTAAAATCTTCTAGCTCAAGTTTTGTTTAGGTTTAATCTCGTCAAACGTTCGAGGAGATGGTAGAACATGAAACGTTGGTCTTCTCGTACTTCATGTATCAAACTTTTAACATGTTGACAATGATGGCAATCTTTGTCATGGCTAGCTAGGAGTGTGTGGTGGAAGAAATGAAATGGCTTGATGCGAAGGATCAAGTGAAGCGGCTTGTGGAGCTTCAACGATGGAGGAATTGGTGGAGGTGCATTTGAGAATGGCTCGACCAAGAATGATGGTGGTGGTAGAGAAGTGTCAACTTCCATATGGTCGGGGGGGTGACTTTGATGATTTCTCATTATCCAAATGGGATTATATGATGGAAACGGCGAAAAGGAAGCCGGAGCAAGTGTTGACTCAACACCTTGATTTTGTACCATTATTCCTCCTAATGAGGAGAATGTTGTCGACGGAGGCGGATGAGACGGTCTAGGAGGAAAATTCTCTAAATTGTAGAGGTGTGGTGATGATAGTGGAGATGTAAATGAAATAGCTCTAGGAAACAATGGTGATGGTTTAGTGGAGATGGTATTGTTTGGCCTAGGAGGTATGGTGGTGTTTGGCATAGGTAGTTTTGTGGGTACTATCCTTTTAGGAATTGGTTTGATTGGTTGATTAAAGATCCTATCATTTGTTGGCTTAACCGGAGATGATTCGGTTGAAGAGATTTCGTATATAACACGAGACTTTTTCTTGGGTGGTTCTTTGGTGAATAAGTTACTACTTGGGGTTTTTCTCATGATGAGATGAGTTCAAGAGGTTTGTAAGGGTTTATAAAGTGCTGAAAGTTAGGATGAATGTGATGACTATAGAAGTCCTAACAATTTCGTTTATAAAGCAAGAGATTTGGCAAGTGCATTTAAGCCTTAAGCCACTAAGATTCATGGATATGTGATGATTAACATGCACAAGAGTCAACCTGAGTTTGACTGATCTAGGAACTCTTTTAAGATGAGATGGAGTGTTTGAGTTAGAAAGATGAGTTGAAATGATTGTTTTAACAAGAATTGACATAGACTGGCATCCAGATCCCACGGTTCCCTCATCAAAGGGATCCGTCTAGGGTAATCCTAGGGATCTGGCTCTCAGCAGCTATGAAAGAGTGGAAATGATGTTTCTAAGATCTAAGATCTATATCATCTTGAGTGTTTCAATCCTCCTAAGTGTCTTAAATGAAGGGGTGCTTAAGTACTTGAAGGTAATGAGTGATGTAGCTAATGATTGTCTTTTATGGAAGTATTTGGAACTTTCATGAGTACCAATGGATGAGTAAGGATGACACTAAAGATGAGAATGTCAATTGAAGCTAAATGATCCTAGAGATCAGTTTGTGATTTAGGATAGTGTTTTGGAAAATATCCTAAAGGCTTTGGGAAAACTAAAATTTGATCAACTTTGATCAATTTTGAGGTAAGGATGATTTATGATCAATTTTGCCATAATCGAAAGATTTCTAAAGCTAGATGTGAGGATCATGCAGAAATGATGAAAGTGATCTAGAGAGCGGAAGAGTAATGAATTAAAGTGAAAACGATAGATCTACAAGCGTCTTAGAGTGTGATCTAGGTGAGTTATGTGTGAGTAGGAACGATCTACTTAGCTTGATAAGGATGATCCGTGCCAAACAGTCAAGCTAAATCACTCAAGCCAGCCACTTGTGAATGGCACCGAACGAAAGCTTAAAACTGCCTAAGTACGAATGCAATGAAGATCAGGAGAGTATAGTGTTTCCCCAGGTCGTTAAGTCCCAACGAGCTGTGCGAGAATAGTCAAACGAATAGTGATCGAGAGGATTTGAACCGGAAAGGATTGTGGTTGATCTATACCTAAAGAAAGAGCCATAAACTACAGGGGCTTAAATGTAAATTAAAGGAAATAAAAGATAAAATATATTAAATAAACGCTATCACTATTTTTAAAACGATGAACGTTTAAAACTTAAAACTTACGTTTAAATAAAACTTACGTAAACGTACAAAATAAAAAGTGAGATCTAAGAAATAAAAGACCTAAAAATATGAAAATGACATTTTACAAACCTAATGATAAAAGAAAATTTATAGAAAAATAAAATTATTTTTATAACTATTAGATTAATTATTATTAATTAAAAACTAATTTTAACTATTTAATAATAGCCTAAAATACAAGAAAATAGGAAACAAAGCTAGAAAAATAAAATTATGACTTAGAAAATCTAAAAATAACAAAATAGAGTTTTCAAAACTATTTTTGTATTTTCAGTTATTTTGATTTTCTAGGAATTAAAACTATTTAAACTACTTAAATTACTTAAAAATACAATTTTAACTAAGAAAAATCTAGAAAAATATTTTTTTGGCTTTTTATATTTATCTAAACTTAAGAAAAATGAAAAATTATTTTTTTGAAGCTTTTCTTAATTAATTGTATTAAAAGCTATTTAAAATTACCTAAAAACTGTTTTTAATTAAGAAAAATAGTAAACTGACTTGGAAAAATGTGAAAAATTTCAGGAAACTCTAAATTAATGTTATGAATCTAAGAAAATAGAAAAACATGTGCTTTGTGGTGGAATTGAAACTCAGCTTTTAAGTACTTATTTATAAGCACTTGAATAAGCACAAGTGTACCAAATGGAAACCAACTGAACACAGAAGCTCTAATATACTACAAGTTCTGAAATGCAACTAAACTCAACTGTTTTTAACCACCAATGAGCTTGATTGAACAGATTTGATGAAATGAGTACAAGAGCAAAAACAGTTTTTGATGCCTACTTTGGACTAGAAAATAAGCACTAGATAAGCCGGAATCAAGAAAACGAAGTAGGACTTGAAGGAGACCTGGCCAAGTGCTTACAAACAAAAATACCAGACCGTGAGCCAAGGTGAGCCTTGTGCAAGCCTTGCACACACCCTGCGGCAGACTCAGTTAACTGAACAAGCACAGGGCACATGAGCTCCAATTGACAAGCCATTATGAGGCTTAAAGAAAATTCACAAAAATACACAAAATTCACAATAATAAACTAGACCAGAGAGCTTTTCAAACCACAAGTTACTCTCAAATTGGCCAGAGATGAGCTCATGAAAATTCATCCTAGCTTGGCCAAAACTGACTTGTTGCAATTTTTGACTTTTAAAGCAAACATGAAAAGTTGACTTTTATGGACTTTGATCTTGATTTAAGGACTGAATATGATGTGAATACATGAAATAAAACTATCAAGCAATCTAAGTTTATGTAATTCAAACACAAAATAAGATTTTGTTTTTCCAAAAATCCAACAGTTAAGCTATAAGATAGATTCAAAGTGAAAATTGACTATAGTAGGTTGCAGACTCAATTTGATGACTCAAATGAGTTCACATGAGCTACAAAAGCTTGAACCAACAAGAACCTATCACTGCAATAACCTGAAGACAGATGGTGCAGCAATTCCAAACACCCCTTATATAACTGATTTGTAATTAAAATTACACTAACTGTTGAACTAATCATGTAACAATGACCAAACTGAGTTCACATGATCTAATTACAACTATATAAACAGGTTTATACTAATGAGGACCACAGATACAAGGACTAACAGAAACTGCAAATTGATGAAAACTGAAAAATGAGATACTCACTTGTGTCCCGCTTATAGAGCCAAAACCAAAACCCAAGATCACTACACTAAGTTATTTCCAACCCAAATCCATGCTCAGCATTACATAAATCCAATCCAACACTGCTAACCAAAAATTTCTCTTGGTTGACTTTTGTTGACTATAAATGAGAATTCTTGAAACCTGTTTCCCGGCTAATCAAAAGCCATAATCAGTTTAAATTACCTGTTTGAATGAGAAAAGAAGGTAATGGAAGCTTTAACATAGAGCATGAGTTTGAAAATTCCAAGAGAAACATAAGAACAACAACTTTAACCAAACTTGAAATTGATCCTTAAAACAGATTACAATGTTAACATAACTTGAGTTTGAATCTTAAAAACAAAAGATTACATAATTTAAACTAAGCTAAGACATTTTAAAAAAAAACGACATAAAGAAAATCTTAAAAATTAACTACTACTTATCTCTTGCTTCCTCTTCTCTCTTTTATACTCACAGAGCTTCCACGTGTCCTATTGACCAAATCCCACCACTTCTTTAAGCCAATAGATGAGTTTTAAGGATTTTGGTCACTTTATGCTTTGGCGGAAAAGCTCATTTGACTCTGTGGACTCTCGACTGCAACTAGGGGGGGGGGTGGATAGGTGTAATGATTATGGAGGAGGGGGGAAGGGATAAGGTGATGGGAGAGGTGTTGGGAGAAGGAATTGCAGGCAAGTAGTGGGAGGACAGGATAAGGAGTGGCGAAGGGTGAGGTGTTTGACTAGGGGGTTCAAAAAGGGTAATGACAGGGGTCATAATGGTTTAAAGGCAGGGGATCAAAATAGGTAAAGGGGTCAAAAGGCTAGGCTTAGGTTTATTAAATGACAAGGGCTTATTTGCAAATCAAATTCAGGACCAACTGTAATTTTCCAAAGTTGTTAAAAGGGACCAATATTGACAAGTTCCACAGGACCGGCTTTGGACATTTTCAATTTTCTAGGGACCAAACTTGACATTTTATGAAGTTCAGGGACCTTTCTGCCATTTGACAAAAGATTTATTCAAGGACCATTTTTGATAATTTAAAATATTTCAGGGACCTTGAATAACAATTTTCTTTATTTTGCTTTACCAGACCTGTTGACAATTTTTGAAACTGGGGACTAAAACCGCCAATTATGCAAACTTTATACCGCCACCAGATTTTGATATTTTTGCATTTAAAACACATAAAACACTTATTTGTGATATTTTAATCATTTTGATGCATTTTGAGTGTTTTCTATTGTTTTTGCAGTTTAGATTATACAAAAATGATGAGTATTTAGACACTCATCAATCCCCACACTAAGATATTGCTAGTCCCTAGCAATGTTTTAAGAAAAATTAATGGATTTCATCTCTTACCAAAAGCCATTACTTCTGGAGTAGCCAAATGTTTCAGTTCAAGTAAGAACCTTGGTACACCTATAACCAAGTGATTTTGAGCAAACCACCAGCTTTTTCAACGATTTGATTTGTTTTACCAAGCCGTTTGTCGGACTAGCCAACTCTTAGATATTATCAATATTATCTTTGGTGAGTGATTACCAATTATGGTTTTTCGACCTGCCTTTACCACAAGCCATAAACCTTGGCTAGCCAACTTCACTTTTAAGGATATGGTGAGATGAATACCATACAATTTTGGGCAAATTGCAAGCCGTCAACGGATTTGAGATATCTTTACCAAGAGCCGCTGCTCTAATTAGCCAATCCTTATGTTAGACATGGACTGATTACCATTTGTTGTGTTTAGTACATAGTACTTAAAAAAAATTTAAAATTTGGCCATTTTGGGGGAAAAAGGGACTAATAGGGTACATTTATGATCAAAATTACCAGAATTTCCCCCACATTTAGAAATGAATATTGTCCTCAATATTCAAAGTACCTAATGTTACCAAACTTAGAATGTAAAAAGATAACATTACTAGCTACGTGCAGAAACACAACAATTATTTTTTTATTATTTATTTATTTATTTATTATTATTTTTTTTTTTTTTTTTTTTTTTTATTATTATTTTTTTAATATAACATGGGGCATCTCCCCACACTAGAGTGGTACTCGGGTGAAACCCATGTGGTGTATGCTAATGTTTTGATTCCCAGTCACTAGTTGACTCGACCCAATTAATTTGTTCATGGGGAAGTATGTGGAAGAGACAATCTCCATCGGACTTTCATTCAGGATGTTTGGATAAACATTGAAGTACGTGAAAGTTCCACACCGATGAGATATAGAGACACACCCGGCTCACAAATGGTACATGGAAATGCCGGGGTCAAAGATAATGTCTTCATTCCCGAAGGAGTGTAGAAACACAGAGAAGTGACAGAATATATGAAGCAAAGAAAGAAAATCATGATAAAAATCATGACTAACTCTTCATCCTCAATAGGAGAATTCATAGTTTCATGAATCTCCTCAGTTAAGCTCACTTGATCAAGACATATTATGGGTTGTCTAGATCAAGTAGAATTGATCATACTCCCGGAGATATGATATGAGTGAGTTCATCGGCTACTCCTCGTGAAGAGAATCAATCACAAGATGTAACTGCGGAATTCTTGTTCCACTGTAGACTCATCACTATCCTCAATCTGAGTATCAAAGAGTGATTCAGAAATTAAAGTGAATTCATAGTCGAATTCAAATAGAGGATTGGTGAGAGTTGTTTTGAATGTCAGAACAAAGTGATTAACATTATCTATTGGACTGTTGGGATAAGAAGTGAGTGAACGATCATTATCAATGAGACTTTCATCTCTCCCGATCGGCTTTGAAATCAGAAAGACTATCTTTACTTTCCGATGAAAGTGGATTGATGTGAGTGAGTTCATCGTGAACCCTCAAGATGATCATCGAATGGGAGTGATGTCTCAACATACTCGATGTTTCCATAAGAAGTACAATCGTCGCTAACATCGGAGAAAGTTTCAAAATGATCTTTTGAACACTTAAGAGGGGAAATAGAATCACACACACAATCGAAGTTCCCCTGTAACTCTTTCGATTGGGACAAGGTTCTCAACACTAGACTTTATGAATTCGGTCCGATTCCTTTTAGGAAAAGTGTCAAGATGCTCATCCCCCATGTTCAGAGAGTGAGTGGGAGCTTCGGGTGTGATAGCAATTGCATGAGAATGAATCTCAACTCGCTGATATCATCTGATGAACTTGATGAATCTTCAAGTGTATCTTCATCATCACCATCAGGAATAAAACGAAATTGAGAGCTAGATTCGGTTTTCTTTTGCAATTGATTCCCTAATAGATTTTTCAAAGGCAATTTGGGATTTTAATTTAGCGTTCGCTATCAATTCTTCCATGGATTTCTCATGTGAATTTTGAATGACGGACATTGTGGGAGTGGAGATTTGTCAAAACCGAAGGTTGACATTGATAATCATCATGAGGACCCCCACAATATACACAAGAAAAACTGGAACATTATGAAATGCAGTCTTATTGAACTCCTCACCTCTTTTCAGTAACTCCAGAAGCTCTAGATAAGTGTCTTGTTGGGTTTGTTGAGGAGTTTGAGTCATTTGGCACTGTGGAGGTTTGTCGTGATATGGATAGTCGTAATTGTTACAAGGAAATGGATTCCCTGTTTGACAATCAGAGCTGAAATGGGGACCCCAGTTTCACAACAAAATGATTGTTGTGGCTGGTCATATGAATAATATGGAATTTGGTCATTTCCAAAGTCCTCGAGTGTTACCGAAAAACTGCTAGACAAATGTGTTTCCCGGATTGACACTCAAATCCGAGGACCTCCACAAATTCACAAAGCAGTTATGTTGATTATATGAAGATGAGTCACTGTGGTGGTAATTGGAAAAGTTTGAGGGTCGTTAAATGAGTTCGATTAGGATCATAATCAAATGAATTCTCGAACCACAAAACAAACAACTCCCGTTCGAATATCATTACCAATAATTACACACGTACACCAACGACAGGGTGAACAAAAGAGAGGCTCACCACAACCGACACAAGCGAACAAACGACAGAGAGTTATGAGAAGGAATCGTTTATTCAAAGAATCAACAAACCACATGGTGATCGTAATGACTATCAAGTCTCGAAGAACATTTTGAAAAATCCGGAGATGGGACAAGTGGTGTGCTCTGAGAGCTAGCAATTTCCACCACTTCCGTTATGGTCTCTGGTTCTGGTTCTTGAGAACTTGAAGATAGGCAAGTCATTCTTGATAGTCACCGGTCTAAATTCTGCATGTTTGCTTTTAACCGTGAATCGTGAAAGTTTAGGATCAATTCTAGACGGTTTAGGAGCAATTGAGGGATTAGATCTTTGGATAACCGTAGGTTGGACGTATTTAGCACTTCCTTTATTAGAGGAAAGTACCTGGTCCTTTGTCACCCCTTCTCTCTTTCCATTTCCTTACGCAGAATTAATGGATCATCACGAACAACACGAATTCTTGACATTTGTGATAAAGTCTGAAGTTTTTCAGCTTCGTCCAGAATTGGCCGTCGAGAGATTCCATGAGAATAGAAGTTTAGAATAAAATGGATAGAGGGTAAAGAGATAAAGAATCAAAAAGGGTAAGAGGGTAAAGATGAATATTTTTGGTGTTTTTGAAAAACATTTTGAAAAAACAAAGGATGAAAATCTTTTTGGGTTTTTGATTTTAAATATATAGATGGTATAAACAAGGAGTGATTATTCAAATCACTATCTGCTAAACGAAGACTATTAGCACAATCGCCCCGCAACTGGCGCCAATTTGATCCGTACAAACGTGGGCCTAACATTCCAAGCCGGCCACTTGTGAATGGCCGACCGTAATAAGCTTAAACTGCCTCTAACGAATGCAATGAAGATCAGAGAGTATAGTGTTCCCAGTCGCGTTAAGTCCAGCCGCTGGCGAATAGTCAAACGTAAAGTGATCGAGGATTTGAACGGAAAGGATTGTGGTTGATCTATACCTAAAGAGAAAGCCCATAAACTACATGGAGCTTAAATGCAAATTAAAGGAAATAAAAGATAAAAAATATTAAATAAACGCTATCACTATTTTTAAATGATGAACGTTAAAACTTAAAACTTACGTTTAAATAAAACTTACGTAAATCCACAAAATAAAAAGTGAGATCTAAGAAATAAAAGACCTAAAAATATGAAATGAAATTTTACAAACCTAATGATAAAAGAAAATTTATAGAAAAATAAAATTATTTTTATAACTATTAGATTAATTATTATTAATTAAAACTAATTTTAACTATTTAATAATAGCCTAAAATACAAGAAAATATGAAACAAAGCTAGAAAAATAAAATTATGACTTAGAAAAATCTAAAATAACAAAATAGAGTTTTCAAAACTATTTTTGTATTTTTCTGATTATTTTTGGATTTTCTAGGAATTAAAAACTATTTAAAACTACTTAAATTACTTAAAAATACAATTTTAACTAAGAAAAATCTAGAAAAATATTTTTTTGGCTTTTTATATTTATCTAAACTTAAGAAAAATGAAAAATTATTTTTTTGAAGCTTTTCTTAATTAATTGTATTAAAAGCTATTTAAAATTACCTAAAAACTGTTTTTAATTAAGAAAAATAGTAAACTGACTTGGAAAAATGTGAAAATTAGAAAACTCTAAATTAATGTTATGAATCTAAGAAAAATAGAAAAACATGTGCTTGTGTGGTGGAAATTGAAACTGCAGTTTTAAGTACTTATTTATAAAGATGAATAAGCACAAGTGTACCAAATGGAAACCAACTGAACACAGAAGCTCTAATATACTACAAGTTCTGAAATGCAACTAAACTCAACTGTTTTTAACCACCAATGAGCTTGATTGAACAGATTTGATGAAATGAGTACAAGAGCAAAAACAGTTTTTGATGCCTACTTTGGACTAGAAAATAAGCACTGAGATAAGCTGGAATCAAGAAAACAGAAGTAGGGACTTGAAGGAGACCTGGCCAAGTGCTTACAAACCAAATACCAGACCTTGGTGAGCCAAGGTGAGCCTTGTGCAAGCCTTGCACACACCCTGTGCAGACTCAGTGTTAATCGAGTCAGTGCACAGGGCACATGAGCTCCAATTGACAAGCCATTATGAGGCTTAAAGAAAATTCACAAAAATACACAAAATTCACAATAATAAACTAGACCAGTAGAGCTTTTCAAAACCACAAGTTACTCTGAAATTGGCCAAGAGATGGCTCAAAAATTCATCCTAGCTTGGCCAAAACCCACTTGTTGCAATTTTTGACTTTTAAAGCAAACATGAAAAGTTGACTTTTATGGACTTTGATCTTGATTTAAGGACTGAATATGATGTGAATACATGAAATAAAACTACTGCAATCTAAGTTTATAATTCAAAACACAAATAAGATTTTGTTTTTCCAAAAATCCAACAGTTAAGCTATAAGATAGATTCAAAGTGAAAATTGACTATAGTAGGTTGCAGACTCAATTTGATGACTCAAATGAGTTCACATGAGCTACAAAAGCTTGAACCAACAAGAACCTATCACTGCAATAACCTGAAGACAGATGGTGCAGCAATTCCAAACACCCCTTATATAACTGATTTGTAATTAAAATTACACTAACTGTTGAACTAATCATGTAACAATGACCAAACTGAGTTCACATGATCTAATTACAACTATATAAACAGGTTTATACTAATGAGGACCACAGATACAAGGACTAATAGAAACGCAAATTGATGAAACCGAAAATGAGATACTCACTTGTGTCCAGCTTATGCAGGCCAAAACCAAAACCCAAGATCACTACACTAAGTTATTTCCAACCCAAATCCATGCTCAGCATTACATAAATCCAAATCCAACACTGCTTAACCAAAATTTTCTCTTGGTTGACTTTTGTTGACTATAAATGAGAATTTTGAAATTTTTCCCGGCTAATCAAAAGCCATAATCCTTTTAAATTCACTTGTTTGAATGAGAAAAGAAGCTAATGGAAGCTTTAACATAGGAGCATGAGTTTGAAAATTCCAACAGTAAACATAAGAACAACAACTTTAACCAAACTTGAAATTGATCCTTAAAACAGATTACAATGTTAACATAACTTGAGTTTGAATCTTAAAAACAAAAGATTACATAATTTAAACTAAGCTAAGACATTTTAAAAAAAAACGACATAAAGAAAATCTTAAAAATTAACTACTACTTATCTCTTGCTTCCTCTTCTTTCTTTTATACTCACAGAGCTTCCACGTGTCCTATTGACCAAATCCCACCACTTCTTTAAGCCAATAGATGAGTTTTAAGGATTTTGGTCACTTTATGCGTTTTGGCGGGAAAAGCTCATTTGACCGTGGACTCGACCCGCTAGGGGGGGGGTGGATAGGTGTAATGATTATGGAGGAGGGGGAAGGGATGGTAATGGGAGAGGTGTGGGAGAAGAAATTGCATGCAAGTAGTTGAGGACAGGGATAAGGTGGAGTGGCGGGAAAGGGTGAGGTGTTTGACTAGGTTCAAAAAGGGTAACACAGGTCATAATGGTTTAAAGGCGGGGATCAAAATAGGGTAATGTTAGCTAGGCTTTAGGTTTATTAAATGACAAGGGCTTATTTGCAAATCTGAAATCTTGAAGGACCAATCCTGTAATTTTCCAAAGTTGTTACAAGGGACCAATATTGACAAGTTCCAATATTACAGGGACTAGTTTTGACATTTTCAATTTTCTAGGGACCAAACTTGACATTTTATGAAACAGGACCCTTTTCGCCATTTGAAAAGATTTATTCAATGACCATTTTTGATAATTTAAAATATTTCAGGGACCTTGAATAACATTTTTCTTTATTTTGCTTTACCAGGGACTGTTTTTGACAAATTTTGAAACTTGGGGGACTAAAACTGCCAATTATGCAAACTTTATACGTTTTTCACCAGATTTTGATATTTTTGCATTTAAAACACATAAAACACTTATTTGTGATATTTTTATCATTTTGATGCATTTCTGAGTGTTTTCAGATGTTTTTGCAGTTTAAATGGTACAAAAATGATGAGTATTTAGACACTCATCAAAGGACTTAATTTGCCTTAAGACACCAAGTTTAGCTTAGTGTGAGGTGTTCTAAGGATATGTTTAAAATATAGTGCTTGCAATTGCATTTTCTGTTTGCCGGATCCCACGGTTCCCTAAGTGTAGGGATCCGTCTAGCACAAACTTTGGGATCCGCCCATCTAGTCAGCAGAACCTTTACTAAAGGTATGCAATGATCTTTACAATGCATTATATCCCAAGGTTAGTTTAAAAGGGGTTCTAATACTAAGATATCAAATGTAAGATGTTTTATTTCATGAAAGAAATTGGATTACATTGATAAAGCACGAGTACAAAAGGATTGATCCTATTTGAAAGACTACTAAGTTGCTTGAGAGTTTTCGTTAGAAAGATCATCAAATGGTTGATGAGTGTTTTCCGATTCGGGAATGAAGAACGTCTTCATGAGGGATGTGTTTAGAGGTTCCATCATCTTGTTTAAAGTACGCATAAACGGACTTTGAAATTGAGGATGATGAAACATGAGGTTATGATAAAGGCGCGTCAAGAACATTCCATCAGGAATAAGTTTGTTCTTGGACCTAGAAGATTTACATTCCCTTGCAAAGAAGTAGGCGAGATTGTATAGTTGTTATGTTAGCAAACAATACATTATATGAGCACAACAAGCGGGAAGGATTTCTCGATTTCCCCTAAGGCTCCAAACATTTTCACATAGGATGAGTGCAAGGGGCTTGTACTCTTCTAAAATATCTCGTGTGTAGATGATGTTTGGATTGGAGTGATGGGGTTTACATAATATGCGAATCAAGTCTTGCGGGGAAGGAATGTGAGAGCAATACGGACTATTTTATTCACGAAAGTTAAAGAGAGAGTCAAGAGACCAATATTCGGTGAAGGCACATTGTCCATGATTGGGAATTCGGTGGATGTTGGCAAATTGCCCAAGGGTTAGGATAAATTTTTGGTTTTTGATCCAAAACCAAAGAGAAAGAGAGCGATCCTCGTTACGAACGAGTTCGACTTGGCGGAAGAATTCCAATATGAACCTTGGACATATTTTCTCGTTGATTTCGAGAAGACATTCTAGTCCTATGGTTCGGAAGGAGGTATTGATATCTTCTTCGAATTGTAGAGGAGTGTCTACAATACGTCCTTCGTGGAAATGACGTATTTCGAGATTATTGAACCCACGAACGCCAAGTTGTTTGTGTTGGGCTCGCGGGAGATGTTTGGGGTGTAGAAGCTTGTGAGTGAAAAATCAAACTCTCAGACTGCAAGTACATAGTGGAATCTAGAGAAAAGACGAGTTAATAGAAACTGATGTTTGTGGTCAATCAAAGATTAGCTAACATTTTTTATTAGATTTTTATTAAGAATGGTTTTTAACAAGAAAGACACTTAATTCACTTATGGTTTTGACGTACTAGTGGAGAATTATCTTTTTAGAAGAAAAGTTGTTTTTAATTTGCATGAAAAACCTGTTTTCCAAGATCGATCCCACGGTTCCGCGCGATCCGTTAATATAACTTCCTCGGATCCGTAGATTCAATTACAGAAACATTTTATGAAAAGCATAAGTTTTAGATCTCTATAGTTTTATACCAAGATATGTGTTTTAACCTACATTTACTTTTAACATGCATACATGACTTCTAATATCAACGAAGAAAGAAATAAAACAAAGAAAAATGTTAAGCACATAATAACCTAGATAACTAGACTATTAGTAATATTTCATTTCAATACTAAGAATGATACAAAGATTAGTATAACCCCAATGTAGATTAACAACACAAAGTAAATGTCTC